>OU892285.1:20103120-20282991 GCA_917834065.1 Ceutorhynchus assimilis | reverse complement strand
AATAGTCATCGCCAATCGCACTAGTAAGAAAGATAGATGGATCTACCGGATTTCGGGTCGATTACAGAAAGCCTAACGATGTCACTAAAAAAGATAGTTATCCATTACCCACAATTGACGATACCCTTACGAAAATGGCAGACTCAAATGGCTTCTAAACCTGAAACAACCAAAAGGACAGGTAGCAAGCTGGCTCAGTTTTCAACGATGAGTTGAGAAATAGAAATATTCATCAATCTTGATGAGCAACCCGTTTTGGCTTTAGTTATAGATTTGCTGGGCTAGAAAATATCATTTCCTTTTTCTTTTTCATCTATAAACACACGATGACTTTATCATTTATCGGCTTGCTATTCTGATCGTGACTCCCCTTGTCTTTTTCCTATGGAGCAGAAGCGTGGACATTTTGTTGCTGTATGAAAACGATTTCTTAAAGCACTCTTGTGGAGAAAACGGTAATTCCTTCTACTCATTGTCCTTTTTTCTATTCTCGACAAGTTACACAGGAAAGTTACAGCAGCATAATCAAATATCGTTCTGGTAAGCTGCATAATAACGTAGATACCTTATCCAGGCGACCATGCCAGCTCAATGCTCACTGCCTCAGAATAAACCAGCGTGATAGAGTTCCTTTCTGAAGCCTCCGATTTGAAAAGCAACAAGAATGAATTTCCGAACAGCTTAGAAGTTACCCAATTACAAGATGGTGACATCAAGCCACTACTGAATCTAAGGGAGAATTCACACCAAAGCAATAAGCGACTAGCAACTAGTAACGCGCGATACGCAACTCGTTATCGCTTTCAAAAAGTACACAATAAATAATGTATCTATTCATATCCAACCGACGACGATATCACCCGATGAAATATCTGCGGGTGATGCGCGATTTTTATCGCCGGCAACATGGTCTGTCGATCGCTAGAGATACATGTTGCTTGGTCGTGTTTGCTTTTCTTCTAAATGGAAGACAGGGAAAATGTCATTTTTGTGCAAATCTTTGAAAAATATCCCTCTTTGTATGATTACACAATCTCAGATTATTCTAAATGCGAAGTTACCGAAAAAGCTTGGAATTTAGTAGCTAGGGAAGCAAACATTTCAGGTAAACAATAATAAAAATAAATTTTGATTTTGTAGAAGTATCTCGGTGATTTGAGTTTAGTAAGTACACCGTTTTCGTTTTCCCGCTTCTGCAGGCAGATTTATGTTGCTAGTTGCTGTCACAGAGTCTTGTCGTGTTGGTGTGAATTCAGGACCAATACGATTTTTATGTTGCGTATTGTGCATTGCTACTTGCTAGTTGCTTATTGCTTTGGTGTGAATTCTCCTAACGGAATCCGGAAGATCCAGACCAACCTGGAATTATCACCTAGAAGCTGAATTTTCAATGCGTGTAGACTCAATAGGACTGCTATTCAAAAAAGGTTTACTGAAAAGAACCTTATAACAGCGCAGATGGTAGAATCGTCAAAACGTAAATGGTCTTGCCTAGGACGAAAGTTGTTCAAGTTTTAGAAGATGTTCATAATGGGATATCCTGAGCTCACTTGCGATTTAATGAGACCTTGGGCAAAATCCGTGAAAGATTGTATTGGGTGAACTATTAACTATTACCAGGATGTCAGGACATGGTGCCGACAATGTGAGACATGCGCAGCAAGTCAAGAACCCGAAACACGATCTAAGGGACAGATGAAGCAGTACAACGTCGATGCCTTTTGAACGAATGGAAATAGACATTGCCGGTCGATTTCCAGCTACGCGGAAATGCAACAAATATATCTTGGTTGCCATGAGTTATTTCAGCAAGTGGCCTGAAGTTCTTGCTATTCCAAATCATATCTACAGGTTTGGAGTCCCATTGAAACTTCATTCAGATTAAGGAAGCAATTTCGAGTCACGACTATTCCAAAAACTTTGCGAACTTTTGGACATTCACGAGACTAGAACCACGGCATTACATCTACAATCAGATGGCATTCAACAGGACAAACGATGAACATCTCTCCAAAGTACTTAGTTGACAAGCGTCAGGATTATTGGGATGAGCATATACCTCTATTTCTGATGGCATACATGTCAGCCGTACATAAAACAACAGAAATTTCACCAGTCAAAGGTTTGTTCGTAATGAAGCTTCATTTGCCCTGTGACTTGGTGTTCGGGTCACCAGATGTCGCCGACATGGAGGCCAAAGACTATGGCGGCATTCTGTTGAGAAAGCTGCTTGACATCCATGAAATAGTTGGTGAAAGGACAGAGTTGGCAAGTGGTCGAATGAAAACGAGATGATCTTGGCGAATTTTACAGGTTTCCAGGCGAATGATGAAGTATGGCTCTATAACCCTCTAAGAAACAAAAGTAGAACATTCAGCAGAACAATGGGGGTACAATAAAGACTATTGTTACTATTGTTGTTACTTCACATAAAACAAATCCTGTTGTAAATCGAATAATATAGAATTTGAAGTTAGATAGTTTTCCAAGCTAATACCAGTATGGAAAGGTCCGTACACGTGTCGCGGCCCCGAAAGTAGAAAAAGGTGGTACATCTTGACAAGTCGAAGGCTTATTACGAGAATAAATTGTCGGATCGGGATCCGATTCGATGTTTTTCTAGAAGATCCGGAGTGCGATTTCGACTATAAATAGCGCATAGTAATAAGTTTGAGTTCAAATACAAGATTTCTTGTGTACGTAAAAGTTGTTATTGTTTGTGAAGTGGGTTTTAGTAAACTCGGAATCCATGACAATATTCGGTGAATTTGAATGCCATCTTATATAAATTCCTCTCTTTCAAAAAGGGCTGTATATCCCAATATTGCAATAATAGAAGCTTCCTTGAACACGCTATCGAACCTTTTTGGTAACTAGATAGCCTAAAGCTATAAGGCTTCTACTTGTCTGGCGTAAATACGCTTCCATATAACCCGAGTAGATTTGCAATAATATCATGTTAGTTACGTTCTAATGTAGAAATTAATTTAAGATGTATTACGTTTTGAGTTCTATCTCGGGATTAGAATGCGAGTGAATAATGGAAGTTACATTTCGTGAGCATGACAAAGACCTTGAGCTAATCATCATTACTTACATGTCACAAGCGCACTTTTACCACTAATATAGGCATATAATCCCGGCAACAAAAAAAGGGTCCGAACTTTTACGTGTGGGACAACCACTATGGACATCAAACTAATTGGGGTTGTTGTTTTTGCCAAAAACTGGAGAGATGAGGAAGTTTATAGCACGGTCTGTGCTATTAAAATTATTTTAATATAACCCGCCAAAGCCTTAACATTAAATGATATTATAATATGCTCGCTGAAATTAATGTATTTTCATTAGTATATGTTCATGAATTTGCGGCTAGAAAAACTTGATTAATTATTACTTGATATGACAGGGTGGTTTTTGTTTACTATACATTCAACAAACAAATATGCTATGTGTTTGAATTATAATTAAAGTAGAATCAATATGGGCACACAGAATTGTTTTTAGGGATAAAACCTAAAAAAAAAAAGACATGGCTTGTCACAAAGTTGTTGATCCTACAGATACACACTAATGAACAAAACACTCCCAATTTGAAAATAATTGTCGTTGTCGGTTGTCGTTGCATTTCTTTTTAAGTGACAGCTATTATTTTTGTCTCTTGTCGCAATTATTTATTTATTATTGCAGTATCAGCAGTTTTATACTCATACCTTCCACGCAATTTATTAAGTGGAGGGCTGGGCCGAGGAAAAAGGAATCAAGGATAGACTGGTGCAGTTTCGGGGTGGAAAAAAAATTTCCATTGCGTTTAATAAATATTCGCCAAAGCATCTTGTAACGTGCATCTTGCTCTTTCACTGCACTATTGCCTACATTATCTATGTAACTCCACTCTAGGGCGAAATATAATATATCATATTTCGCCCTGGATTGGGTAAGTTTCAGTAACCGATTCGATACTGAACTAGCAATGTTTGTTTCTGAAACTTATTAATCAAGTAAGGTGGATATAATTGCTTTGGTATGCTGCTGGGTCATAAATAGTACTCTAGTCAGCTTGAAGTACCTATCTAAGTGGTGGAATGTCACAAGAAATTAGAATTATACAGCCTGGAGCTAGGACTATAGATGAATTCTCAAAATTTCTTCCGCCTACCATGGTGAGGTTTTCAAAGAAATGAACTGGCGGCTCAATAGGCTCCCATGAATAAATATGGAACGCTTCAGGAAGGCTTCACTCTCTTGGTTGTATCATGAATTTGAGTTGCTACAGGGTTAAAAGTTCATGCAGAAATAAAAAAAAATCTTCTAACAAATATACTAAAATAATTTGGTTTCACTTCCAGCACATTTATGTGTGTACAATCATCCATAAGCTCTAACGCAAAAAATAATATTTTAAATGATTTTTGGTGGTTGTAGACGATATTTGTAGAAATGTAGATTTTAGAACCCGTACTCTCATCTTCACTAATATATTGTATAATAATATAAATGGAAGATATTTTCTGGGGTATCAGTCTGGGTCTAAATAAAAGTCTTAAAACTTTTTAGCTACGCCGAGCTTTCGAAAATTTTTATTTTCTTCTTCAGGGCTATATAAAAAGAATAATATTTATACAAATAAATATTAAAAGGAAGGCTTACTTACTGCTATAAAAATACACCATCAATAAAAATCGCAAATAAACAAACTAAAACAATCGGAAAATTATTTACAAAAATTAAAGACAAAGAGGAAAATCTAAAATCTTCGAATGTTGTATATAGTATTCCTTGTAACCAATGTGAAAATTGTTATATAGGTCAAACATCCAGAGTTTTAAAAGATAGAATCACAAAAGTGATTGTAGATTAGGAAAAAATACTTCTATATTATCTACACATTTCAATGAATTAGATCATAGTTTTAATTATAATGAAACCAAAATATTACATAGGGAACAAAATTATAATAAAAGATTGTTTTTGGAGATGGTTGAAATCTTTTTAAATAACAATTCTATGAATAAAAGATCAGACATAGATGATTTAAGCATTATCTATTCAAATATTCTAACAATGAAACCTATAAATAATAATAACTTCACTTATAGTCAAAATATATCACTTTTATAAATTTATCAAAACATAAACCAACTTTTCTTTGGAATAATGTTGAAATTTTCTTAAAAAAACATTTCCACCATTTCTTGAACCATTGTTATTTGTAAATTTCAGATCATACTCATACCTGAAAGTAATACTAAAAAAGTCAGATTGTAACAATTTATTTAAAAAGTATGCCAAATTTTCTTGTAAATGATATTTTTTCAATTTAAAACACATAGCAGTAAGTAAGCCTTCCTTTTTATATTTATTTGTATAAATATTATTCTTTTTATATAGCCCTGAAGAAGAAAATAAAAATTTTCGAAAGCTCGGCGTAGCTAAACAGTTTTAAGACTTTTATTTAGACCCAGACTGATACCCCAGAAAATATCTTCCATTTATAAGTTGCCAGTCACGAATACCTACACTATTTATAATAATATACATATACCGGGTGCCCACGAGATCACTTTCCGGCTGCCATTTTTTTATTTGTGTATCGATATCAGCGAAACTTGGTAGGGTTGATATTCTAACCAAACGCTATTTTTATGCATTTATGACAAGTTTTCCTAACTTCCGGTTTCACCGGAAATGACCGCAACTTTTGATTTTTAAATGACACACCCTGTATATTTTTTGTTTTTCGGATTCTATAGATCGTTTTACATCCTAATGCACCACTTTTGAATCGATTTTTGTCCAAATTTTGTTTTTTAAATAAATTTTAATTTTTTAACTAGAGTGCCATGATCATCCTAAAATGACTCCACATACTTTACTTAATTTTAGAAAAATACAAATTCAATTTTATCTTTGTAAACTTTTTTGATTGAGGACTGTAAACTTCATTATTTCAGTATCTTTGCCCTAGCTCAAAAACTAGAATAGAAACATATCACTTTCATAACATTACTAAATGCTGTATTTTAAAGCGAATCCAACGATATTATACACTATGACATTTTTCTTAATTTTCGTTCAAATATTTTGGTAGGTAATTTTTTTTTCTACTTAAAATTGGATTTGAAAACGAAATTTGGACAAAACTCGATTTAAAAGTGGTACATTAGGACGTAAAACGATCTGTAGAATCCGA
Organism: Ceutorhynchus assimilis; assembly: GCA_917834065.1. Lineage (NCBI taxonomy): Eukaryota > Metazoa > Arthropoda > Insecta > Coleoptera > Curculionidae > Ceutorhynchus > Ceutorhynchus assimilis. Next base: position 20,276,798 of record OU892285.1, on the reverse strand, counting down.
AAAACCCAAAATATACAGGGTGTGCCATTTGAAAATTAAAAGTTTCGGTAATTTCCGGTAAAATCGGAAATCCAGAAAACTTGTCAAACATGCATAAAAATGGCGTTTCGTTAGAATATCAAGCCTAGCAAGTTTCGTTAATATCGATGAATAAATAAAAAAATGGCAGCCGGAAAGTAATCTCGTGGGCACCCGGTATATGTAGGTTGTAGATTGTTAGGTTGAGGTGCTTAGGTTATGGACCCCTCCGCACTGCGACCTGCTTAGATCTATTGTGCTTCCCCTTATATCTAGTAGGTTCCTAGATTAAGGCTTTTGGCAAAGCTCATAATGCTCCTGGGATTGGCATTCCTGACATCAACAGCCCTTAAATATGGCTGCTCCAGATGGATGAATCTTCTGCTGCACAATGCCTCGCAATTGCAGAGTAAGTGTTCTGCAGGCTCAGAGTCTTCTTCACAGAAGCGGCATAGGTCTGATTCTGTTTTGCCCATTTTTTTTCAGGTGGTAACCCAGAGAGCAGTGACCCGTAAGGAGGCCCGTTAGCAGCCATTAATCCGCTTTACTAAGGTCAGTCAGTTCCTTTGCCTTTATTGACTGGGGTGAGATGAGTTGTTTCGCCTGCCTTAGTCCTGGAAGCATGTTTCAGCGGGAGGCTTGTTGAGCCTTTATCCAATTTTGGACTTCCCCTATTATATGGCTTTTCATGATGCCTAAGAAAGGTTCTGGTCCAAGGAATGGTGTTGCAGCTTCTGGTCTTGCAAGTTGGTCTGCAAAATCATTCCCCTCGATTCCTTGGTGCCCTGGTACCCATTACAGGGTGACCCTGTGGCAGGACGCCAGCTGCTTTAGGAGTTGTTGGCAGTCTCATACCAGTCTGGACTTTGTGACAGAGCTGCTTAGAGCTCTAAATGCTGCCTGACTGTCGGAATTCATGTAGATCTTCGCTCTTTGTAGGTCTCTTTCGAGAAACTTTCTAGCGCAAAGTTCTATTGCGAATATTTCCGCTTGAAATATGTTTGGGCTTTCTCCTAAGGCTGTTGATAGCCTACAAAGTGGGCGGTATAACCCTAACCCTGCTCCAGTCCCTTGCTCTGTTTTCGATCCGTCTGTATAACAGATGACCCGTTCGGAAATACAGGTACGATATTTTCTCCCTTGCGGCCCTCAATAGTCACTTTGTAGTAATGCTCAAATTCATACCTCTGTTGCATGTGGTCAACTGGTTTTGTGGTCACACTTATGCATTCTTTCATAATGCTCATGTGGCCGACAAGGTCCCCTTCCCTTAGTTTTAGGGATTGTACTATTCTTGAGGCTCCCATGTAGGCCTCTTTTTTCACTATTATATCTAGTGAGGGAAGGCCCAACACGACCTCCATTGCGGCGGTTGGACAGGTGTTCGTTGCTTCTATAATTCCAAGACATGCATACCTTTGTTAGAAAGTTTCTTTTTTTTTCAGGTAATGACCAACGTGAATTCAGGGACACAACGGTCCCCGTTTAGGAATCGACCGACTGAGCAGTGGACTCAGGCTTCCCGTGCCAATCCTTGACGCGTTTCGTCCTTGTTAGGACTCCTCAGAAGGACATAGGCTGAAGCTCCCTGTCCAAGCAAAATTGAACTTCGTTGACCAGTCAGAAACAACTACTCCGAGGGCAAATACCCCCACCGGCATTGAAGTACACTGATTGGTCTGAGCTTTCGTTGGCAATGAAAATTGTTAGAAATTTATTTATTTTTTTTCAGGTAATGACCAACGTGAATTCAGGGACACTCCTCAGTGGGTCGATTCCTAAACAGGGACCGTTGAGTCCCTGAATTCACGTTGGTCATTACCTGAAAAAAAAAAAAAACTTTCTAACAATTTTCATTGCCAACGAAAGCTCAGACCAATCAGTGTAGTTCAATGCCGGTAGGGGTATTTGCCCTCGGAGTAGTTGTTTCTGACTGGTCAACGAAGTTCAATTTTGCTTGGACAGGGAGCCTCAGCCTATGTCCTTCTGAGGAGTCCTAACAAGGACCTAACGCGTCAAGGATTGGCACGGGAAGCCTGAGTCCACTGCTCAGTGGGTCGATTCCTAAAAAGGGACCGTTGTGTACCCTGAATTCACGTTGGTCATTACCTGAAAAAAAAAAAAAAAAAAAACTTTCTAACAATTTTCATTGCCAACGAAAGCTCAGACCAATCAGTGTAGTTCAATGTCGGTAGCGGTATTTGCCCTGCTAGTTCACGTAAAAATGTTCATTAAAGGATTAAAAACATGTGGTAGGACATTTAAGCGAAATAACGCTTTAGGATGAAATGTATTAAATCCCACCACATTTTTTAATAATTCTAATCCCGTGTCTCTGCCGCACTTGCTCCCGCTACCGCCCTACCACGCTTGTGTTCGGGATCGCTAAATCCGAGGAACAACTCTATAAAATACCCTAAAAATATAGTTTTTTCGCAGTTTTGAGAGTTAAAATTATTGAAAATATAAAGTGCTATATATCATTAGAATCACAAAAAAAAACCTAATTTAACGGTGTGAAAATATATAGGGTGTCCCATTTAAAAAAGTTGAAATTTTCACTATATCTCGAAAAATAATACCCCTAAAAAAAATCTGAGTACGCCACTGGATTCTACGTGAAAAATCACACAAAAACGTATTTGACATTTTTAAAATTTTTGATAACAACTGAGATACAGAGGAAAACAGAAATCAGCTATTTTCCAAAAAACCCCTGTATATCGAAAACAAATGAATTTCGAAAAATTCTGAGTGGTCCATTAAACTATACTCAAAAAAATAGATCGCGACACTTATATCAGATTTTTTGTATATATCACCGTTTAGGCTGTACCCGGCATTCCCACCCAAAATAACTCACCCTGTACAGCTGCCAATCGGTTTTGCGCTGTCTGTTGTTTCACTTTTGGCCACCACACTATTGCAGCGTAGGTGACAATGGGTCTTATAACCATTGTAATTAACCAATAGATCATGTTTGGCTTTAGTCCCCAAGTCTTGCTGAATAATCTCCGGCATGTCCAGTATGTGGCTATTACCCGGTCGGTTACTTTTTTGAGATGTTGGTTCCAAGTGAGTTTCTGGTCCAAGGTGACTCCCAGGTATTTGGCCTCACTTGCGAAATTGATTTGTATCCCATTTAAGGTTGGGGCTGTTAGATTTAGCCTCCTTTTCCTTGTAGAAGGTACAATTTTATTATGGTTTTGTTGGGGTTGACGGTTAAACCCTCTTGTAGGCACCATCATTTAGGGCAATTTGCATGAGGTCACTAATGATCCTATCATGCTTACCCCTAATGATGACTGTGAGGTCGTCAGCATATCCTAGGACTATGATCCCTTGGGCGCTTAGCGCGTTGAGAAGTTCATCTACCACCAGTGACTACAACAGTGGTGACAATACACTTGACTGCTGAGACCGTTGCAGAGTTACTTCCAATGGTTGCTTTGATTTTCCCATTCTCGAGCATGGCTTTAATCCATGCAATAGTAGTTTCATCAATGCGCTTATTTCTAGCCGCTCTTCTTATGGATTCATGTGAGGTGTTATCGAAGGCTCCCTCTACAGGGTGTCACGAAAGGTTTGTTACAAACTTCTAGGGATGGTAGATCTCGTAAAAATAAAGCTTTTTTCTTAATAAACATGTGTCCGGAAATGCTTCGCTTTCCAGATACAGGGTGTTAAACTTTGTGAAAAAAAGCCAGTTTTTTTATTAATTCTTAGAAATGCGTTGTACGAATTAAATGAAATTTTCATAGTTTGTTGACACCTTTATGAGGTATCTTTTGGACTGCTCAGAGTTGACCCAGTAATTCCAGGGACGTGCCACAGGTTTTGTGGGATGGTTTTTTTGCACGAAAAACATCGTCCAGTAGATTTATTTTCAATTAAGATATGTTTTTTTCAATAGAACATTTAAAGATACAACTTTTTTATCTCCTTATTTTTTTCCGTATGCTGCTTAGTTTTCGAGATAAAATTTAAAAACCATTTTAGGCTAACCACGAACGGCACTGACCTCCTTAAATAAAAAAAAATAAATTGCCACAGAATTACCTGAAATTTTACCAGGCTATTTGTTGCTTAAAAATAAACAAAAAACTTTTTTTCTAAAACGCTCGCACTTCTGAGAATTAATGTAAAAATTGATTTTTTTCACAAAGTTTGACACCCTGTATACAGGGTGCCCCACGGTGGATGGCGTATCAGACGTTTATGGAGAACTAAAAAGCAGATCATTTCGAAAATTTGGCAACCGGGATAAACGACCATAATCTACACTTTAGAAAAAAAAATTGTTTATGCGGTGTTGCCGCTTCTACTCTCAACCAGTGGCAACATCGCTATTTTAAATGAAACACCCTGTATGGGATTGCATATTTGGATTCTACGTAAAATTCTGAGCAGATTTCATGTGATACACCCTATACCTAAGTTCAACTGTTTTGGAAATATTGACAGTTGAAAATTGACTTTTTGCAACTTTGACAGGCTGTAAAACCTGAACGGTTAATTTTAGAGGAAAACCGATTTGACATTCCTGTCTTAGATTTTTATAAACTATCATTTGACACCAACTTTGAATTTAATCCATGATCAAAAATTCCAATTAAATTTAATCTCCGATTAAATTCAAAGTTGGTGTCACATGATAGTTTATAAAAATAATCTAACATAGGAATGTAAAATCGGTTTTCCTCTAAAATTAACCGTTCAGGTTTTACAGCCTGTCAAAGTTGCAAAAAGTCAATTTTCAACTGTCAATATTTCCAAAACAGTTGAACTTAGGTATAGAGTATATCATATGAAATCTGCTCAGAATTTTACGTAGAATCCAAATATGCAATCACATACAGGGTGTTTCATTTAAAATAGCGATGTTGCCACTGGTTTAGAGTAGAAGCGGCAACACCGCATAAACAAAAATTTTTTAAAGTGTAGATTAGGGTTGTTTATCTTGGTTGCCAAATTTTCAAAATGATCCGCTCAGTTTTCCATTAACGTCTAATACGCCATCCACCGTGGGACACCCTGCATCTGGAAAACGAAGCATTTCCGGACACATGTTTATTAAGAAAAAAGCTTTATTTTTACGAGATCTAAAAGTTTGTAACAAACCTTTCGTGACACCCTGTATATCAATAAATGCACATAGAGCGGTTTCTTGATTAGATTGTGCCTTTTCAATCTTAGTGACAAGACTGGGCAGGGCTGTTCCACTTGATTTACCTGGCTGATAGGAATATTGTTTCTTTTGGAGCTGGCTGCCTGTTAGAAATTCACTCCTGATGTGAAGGTCAATGATTTTCTTCATGGTTTTCAGGATAAAGGAGATTAGGCTAATTGGTTTGAATGACTTAGGCTATTCTGTAGGACGCCTACCAGCCTTTGGAACCAGACCACATTCACATCCTGCCAACTGGTGGGAATGTAGCCTAGTAGGTAACTAGCTTGGAACATTTTTGTTAGATGTGGTGTTAGTTCTTCCAGGCCTTGTTGTAAGAGAGCGAGAAATATCCCATCATCACCTGGTGATTTGTAGGGCCTGAAGCTGTTTATAGCCCATTTGATCTTATTTTCAGTGATAACCTTCCGGCTAGGCCTTAAGTGCAATTGGTCAGTCGCGGAACGCCTTTTACCACCACAGCCCTTCTCCCATCAGGTTTCCAGTCGATAGACTCTGGGGAGTGTGTTTGCAAAAGCAGTTTTACACTATCTAGTCTACTTTCGGTATCATCATCATAATCAGATCTCTGAAGGAGCCCGATATTATTTGAGTGATCTTTTGCTAGTATTTTCTAGAGGCGCATTATCTGAGCGACGTCGATCATCTCCTCGCAGAATCTCCTCCAGGATTCTCTATTAGTAATTGGTTAGTTTGTTGTCGATCCCTGAACTGTAATTGGTTGAGGTTTTGTTTGGGATTGGATCGAAATGAAACAACAGAACTGTGTTATTTCAGATTGTCAACGTTTCGCAATATATTATTGCATCTTTAGAACACTACAAAAAGGTAAGACAATGTTACTCTATAGAGTCCTAACAACTACAGTTATGCTTATAGTATTATTTTTTAATATGAAAAAGTTGTTTGATTGGTACAGATTTCCAGGAGACGTAACATTCACATACATGGTTGATAAGTTTTAAGCTGTACCATGTATGTGAATGTTATATCTCCTAGGAATCTCTAGGAACCTACCAAACAACTTCGTATATTTTTCATGCTATGACATAGAAAGTCAATCTCAAATATAAGTAACCAATAATACTATAAGCATAACTGGAGTTGTTAGGACTCTATAGAGTAACATTGTCTTACCTTTTTGTAGTGTCCTGAAGATGCAATAATATATTGCGAAACGTTGACAATCTGAAATAACAGACTTCTGTTGTTTTATTTCGATCCAATCCCAACAAAACCTCAACCAATTCTCTTTCAGATCTTCTCAATTCTTTGTTGTATTCTGTTAGGGCTTTTTTGTATTCGTTCTTTGGCGCGTTTAGCCCTATTGAATAATTTTCTTTTCTCAGTCATCTAGGAGCTGAGTGTCTTGTTCCACCAGGGCGCATTCCTCTTCACTACCCGTTGCTTCACAGGACAACTGTTCTCATATGTTGTAAATATGAGATACTTTATTTCATTAGAATGAAATTTAAGATCGCCTTCCGTCTCGATAACGTTAGGGAAATCGGTACTTTCCGTTATTAATAGGTCTTTATACAGACCCCAGTAGGTAAGTTTTGGGTTTCTGTAATTGAGAAGGCATTCTTCTGTGGCCTCTATGTCGAACCTGATGTGTTTGTGGTCCGACATCGAGGTTTCATCATAAACATGCCAACCCTTCATACGGTTGCTTGGATGTGCAGGCGAAGGTCTAATCCACCAACACCTCTTGCCGCAAGCTTTTCACAAAGGTGGGTTTGTTACCTTCATTAATAATGTCTATGTCATACGAGATCAAATATTCAATAAGGTTTTTACCTCTTTTGTTATTTTTTGTGCTGCCCCATACAGTGTGGTGAGCATTGGCATGACACCCAATTATTATCTGTTTGTTCCTGGTTTTGCAGTAGCGAATGAGTCGTTTAACGTCCTCTGGAGGTGGATTTGTTTTGTCGTCACCAGGGAAGTAAGCCGAGGCAATGACTACCTCTTGCCTTCCTCCCGGTGGTGATACCTCTATTGCTCCAGCAACCAGATGTTTGGTGATGAATTCTGAGAAATGAACAAAGTTGATTTTACTGTTGAGCAGTATTCCTGCTCTAGGATGTTAATGTTTATTATACAGGGTGGGGACTTTAACTGGAACTAATTCGCTAGAGCCTTCGAATAAAATATGTGAACAAAACGCAAAAACACGTCAAGTGGTGTAACCCCCATATCTTCCCCTGCGCACTCCCTATTGCTAACGCCAACGATTATCGTTCGCATATTGTTCAATTATCGATGTCGTCGATACTTTCGTCTTGGCTCGTAAAGTGCTTAGGTTGAATAAGCTATCAAGTCTTTACAGGATTTCCACTCCTGACGGCAGGTGATCATCGACAAGGTGAAATCTGGATTCTAAAAATAGAAAAAATAAAGTGGATGCCATAACACAGCCCTGATGGTTGCATTCATATCATCTTGCAGCAGGCAGAGGAGCTGGGAGTACTTTTGCTTTACACTCAACCTTTGCCAATATCTTCTAGAGAGTTTCTTTGCTGAGCGAATTAAATGCTTCCACTAAATCTACACTTAGTGTGGGGCCTCCTTGTTTAAAGAATTCACCAGGAATGCCGTCAGTACCAGCTGACATTGTTCTTTAGTTGTCCTTGGCCTCCTCTAATATGAGAACTCGCTCAGTTCTTGCTGTATTGGTTTCTGTAGAATTTCGTTCAGAACGTCTTTATTTACTTGTTGAGCAGTTTAGTAATTCCTGAAAGTGTTCCTTCCAACGAGAATTAATGGAAGAACTTTAAGGATCACGTCTGCTCCACTGTCGTTGCTGTTTGGTTTCTGCTTGTCTCATTCGATAAGGACTATTTGTTCTGTGTGCTCCTCACTTGTTTTTTCGATCATAAGTTCTCCCAGAACCCCTTGAATCACCGTCCAGTTTTCTTCTTTTTCCATCATTCGTTCAATTGCCTATCCTTTTTGGGGTAAGGTCTTCGATATCCATGATCAATTGTGTACTTTTTCCATTGATTTAGCATCTCGGGAATCCTATTAGCGTATGTTCTGGATCGTCAATCTTGGTACAGTATAGACAGATGGCATTTGCCTTTCCTATACGGTTTTTGTATTTCCTGAAACATCCGTGTCCTGTAAGTATCTAACTCTGAGTTGCATGTTCTTCTACTTTTTTATTTGTATAGTTTCGTGACTGACCGACGCACCGTATATTATAGCCGATTGCATGGCTCTATAGAGGACAATAATTCTTTTCATGCTGCTTGGTCCCTTGATATCGCGGCCATTTTTTCGGTTGTTTTTTTGATGATGTCTTCTATATGTATGCGGAAGGTTATATCCTCGCCTATCATAATTCTGAGGTATCTGATAGTTTTGGTTGGTTTAATTTGCACCCCATTTAAATTAAAGGATATATCCTGTCTATCTTTGCGGGCTCTTTGACCACATAGTACCTATAACTGTTTTTTTGGGTAGGGCCAATGAGTTCTCCGTCATCCGTTTGTCAATCTGTCCGAATGCTATATTTGTTTTCTGCATGAAAAGGTCTTTTATTAGAGCAGTTACGATAATGGCCACGTCCTCAGCATAACCTACTTTATATAACCATTTCCCTCTTTTCAGTCTTAGTGTCTCGTCATAAGCCGTGTTCGTTTTTAGCTCGAGTCTTTTTCTAACAAATTCTCACCATTTTTCATGCTCCAAAAGAGGCTGAGGGAGCTTATCACCATGGAAGCATTATCAATTATAAGACGAATTTTAGGTAGTCTATTGTCGCAACCAAATAATGTTTGAAGTGGTGTTCGTTTTGTGGTTCTGTGCACTGTTGAGTTTATAATTAATTGAATATGTGAGACAAGTGAACTCCATTCAGCTTGAACACGTAGGTAATAAATTGGCAATAAAACGCATGTAGCGGTCGACTTGTCCATTTGCTTGGTGTACATAGTGAGTAATGAAATTCCATTCAATGTCCCACTCTACTAAGAGCTCGTGCTTTTGGACAGGACGCAGAGAAGTGCCATTATCCATTATTATGCGAGCTGGTGTACCCACAAGATATATGATTTGCATTATACAATCTGCAATATCAACAGTTTTTAGAGTTTGAAGGCCATAGAGCTGTATTCGGAGTACGAGTTAACATCTACAAATATATGAGTAAATCCTTCTTCAGTTTTTGGTAACGGACTTTAACAATCCACGTGGAGGGTGTGGAATGGGATTGCGATTTCGAGCATGGAGTGAATATCATGCGAAGATATTCTCGGAGTTCGTTTCCGGGTGAGGCAGGTTAAACAAGCATCAATATACTTTTTTGTGAAACCCCGCATTCTTGGGAACCAAAAGTGGGAACTTGTGCTCAATAAAGTTTTGTCTAGTCCAATATGAGCTTGCCCATCGTGATATTCTTTTGGTAGAGCATGACGTGCATTTTTAGGCACAAAATACTGAGTTATTTTCTCTGAATTTACAACACTCAACTGACCAATCATACAAAACTGATTTTTATCAATCCATTGGCTAGCTTGTCAGTTAGTTCACGAGTTTCACTGTTCATACTTTGTTGTATAGCCAAACATCCTACAGGCATAAGGCTATCACATTCGACACATTCTTGATCCACGTTAGTGACATCAGAAATATGAGGATTTCTACTAAGATAATCAACATACGCGATCTGATTACCAGTAAGCAGATGCTCGATGATAAAGTCAAAATCTTATAGATAAACCGACCAACGACTAACTCGAGGTATTAAATCTCGTTTATATTGGAACTTTTGAGAGAATTGCAATCTGTGATTAATTTAAACTGGACAGCTATGAAATAATATCTAAATTGCTTTAATGCATACACTAAGGCTAAAGTTTCCACCTCATATGAGTGGTATCGAGACTCAGTGTCGGAGGTGGCTAAAATAGGCTACAGCTCGCCCAACACCATCATGAATTTATAGCACCATTCCCGCAAAACCTCGACTGCTAGCGTCTGTATGTAATTCTAAAGGAAGTTCTGGATTAAAAAAGGCCAGAGCTGGTTCACTTGATGAAATATCTATAACCAAGGTTCATCTTTTCTTAAAAGATTTGTAATTTTTCTTGTTTTTGTTGAGAACTCTGGGACAAATTTACGGAAATAGCCAGCACGACCTAAAAATTGTCTGACTGCCCTACCATTAGATGGAGGCGATAAAGCCATCAAAGCCTGTGTTTTTGATGGACTGGGTTTTACATTGCCATTTGACATTACTCAATCCAAATATTCAACCTCTTCTTTTAAAAAGTAATATTTATTTATATTTATTGAAAAACCATGAGTTTTCATCCAAGTAAACCAGGGCTAATCCTGCTTGTATTTCATTTTGTAATTCAATATTAATTGCACGCTGAAAAATTGGAGGAGCATTGGCAAGGCCAAAAGGCATGCGTAATAGTTATATTACATACCGACGTGGGAAGTGTTTAATAACTCTCGAGTGATTAGTTAGTTAACTGAGACGCGAAGCGTCGAAGTTAACTATAATCTCAAGACTCTAACGAGGTTTATTCACTATTTTATTAACAACAATTACAACAATCACAATTTTGACTAAATACTAGACTGTGGGGTTTGAGAAACCCCACCTCACCAGTTACGGGATATAATCGTTAGATTAGATGCCAGTACTTTGACTTAGAGGGTATTGTCAGGAAGTCTTGAATTTATTCTTTTGTCAAAAATTGTACTCATTATAACAAGGTCATGTTCTGAACATGTGGCTAGTAGGCGAAGTTCGTTCGAGCTCATTGTTTGTAACGTGCTAAATGTTACTGTTATTCTTTTTCACTTATAAATTTTATGAGCTAAATTATTAACTTGTGTTTACAATCTGGTGACTGGTATTAAAAAAAAAGAAGATTTTTGTCGCCAATAACAATAGCAATTTATTAAACTAGAGGGCACGATTTTTATTTAAGTTTGAAATACCAGTTCAGTACCAACACTTTTGGTTTACTATTTGTTGACGGGAAGCTTAGTGTTTAATTTGTAAAGCAAATGTCCTTGACTGGTGCATCCCTCGAATATTGTTCTTCTAACGAAACTTCGGCGATGTAAGAGGGGGACGCACCCGACCGGAACGCCTAGACCCTTTTTTTTTATCCGTCTAATAAAGGCCTAAATAGTTTTTTCTCCGACTTTAAGTAGGACTACCTATAGAACTTTCTACAACAGCTGAGAGTGGTGTAGCAGTTTCTACAAACTCTCTTCTTTTCGTCGTCCCCTCACACGTAGTAAGTAAAAGAAATTTAAATATTCCTTTTGATATCGCCCATACCGTCATATACATTGTGTTTTAAGTATAGTGTATAGTCTTAGTGAGTAGTTCATAGTGTATTCATCCCAGTATTCTCAGTAGCGCCGAGATTAATATTAAAAACCGTATGAGAAAATAAAGATTGTGTTTAAACTAAAAACAAATGATTTTTACCTGTTTTATTTTTTCTAATACAGCCGTGTGTAAAGCACTTAGCTTGTTCAGTTTGTCCTTCTCCTAGTCCCTTTTAAATTGTGTCTTTCGAGCTGAAAGGCCGACTCTGGCTAGGGGGGCAGCCATCTTCCTAAGTGAAATATAATATCGATTACCGTTCTCGTGGAAAAAGTACCTTATCGGCCATTTGGCATTATTTTAACGAGATAAGGTTGTGTAAGGCAATAATCCATTGATTAGCGAAAAAAATTATATGAAAAGTCTCGTGATTACCGTTTTATTTGAGTTTGAATTACGAACTCTCTCGTAGTAAGTCCTTTTTTAAAGTAGAGGTTGTTCATGGAATGTCTCTATTACTAAGGGTTTTACCGGGGAGCTGTTTTTTCCGAGGAGCCGTAAGGTCAACTCTGGCTAGGGGGCAGCCATCTCGCCATCGATTACCGTTCTCGTGGAAAAAGTACCCGTTCGGCCATCAGGCATTATTTTAACGAAATGAAGTTGCGTAAGGCAATAATCCATTGATTACCGAAAAAATTTGAATGAAAAGTCTCGTGATTACCGTTTCATTTGAGTTTGAATTTTGAACCCCCTCGTAGTAAGTCCTTTTTATTTATAGTTGTTCATGGAATGTCTCTATTACTTAGGGTTTTACCGGGGAGCCGTTTTTTCCGGGAAGCTGTTTTTTTCCGAGGAGCCGTTTCTCTCAACAAATCCATTTCTGAAAGGCCACATATTTAAAAGAGCACCATTTTCATGGAGCGTGGCATAGAACTCTTGAAGTGATTTCCTAGAGGAATCGAGTCCCTCACGTGTCGATACGTGTACCCGCACATTTGACGAAGAAAACTGAACTTCTAGCCTTGATTCCAGGCTAGAATCTGCAACTTCCATGTGCAACTTCCCTCGTCCAGTGACTGAAAATGGATGGGTACCGACTACCGTACTCTACCTTTTTGTTGGAATTGAAGCTTGTATAGAGTTTTATTTGTAACCTTTATCACCTTTTTTATGGAATCCACTTTATAATTAATTAGGTACCATAATTGATTAAATTTTCACTGGCATTACCTTTGGGTATTCAAAATTTTTCACCTTCTTGACACAGGAGTGAGCTTTGGATAATTATTTCTGATTTTTGATTTACCGTATTCACTATAGATTTTATCTCTAATTATCTTTTGGTATCGCCATATTCAAAGATTGTACTTATATTTTATCAATGATAATTAATCCGTAATCTGAACAAAAGTCAAGGTTGGACAACATGCTCTAAATTTAAAATTATTGAGTAAGTACCTATATCGTCGAAAATTGATCAATTTTTAACCCTGGGTTCTATAACTATATATTTGAGAATTTGTTTCATATTTCCTGCTATTTTCTGGCAGCAGCTGACCATATTTATTCATATAATATTTTAATTTTCAATAATTCATTTTTTGTTTCAAATTAATTTTCTGGAAACTCAAATCCTCCATATTTTTATTTCAAATTGATGATATGTCCAGCGACTGTTAATGAATTTATATGGAAAGTATACTGAGGGACCTTGAAATATTTTTTTTTTTTGAATTTGATGAAACTGAGAGTTAATCTCTGTTTATTGATTGATGTGTATGAGTGTTTCACCAGTAATTGATATTATACTTTGAAACTATTCCATAGGTACTTGATCTTTGACCTCAATGTGAAATATACACTAATTTAATTTGAAACTCACCTATTTGTTTTATTGGTTTACCTGTGTCAAGATTTGGTTGAGTTATAATAATATGCCGTATTTATTTCCTTTTCAGAATTATCAATTACCGTTTGCTGATTTTTTTTTTTTTTTTTTTGTGTTTCTGAATTTTTACACCCCAATATTTTATGTACTTAATTTTTTTGTTTAATTCAGTGGCGCCCTTGCCATTCTGTACTTATTAAATTATCAACCCACCCCTAATAATTATTCGCTGAGCAAACTGAGCATATTATGGGCCCCTTGTTGATTCATTAACAAAAGGGGTTACATGTTCCGATGCCTTCCTTACGGATCACGCCTTTCTATAGATCTGACTCTGTATGTACAAAATATTAGAATATGGAGAGTCGAATATCTTGTCCTGTGAAATCTGCAGTGCAGTGAAATTTCAAGGAAATGTCGCTGCACTCTATTATTGGGAAGATATTCTGCGTCCATTTTTCAAAGATTTGCACAATGATGAAATTCAGCGAGGCTACCCCCAGCAAGATGGAGCAACATCCAGTTTCTCATTGCACACAAGAGTCTTTAGATCTGCTTTTCGAATATTATAATGAGTAAATTCTTATTCGCCTGTACAGACACAATTAGCCCAATGCGCAATTTTTTTGACTAGGTATTGTCCGTCGATTTTAATCTGATACTCAAACGGAATGTGAGCTGGTGGTTCTTTACATTAGAACGCCAATGGTTACCTGAATTAACACCTGTTTTTGCCATATGAAACACCCCCTCGCTCCTCATACGAAAAATGTCAATTAAAAATCGACGAACAATATTTCATAACTTCATATCATTTTCATTGAAAAATAATAAATCCAAGATACAAGATGACATTCAGTGATAGTTGCCATCGAATCATAAGGACCTATCACCGCCTACGTTCATAATAGAAAAAGAGAACCTGAGCCAATAATTGTGATGGTCGTAAATATTATTGAACACACATCATTAGGTAGGAAGTTTCAATTTTATTTTGATTTATCGTAAAGATATTAATTTTATATATTCCTTTACATACTTTATTATAAAAGTCATGCATAAAAATCGATATTCAATTTTCAGAGCGATATAATTCATTCAAATTTTAATCGTCTCCGCTATATTATACACGATTTTAATACCTTCCCGACGAACAAAAATCCGCTACGCGCGCTTGGAAATAAGGGGCTTTAAAAATGCAGTTCAACTATACCAATCTAGATCCGGACTGTTCTCTAACGATGATGACTCTTTCTAATTGGATCTCCATCACAGAAAAATAAACCTTTCACAAATATTTAAATATTCTTTTTTTTTTCCAAATTACTATCCCATCAGGGCATGTGTCGGAACCTGAGCTCTGCCCTGGAGGATGATTTAAAAGCGCGGTTTCAATTAAAACCGAGGACGCTTAATTGATTTTTCTGGTGTACTTTTTACGGGAAAAGTGTTTGATCTACGGTACTAGATACATTAAATTTAAAAAAAAAAAACTGTCTTTTTTCCCCAGGAGAGTTTTCCCAAAACACGTATTCAAATAATATTTTATTGACTTTAAAAACTTCTCCAGTGAGTATTGTCGCAGTTTCAGCTTTGTTCAATGAAAGCGCTTAAAAGTTTTGATTCGACAATCAAAATGTTTCCATATAGAGTTTTGGCTACGGGAAATTTTATTATGAATGTATAATGCGCTTTAAAATTCTCGCACGTGGGTTTTTAAATGGTTTGGGAATAATTAAATTATGCAACTTTCATTGAAATTTCAAAAATATTGTACCTACATATGAAAAGGCAAAGAAACTTCAATCTGCTGCCATAAAGAATCCTAATTGACTAATTAAGTCACTTAAGGTGCTTTCAAGTAAAAGGAATCCAGCAACCACAAAACATAATAGCGACAAAGCGTTTAATATAGAACGAGTGTGGAAGCCAGGGAGACACTTCATTGCACTGTGGCCTAGTACACTTATGACGCCCAATTCAGCAAAAAATATAAGAATATCACCCCAGAGCCAGTAAAAGTGTCACGGACAAAAGAAAGTAGACCACCAGAAATAAATTGAGGCCAGATTTGTTTTTTGTGATAAAAACGGGATGACACATATGTTCCAAATTTAACAACACTTGGAACAATTCAATTTAATTTAGTTATTTTCTAATTTTGATGTATTATTTTTAACTTGGTTTCCGCTAGAGGATAGCCAGATTAACTTGTTTATTGTCTCGCAAGAGCCGATTTTGAACAAAATCTTTCTCTTTCACGTACATTTTGGTCCTTCGAGCCTCAAGAGAGTGTGTGGTTCTGTTAAAAACAAAAAAAAAAAATAACAAAACAGTAATAAACAGGCGATTCTTTGTTTGAATAGGTAATTTGATACTTTTAAAAAAACATACATTCTTGTGTGAAGATGATTGATTGATGTTTCTACGAAGAACTTCTCTTTAGAAAACGTAAGGAAGTATGCCTTTTCCGGAAAGTACCTACCCAGTTCGGTTTTCTGTTAGTTGGTCAAATCCCTTCCGATGATGTACGTAAACAAAGTTTCAGCTCTATGCTAGATAACAAATAATAAAGGCTTGCTGTTTCCAGGATTGACACTGAATTCCTGGGAAAGACTATTACCTCCTGAAGAGGCTTTAGTTGAGAGTAGTTTACTTAGGGCAGGTCATTTCCTAGGTAGCAGAAGTAGAACATGAAGTTGAAAAGTGAAGTCTTTTTTTCTTTTTCAGGTATTTTGGTCACCATATTATGTAACCCCTTTTGTTGATTACTTAACAAGAGGCCCATAATGTGCTCAGCTTACTCAGTGGATAATTGGTGTGGGTCAATAGTGTGTACAAAATAGACAATAATAGGGCACTAAGCAAATTAAATTAAATATGGTGTTAAAATTCAGAAAAACATTTTGAAAAAAAAAATAATGATAAAAGAGATAGGTATGTAATCCTGTGAAAAAGAATATTACATTAAACTCAAATAAGTCTTGACGTAGACAGCCATTAAAACAAATTCAATAGGTATTGTATGTATATATTTCTAAGAGGATTCCAGATTCAAATCCGAGGGATTAATCCTCCGATTTTATTAATAAAATCAATTAGTTATTGTTACAAAAATAATGAATCGGGCGATTATTGGTTTTCATCTTCAGAACTTAAAAGTATAATTCCAAGAGAAAACATAAAGTCTTCCTTCACAAAATACTTTATTCGTGTTAGCCCTACATGTTTCGAGGCTAGAGAAACTCATCATCAGGGACAAGTTTGCCCACACATAATATTACAAGGTGTTTAGGTGGCTTGACTTCGCATTTGGCAGAGGAAAAGCAACAACGACTTGAAAACTATGTGACCAAAATTGCCCCTGATGATGAGGTTTTCCATCTTCGAAACATGTAGGGCTCTGTAACGTGAATAAATAATTTTGTGGAGGAAGACTCTGTGTTTTATTTGGGAATGAAGTTTCAAATCCACTTTGGGAGATGAGCGAATAGAAAAGTATAAATACCACAATTATTGCTGGAATTGTTCTACATGAATTTCGCGAAGAAGTTGAGAAATACAAACTCTATATAAACACTTACATAAGTTTACGAGAACAATTGTTAGCCATATCACCAAACTGAGTTGATAAATTCGATTGAATAAAATGAATACTTCAACTTAGAAAACAAAATTATTATAATTATTTGGGAATAGGCATGGATAACATTTGCTTGTAAAGCAAATCAAACAAGATACTGTTCACAAAAATTTAAACCAAAAAGTTTTTAAAAAATCGGGTTTATAAAATGCATATTTGGTACTACCAAAAAGTAATGGAAAAATAATATTTGTAAAAGATATCCACTAGCCCAAGGGTGAAGAATAATTAGGAATTAAAATTTCAAGTGGGAAGTCAGAAATTCATCAAGTTGAGGTTATAGGTTATAAAACGAACTGTAGAATAAAATAGATAGAAAAATAACGGTAGAACTATATACAGGCCTCAAATTCCATTGGAAATATTGGAGGACGGTAAGAGATCACATATCGCCACTCAGTGCTGGATGTTGAAACTTTTGCCTGCTAGATAGTTGCAGAAACAAGACCTCGGAGCACACACTCTAGAAGTTTGCTGCCCTGATTAAATTGAGGGACATAGGTGTGGGCACTCGAGGAAATGGATTTTTTCCCAAACAATCTGCCTGGACCAGCGCGCAGGGATCTAGCTTTCTCAGAAGAATCGGCTCTAGTAAATAGTCTCCTCGATAGACCCTATAAGTAATAGATGCATTCCCAAATTCCCATGAATGACTAGATAAATATAAAATTTTACCTCGAGCAGATAAATGGTATATCAAAGAAAAATCAGGAGATAGATAGAGCAAACGAAAAGTGGTTGGTACTAACTTGTATACTTCAAAGTTGAAGAAAAGCGTGCCCTCTAGGTTTAATAAAGGAACTATTGAAATTATAAAATAATAATATTATCTCGGATCTCACTTCTCTAAATTTTCAACAAATATTTCATGAAAGAAACATCGATAAGAAGCTCGATATATTTAAATCGCTGCTTTTAAGTGTTTTTGACAAGCACGCTCCAATTCGTGAATGCAGAATTACAAAGCCTAAAGCTCCTTGGCTAAACTATGAAATTAAAACTGCACAAAAAAGCAGAAATAAGGCCTTACAGAAATATAAACGCACCAGACTTGCCCTAGATTGGACTACATATAAAAACTTGCGCAACCAAACTCTTCAACTTATCAGGACTGCAAAAAAAAACTATCTAAAAAATATCTCTACTGAGAACGACCCGAAAAAGATCTGGAAAACTTTGGAAAATCTACACATAAAAACAAAAAAAAACAGCTCTTTGATTCCACCAAAACGTTTCTCTGCAGAAGAAATCAATAATTATTTCTCTCCATTTTTTCAGAAAGTTTCTGCAAAATGCAATAATCAGATCAACTTTTATAACAACCATCTGTTCAATCAAAATCTCACGTTTTCATTTTCATTTGCTTCAGTCGAGGATATCCATAAAATTCTAAATAATATTAAAACCAATGCCTATGGCTGTGACAACGTATCAGCTAGAATGTTAAAAATGTGCAGTCCATACATTGACGTGTATATCTTGAACATAATTAATTGTTGTATCGAGCAAAACTACTTTCCTAAGATCTGGAAAACATCAATTGGTACGCCACTGGCTAAAAACACAAATCCTCAGAGTCTTGCCGATGTTAGAATAATAAGTTTGTTGCCAGCTATGTCCAAAATATTAGAACGTGTCCTATATAACCAGATTTTCAAGTATATAATTGAAAACAAGATTCTTCTCGACACTCAGTGCGGCTTCAGAAAAAATTTCAGCACAGCAACCGCTTTGACCACAATACTGGATGATATTATGTCAGCCTGGGATTCAGGAAAGATTAGCGTGCTTGTTTTGCTGGATTTCTCAAAAGCCTTCGATACAATAGACCATCGATTAATGTGCTCAAAATTAAAATTTTATGGATTTGATTATGACTCTGTTTCTTTGATCAAGTCTTACTTCTCGGAGAGGTTTCAAAAAATAAGTTTCAATGGAGTGTCTTCTCAAAATTCTGCTATCTTAAGTGGAGTCCCCCAGGGCTCTATTCTAGCACCCCTTATGTTTATTATATATACAATCGACATCCTCAACTCCGTAAGTCTCTGTTCTGTAGCGGCCTATGCGGATGACAAGCAAATTTACCATCACTTTAAAGTTTCGGATTACGCAGAAGCGGAAAATACAATTAACAACGAACTAAGTAAAATTCAGCAACTATCAGAGGAACACAACCTCTTACTCAATTCCAAAAAATCACAGGCAATATGCTTTGGAAAACTAAAAGATCGGAATTTTATTAAGCAAAACCTCAGCGTAAAAATTAATAACGTACTGCTGCCATTCGAAACTTCTGTCAAAAGTCTTGGCCTTACAATTGACGAAGATTTAAGATTTGTTGAGCATGTCAAAAATATAAGCAGAAAAGCATTCTGTTCTCTTAAACTCTTATATTCAAATAGACATATTTTGGACTTAAAACTTAAAAAAAATCTTTGTGAAAGCCTGGTTCTGTCAAACTATAACTACTGTGATTTTCTTTATAGCAACTGCCTTTACAGTAACGATAAATTCAGAATACAAAAAATGCAAAATAACTGTTGTAGACTGATTTACGGTCTAAAGAAGTTTGACAGAATTTCCCAGAAAGTGACAGATGCCTCTTGGCTAAATATGGAAAACCGTAGGAAACACCACCTCGCCAACTTTGTCCATTGTGTTCTAACAACGGATAGCTCATCTAAAATTCTAAAAAATAAATTTATTCCTCGGTCCACTCTTCATAATGTAAACATTAGACACAAAAAACAGTATCAGGTCCCTCGTTTCAGAACTTGTGTGTATCAAAGGAGCTGCATTTACAATGCCATTAAATTGTATAATGAGACTCTAGATGAATTAAAACAACTAAATGTACATCAATTTAAGATTAAATACCGGCAGTTTCTGTTTTCTATTCAATCCCATAATAATAGATAAAGAAAAAGATAGATTGGAGTGATAGTGAAATGTTGTGCTGTGGGATGGTCGATGCATGGAAGAGCAAGAAAAAAACAACTAATAAAACAACAAAAACTGGAATTTTTTTTAATTGGTGCGGTACCATTTGGGAACACCTGTTTTATTTTACATAAAGTAATGGGCCTACTTTGTGGTTGAGTAAAAATAGCTCCTGGTGCTAGACTTCGCCACGGGGTAGCAACCCGTTCTTTATACCAACCTTACTTAAAATTATGTAATTATTCAACTTATTGTATCTGTATTTTTTTTCAATTTTTTAATAAAGTCCTTTTATTATTATTATTATTATTATATAGAGTAAAAATCAAACGAGATGCCACATGCGTTATCGTTTGTCTTACTTCAAATAGGAGGGACCCAGGAAAAAGGAAATCTGCCTTCTTTGTCAGCGATGACGTCAATGGCTTCTTCTCGTTTGATTTTTACTCAAACATTAGTGAAGAAACCAACACCCTCATTGAGCTACGTAGAAAAACAGATAGAGAATCACCAACATATGAGGGGCTAAATAAAAGAGTCAAGAAAGAAATCAGGAAAGACCAATGAAGATACAACACTCGAAAAATTGGAAAAATTGATCTAAAATAACATGAACATGAAGAAAAGAATCAGAGGAAAACTCTTAATCCAGAAATTAAGAAATGGCGAAGGAAATCTTCTAACGAGATTGCTAAAGTAATGCAGGCTTTCTACGAAGACCTATTTAATCAAACTATAGAACCACCAATAGCCGACATAAAAAGACACACACATCCCATTATAAATGCTGGATCCGAAGGAATACCTGAAATATGACAGCTGAAGAACATCCTCATTATACTTAATAAATGTATAGAAGAAGAAAAAATCCCCGTAGCCTGGCTAAACGCCGAAGTAACTATTATATTCAAGCAGGAAGATGCCACTAACCTGGAGAATTACCGCCCTATTAGTTTGCTGTCTATCTTATATAAGCTGCTCACGAAAATACTTACAAATAGACTGAATGCTAAGTTTGATTTCTACCAGCCAGTTGAACAAGCAGGTTTTCGGAAAGGCTTCAGCACGATTGATCACATACAGCGTATACGAACCTTGATCGAGAAGTGTACATAATACAACATTTCTTTGCATCTGGCTTTCATCAATTATTACAAGGCGTTTGATTCTATTGAGACATGGGCAGTTTTAGATGCTATGCATAATGCGAAGATCGATTCTAGATACACCAGAATAATAAGTCATATGAAAATGTCACAATGCAAGTAAAGATCGACGATGAACTGACCACTGAGAAAATTTTAATAAATAGAGGAGTCGGACAGGGTGACACGATCTCCCCCAAGCTATTTAGAGAACATATTTAAAAACTTATCATGGCAGGACAAGAGTATCTAAATTGACGGAAAACACTTGAACCATTTGAGATTTGCAGACGATATCGTGATCATCAGTAATGAGTCAGAGGAATTATGCATCATGATGAAGGAACTACAACGAACATCCAAAGCAGTAGGACTGACAATTAATATCTGGAAAACTAAAATAATGAGCACAGACAATGTCGACGTAACCATTGAAAATCAGACTCTCGGAGTGGTGAATGCATGTAACTATATCTGCCATATTATTAAGCTCGGCAAAGACAATCAAACTGCTGAAATAAATCGCCGAATGAGTCTTACATGAGCAGCTTTCTCAAAATTGGGTTATATTCTTAAAAACCCGGATGTCCCGATTAGTCTGAAACGTAAGATCTACAACACATGTATTTTACCAGTAGCGACCTATGGCAATGCTTGGTATGAACCGAGGTATGAACTATTAGCCTCAAAGATCGGGTGCGAAATAAAGACATTCGACAGAGAACAAAAGTCGACGGTGCGGTGGTACGGGCGACAAGGTTGAAGTGGCGCTAGGCAGGTCATGTGGCCGGAGATAATAACAAATGGACCAAAATACTCATGAAATGGATGCCACAAGAGTCAGAAAGAAACACTGGAAGACCGCAAACAGGGTGGAGTGATGACATCCAAAGGATTGCTGGAAAAAACTGGATCCTGGCGGCCCAAGACAGGAACCGATTAGAAGAATAAGAAGAAAAGAGACGGTAGCAAATCAATGCATAGGGGCCATAAGTGTACTAAAACCATGCCGATGTCGAAAAAAATGGACACAAGGTTGATAGAGAATATATTAGTCACCTGTCAAAAGATGCATGTGGAACTGGAACCCTATCGAAAATCTTCAACAGAAAAAAAAACTCAATTTGAAGCAAACTTTTTCATATTTTCAATCCATAAGGGTCCTAAATGCCCTTAAACCATACCTGTCTATTTGGTGACCAAACAACGGCGAAAAAAAATCACTTCACTAAACGGAACGGCTCGTTCCTATTCCTATATCTGTAGATAGCACTTCACAGGCTCTAAGATATTTTCAGTGAAATAACTCTTATACACGAAAATGGCTTATTTCAAGTCGACTTAGCCCTGAAAATGCCCAATGGACAGTTTCCACTTGGTAAATCATTTTATTTGAACAAAAAGTTACACACTAAATTCTTTGAAAACTACAAGTATTTTATCATGCGCAGATTGAACCTTTATATCCGAAATAGCAAGACAGAAAAATTAAATATTTTTAACCCCATCATTGCATAATAAAAACTGAAAGCAAAAGTAGATACTAAGCTGAGAGTAGAGTTGTTCGACGCATCAGTGAGGACTATAGGTACGTCAGTTCTATCATCAAATTATTGATTTCAAAGGTTATGCTTTTCAGTATGATTTTCTTGAAATAGGGAATCTCATAAATATCCCAATTTTTGTATTTGTAAGTTTGGGAGGGTCGTATGGTATGCCACAGCACTCGGGCCACATTAGGCCCATTGTCCGCCTCCACAAGAGGAGAGGTCATCCTTAGCTCGTCATCCAGCCTATTGATTCCACGTAGGCGATGAAGTCGCCTAGGGCATTGCCTCTAATCTCTTCTAGGGTATAATTGGCCTTATCTGGCTCTGCATATTGGCGAAAGAGCAGTGCAGTCACAGAGAATGTGCTCTATCGTCTCGTCTTCTTGATTACAAGCCCTACACAAGGATGTCGTACTGAGATGCAACCTAAACAAATGTTTGTTTAACTGACAGTGGCCAGTTAAGATGCCCGTTATTAGGCGTAGCCTTTTCCTGGTCAACGACAGCTTCTGGCTTGCTGCAGCTTTATCTGGGTAACTTAGCAGTTCCTTGGATAAGTCGAAGCTAATTGTATTGTCCCAGCGCCTTCTGAAAAGGGTAAGGGAGCGTTTTTTCATCATATCTCTGGCTGCCGACATGAGTCGCTTTCCAGCTGCAAACGTGCGTAGGTTTGGCACCAAGCGCTTCGAACTTCACAAGCTTGAAGCGCCGATGTCGGAACACGGTTCTAAAATCTTAAATATTTGCCGCATTAAAATAATATGTCAAATTGTTCACTTGGTCTCGAAGCCACTTATTGAGAGGTTGTGCATCAGGGGGTAGGGGAGAGATAGGTTGCGCTCCAAGCCCATTCTCAGATGGGACACAATTTTCACGCGCTTGGCCACACAAATGCTCGATTGCGTGCATAAAACGGCCAGCTGGAAAGCGGCTATGGTCAGCCCTATGAAGGGCTCCAGTCCAGAAGGCTGTAGCCTGGCGGCCCTTCTAGCTAGTGCATCGGCAGCCCAATCTCCGTGGTTGTGATCATGTCCTTTGATCCAGCTGACTACCACCGTGGTGTTGACCGACGCTCCGTTGAGTGTCCGGTGACAATGTTTACTAGTTCTAACGTGACGATCTTGTCAGTGATATTGTTGCTGACTTTTTATTCGGCCGGCTTTGGATTATACTGCGCATCCCGAGCCTGTTTGAGTTGAGGAACCATCAGTTTCGATGTCACTTACCCCTGCCACTTTGTTGTTTACAATGCCCTTCGTGTTGATTGCGTAGTGCTTTTTGAAGACGAAACATGGTGTTGCAGAGTCCACTCTGACCCCCAACAATCGAAGCGTGTTCGTTGCCCCACGCCATATGCGGGCTCTCTGCAAACCGACTCTTGCACTTGGTTCTATTCCAACAGTGCGGAAGCGCATCATTGTGGTTAAAACTACCTCCGTGACAAAAGTATCCAGGGGCATCAAACATAGAATTACTTCCAAAGCCCTAGTTGGTGTGGTTTTCATTGGACCAGTTATGTTGAGGCATTTCATTCTTTGAACGTGGCCTAGTTTTTGGCTTATAGTATTCTGTTCAGCCTTATGTCCCCAGACAATCGTCCCATAGGTAAGCATGTTGATGATGGTTATATAGATCCACATAACTACGTAACTACCTTGGGAGAGAACCCCCAGGTCTTACCGATAGTACGTCTACACTGTTCGTAGGCGATATATGCTTTCTGTATTCTCTTACCAATATGAGAGTTCCATGTTTGCAATCGAGTGTCTTTCCCAGATATTTGACCTCGGCGGCACAACTTAGTTCGGTGTTTAAGAGTCTGGGTGCTGTCGGAAGTACCAGTTTCCTCTTTCTTGTGAATAGGACCATTTCAGTCTTTTTGGGAGTGATCTCCCGGGGGTATATGCATGTTGATTAAGGTGGAGTGGATTGGTTGACAACACTTCATCTTTTATGTACCTTTCGCATAGCCTCTCCATTGTTTTTAGAGAAAATGATGGGAGGCTTATGGGGTAACGTGCCTTGGGGTTAGTGCAGTCCATCCTCCTTGGTAGGAACACCACTTTAACTTCTCTCCAAGCCTGTATGTATCTCAGCGCCAAGGACGCCCTGAACATCCCTAGCAGATGCGGCAAGAGTGTCTTCAGACCCGACTGAAGTAGAGCTGGATATATGCCGTCAGGTCCTGGTGCTTTGAAGGTAGAGAAGCCTGAAATTGCCTAACCTATTTTTTCCTCGTATATTATCTGATTTGCTAGTTGCCAATCAGCCACAGAGGGTATGTATGTTACCTGCGTCTGATCCTCCATAATTGTGGTTGCGGAGTCAGAAAAGTGGGTTGCTAGTAGTAACTCTGTGATTTCTTGAAGGTTGGCAGTATAGGTACCATCCTTCTTGCACAGGATACCAATTTCCCAAAATGGGTCTTTATTAAGAGCTTTCTGAAGTCTCGCCGCTTCCGTATAAATTTCTATTTCGTTGCAGTATGTCCTCCAGGCATCCCTTCTTGTTTTTTCTGATACGACTTTTATATACTGGTTGAGTTGGTACCTATAAAGGTTCCAATCTTCAGGTAGTTTGGTGTTTTTAGCTTTATTGGAAGCTTTTCTTGTCGTCGGCCTGAGGTGTTCCAGTTCCTGACACCTCCAAGCAGAGGCGTTACCAGAGTTTTGGAACATCCTCAGTGGGCTCGACATCTTATAGGATTTTATGATGGCACCTTGGATAGTATTGGCATACCGCTCCAATTCTTGGTCGTCATTGGGTGTTTTAACTGCATCCTCTCGTAGAGCCCTTTCCAGACCTTGCATGTACTGTGCAATATTGGTTTTTCTTGGATCACGATAAGGTCTTGCGGTTTTAGGCGAGCAGTTAAATGTGAAAGTTATCCATCAGTGATCCGACATAGAAACTTCATCAGATACGCGCCAATTATTGATTGAATTTGATATTAATACTGAGCATAGTTTTATAGTATGTATGTATTACATTTTGACTACGAGAGTTTAAGAAAGTTGGTATTGTGCCGTTATTACATATGAACAGATCATTACCTATTATAAAGTCATACAGAGACTTACCTCTTGAATTTATATCCTGACTTCCCCAGTTGATGTGGTGCGAATTAGAGTCACACCCAATCACCAGCTTCAGATTGTGGGTCTGGCAGTGCCTGACCAGCTCTACAAGGTCCCTGTTTGGTGGTAGGTTTCTTTGTCTTTACAAAGAAAATTTTAATCATTATGAGTTGTAATACAATTTAGTTTATTAAATTAAGTATTGAGTAGGTATGCATTTTCAGTCAACAAAAATAATAAAAAATTGAAAAAAAACAACATGAAAATTTTACTTGTAATTCGGTATCTAAACATCTGGCAACATAGCACAAAAAAGAATAGGTGGTTGAACCTTGGTTGAAGTTAATTGATTCTTGATTTGTCATGTCAGAAGTATTGGAAATGGTCGTAATTCATTCTTTGTTGGGAATAAAATGTTTACAAATGTCAAATGTCGAATATGCAGATACTTGTTCAGGCAGAAATGTTGCAATATGCTCATTTAGTCGCCAGAATTTACAGGCGAAAGATTTCCCAAAAAAACGGCACCCACCTGATTAAAGAACATTTTGCCCGTTTTACAAAGATTACGTGATACGGGAAGTGTGAGTGTGCAAAATCTCTGCAAAATAAAAAATCTGCGTGTTGATTTTAGTGTTTTGAGAACCTTTTAACAAAAATTAATATTTCCATAATAAGGATTTGGCTAGTAGCTGAGTGAGTATTATTTAATTTTTCTCTTGGATATTTAGTGTAAAGATGTTATTGAGTGCAATTCACAACTTAATAAAACGGCACATTTTTTATTTTTACTAGAAGAGTGATAAAAATGCCAATCAATCATTATTTGAAAGCCAATAACAAACCAAAACGTAAACAGGTGGAATTAAACTCCTTGCAAGAAAAACCTTTCAAATTTATTAGTTTTATTTACATTTATATACTGGCAGAGATAATATCTGTACAATGTTGTCACGTTGTTATTTTTTTTTCTAAATTTAAATTCTGCGATAATTCCGAAAATACTAACAATTGACTCATGGTTAATAGGACAGTTGTTTAAGCTTGAAATGGCCCATATTATCTCATGGTAAAATATTTGTACTCATACCTGATACACCCTGTATAACGATAAAACATTCAGCAACAGCGGATGATCCTTGGGCTCTTCATATTCCTGCGACTGACCCTTCAGTCATTCCTAACTTCCCCTGCCGTCTCCCTGACCGGTCGTTCCCACTAACACAGCAAAAACAGTTCAATTTTCTTTTTTCAGAAAAATTCATCAATTTTTTTATAAATAATTGCGCTAAAAAAAGCAAATATAATACCACCAGATGTCGCCACAAACGTTTTACATGGCGAATAGGTACGTACAGGCTAATTTCTCCTCCTGCCGTCTCGCAATCAAGCGTGTGCATATGCCCTCTCCAGTTGCCGCTGCTATCACCCCTCCACTCGTCGCTTACAGAGGCACTGTTCATTTTCCCCTTACGCGCTATGAACTTCGTCATGCTCGAAAATTGTCACCCCCTCATCAAAGAAGTTTTACTTCAAAAGATAATACAAGCAAGGAATAACGAGTTGTGACTGAATTCAAGAAGTTAGAGCGAAGGAAACGTGAGGCTATAAAAATAAGCAATTAATGCTCTCCGTTGTGCTTGCGCAGTTTTTAATTTGTGTACTCTTTGAAAGTAAGAAATAGTTTCTATCACTTTGATATCATATAGGTAATGCAAAAATGTAAAATGTTGCAATAACTCCAAACAAATCTCACACACTTTTGCTTCCCAAAGAGTTTCGAACTTTTTGTGGTTTGCTGTGTGTATCGATGGTAACTAATTTGTAGTGGTTTCAAATAGGAGTGGATAGATCCATCCTCAGATCCATCATTAGGTGCTCCAAAGTGTTTCGCAAAAACCAAGTTCAATAATAGACTTTGGTGAGTTTTGTTTGCTTCTCGTAATAGGTAGACTTCAATTACCGTTTTCTTTTTCAGATTGCACACAAAAAAATCTATAGTCAAATTGAATTTAAAAAGGTCAACTCAACCCTTTCATATACACCCTATTTAACCCACACGAAGTTGAATTCAAAATAAACCTATTATTTGCGTCAATAAATAGATTGTTTTTGAATATATGGTAGAGTTACTTTAGTTTTTATCATGGTATTGTAACTGATTATAGTATAAATCGTAACTGAATTTAACACTAGTTCATCTTTATATTAATATATAATTCCAGCTATACGTATTTCAAGTTAAATATAATCTATTTCTAGATTGCCTTTAACATTAGGCTATTTTAAAAGGAAGAAAAGGAAAATATCAGATTAAACATGGATTAGTATTAATATGACTATAATATAATATTGATTGAAGTTCTTTTTAACCTTAGCTGAATTTTAACTATGTGTTAGTCAAACAATATTTATTATTCACTCTGACACTAGTTAGCTGGTAAGAGAAACATAGCTTATAGTCAGTTTAAAGACATGATTATGACAGAACGACTATATAAGGTCCAGTTGTACAGTCCAGGTTCAAACAGAGGTTTAGTTGAACTCTACTGGTATTTGAACTTTACCATTTGAATTGCATTGCTGTCAAGAAATATATATTTTGGCATATTTCTGACAGCAATGCATTTCAAATGGGATGGTTCAAGTACCAGTAGAGTTCAACTGAGCCTCTGTTTGAACCTGGTTTGTACAACTGGGCCTGAGATTGAATAAAGTTAATGTAAATTCATGGAAACTTTGAACTTAAATCGAATTTCGAAATATATTTCTTATTTTCAACAGTATGGAATAAAACCATGAAAACATACAAAATAATGCAATTTATTTCAAAAAAATTACAATACAGTACAGTACAGTATACTTTTTTTTTAAAGATGCACCACGACATTGACAACAGTGAAAACATAACCAATGCCACTTGGTGTTCATTGGATCGATTGGACCAACCGAAAAACTTTTACACTGAAAACATTGACAATATTCTCACGACATTCGATTGATTTCGACTCTGTGAAACAATACCTTCGCCGATTGCAGGTACACGGCATCTTCTAACTAATAAATGGCATAGTTTATGTTCTCATGTTGTCAATGTCATGGTGTATCGTGAAAAAAGCACAGTTTTATTTTTATAGTACATAATATGTGTAAGCTAAATCAGCAACAGGAAAAGAAAAACTGCCTTCGCAGATTACAAAAATCAAAAATGTGCATGACATAATAATATACATAATAGCTTGAAAACAAAATAGACATTGAGGACCATATGCAGCAAAAAGGAGATCAGTAGGTTTTTTTTTTATTTGAGTTATGATAGATTATTTGGTGCTAGAATGACATGGTTAAAAGCACTTTTAAGTAATCTTTTTTCATAAACGTAATGCCTGTCCTGAAAAGTTCTAAAAATGCTACCTACCCACCTACTTTTTGCACTAAAGTCCTCACTTACAACTTAAAATTAATTTCTAGTTCTAGTCACAGCACCGAAAGGAACTAAAATGCTTGCACCAGCTTAGCTTAAGCAGCTCAAAAATAAATAAATAATAATTCTGAAAACAAGGTTAAAGCATTGATTAATGTGAAACGTGGTAAACTACTTTTCGATTTACGACTAAAGTATTTTATCAAAATCAATTAAATTTGGTGGGATGGTAGATTATGAATTATAGAATTGTGGAAACTAATTTTTATTTTAATAGAATAATCCACAAAATTATGACACTTCTAAAAAATACTAATATTGGAATATAAAATACTTTGCACAATTCTATAATTCATCCTCTACCATCCCACCAAATTTCATTGATTTTGGTAAAATTCTTCAGTCGTAAATCGAAAAGTTTTTTAACGTGTTTCACACAGGTATCCAGGCCTCTTAAACAAAATACAATCACCTACTTAGGTGAAACACTTTTTCCAACAGAAAACTCACTATCACAGAGTACAGACTTTGCTCTCACTCTAGCACCATTCACCGTACGAGAATTTTCCATAAAAAATTCAACAGGCAGCCACGCCAACGGCGATCATTACCTATAACTACCCGCAGCGCAGACAACAGACGACTGATGGCACCAACTGATGCTAAGAGAGGGATGTTAATTCAGAATGAAACTAGTACGAATTAATAGAGTCAAAACGACCATATGCATCTCATGTTAAATCATATCAATACTTTTTCTGTGCTTAATTTGACTATAATCTAGGATCGTACATACAGAATATATTGGTTTGTTCTGAAACGACTTTGATGTTATATTGAGTTTGCAGTAGAAATATACAGAACAATAACATATTTTCAACCTAAGGCGAAGCTGATATTTTAGATTAGTGTTAATTAGGTGCCAGAGTGTAGTTTAATCGAGTATAATTATTTTTGTTATGAAATTAGAAATTGAAATTAAAGTAATATTTGGATTAACTAAATATTAATGTCAAAGACTTTTCTAAGTAGATTTGTTTTAATGTTAATATCCCGATTCTAATAGTATAGTCAGATTTGATCCTAGATTTTTTTGTGTGTGCTAGTTTTTAATTTACTAAAGGTGTCTAGACGAATAGTGGTTTATTCGACATTTAATATAATCGAGTTTTATTTTGAACTTCAGTTCCGCCGGAAGCTATTGAGAAACAGTTTGCTGTTTTAAGAAGCAGCCAATAAGGTTTGGAGTGGAGATTAACCAGAGCTTTCCCAAGTTTTGATAATACAAAAATCCGCTACACTAATCCATCTATGAAATCCCAAATGTAAGTACTTAAAAGCATAACGAAGGGCTTGAAACCCATTTTCTCCTTAAGCGACCAATCGTCCTTTCACGGTAACCTTTTTAACTCGGAATCCTGAATTATCCCGTATGAGCAGCCGAAAATAATGCCTTCAAATGATTTCCTTGGAGCTCCTGCAAAATCTGACATCGTAAAGGGACTTTACACTTTGAGTCATAAAATTGGCTGGCACTTAACATGGGATTTAGTGCTGGCTGGCATATCTTTGTAGTGGCATCGAAGAATTTTATAGAGTTTTAAATTTTCTATTAAGAAGATAAGGTGATATTAAGGACAATAGAAATTTTTAGTTGACATTGCGACTATATTTATTATAGTCAAGTCCAAGACTTGAAATTTTTAAAGTTGAGAATTTTGGATTGTGTCACTGGCATTTCATACTAGAAGCTTCATGAACGACAAGAACTTATGGCTGATATTATCAAAACATGTCTAACAAAAGGGTTAAATGACAAAAAAAAAATGTTTTAATGGAACAACTTGGAGAATATTTGGAAATCTGGATTGGAGATCGCCGGTTGAATCACTTGATTTTTTTTTCGAGTTTAAACTGTGTATATCAAATCAAGCAGAGTTTGTTGTGCATTCAATTCAATCAACCTTATGACTTTGAACGTTTAGATTTCTAGAAGTTTATCGTACACTATTGTATCAAAAAGCAATTATTCTTATCGATCAGTGAATTTGAATTGACTGCCTGTTTTTCTAAAAAAGAAAAGAGGTAAAATTAATGTTTTTCCAGTATCACTGCACGTAATAGCAATCAGTTATTTTCGGCACGAAAATGTCACCATTCTGTCGATAATGGGATAATATCGTGAATATATTTAATAGAGAATGTTCTATTTTGTGCTATAAAAAGTTTATCGGCCAATAAATTAAAAAATTCTGGTTAAGAATACGAACAGGTTTATTTTATTATATTTCTGTAATCTAAAATTCACGAATAAAGTCTTGAATTTATTTTTGCCTGTAACTTAAACATGCAAATTCCATAATTTTGCAAATAATATTCATATTACTTTCTAAACTTTATATTGTCGTTTAAAAACAAATTGCCGTTGGCTGATGAGACACAGAGATAGAAGCCGTTACAGAGAAAAGACATAGGAAACTGGATACGGTATCCAGAGTCTGACGACGACAATTCGCCGTTTTATCTGGGGCTTCTTTTGTTCGTGACGTTTTTACTGCTTTATTCGCATATATTCTGCTGAATTTGACGGCACAAGAGCACGATTCGGGATGAAGTGACTCTTGACTCGTTTTTTTATTCACACCGCTTTGTGTTATTTTATATTGGATTTCTGCTAATCGATGCTTTTTGAATTTGTTCCAGCGATATATTACAAATAGACTTTCAGAGCCTTTTCCGAAAGATAGGCCTATTCTTTTTTTTTTGGTAGGTAGTGTCTTTTTCGGAGATTGGGTTAGTTTTGATGTAGCTTTGAACAATTGCATGCATGTTACTTACATATTATTATAGGATTAGGACAGCACACAAATATTATAAGGTTGGGAATTTCCTATTTGTACATACATGAAATTGACGTATTAGCAATCGACGTTCGTTTTTGTTGGTAATTTTTTGTTTCATCCGATTCATGATTGATAAATAAGGATGGGGTTATTCTAAATGGGTATTAAAAATACCATACAATTCCTAATTACAATAATAATATTGCATAAAACAGAAAAAAAAAAATTATCTAGGAATACTTCATCTACACAGTTTCCTTGGGCCACTCGAATTTTAACATACAATTAGGAATGATGTTATTATGCAACAAATAAATATACAAGATGTTACGAAACTCTATAGAATTAACAACTATGCGCACAAGATGTTAGAGTCAGCTTACAAGCTGCTAGCTACTGGAACGGATTTCTCACCGGTAATAGCAAGTTAAACTTTATGTGCACTGAACCAGCAGCACAAAAGCAAAGTATGAACTTTCTAGAACTATATTTATTTAGAAAGTATCTTCCAAACCAAGTTAAATTGGCACGGCTTGGCACGGCTTGGCACGTTCGAAAACTATCTTTGGGGAAAAATTATAACTCTTTCGAAACAAACTTGCGCTTATAGCACCGAGGAAAATGATTCAATTCAAGTAAAATTAGGTTATTTCTTTAGGGATCGTAACGAGACTATTGAAATGCTTGTTGCACTGACCAGATTTTCGAATGACAATAAGAAACAGTTTTGTTTCTAGGTTGTTATGTAATAGAGTCTTGGGTAGTTAAATCTAGCTAGTCAGCTTTCCCTTACTGGTAATTTGTGAATATGTTTTTTCTAATTGGGCAAAAAGAGCATCTTGGTTTTCGCTGGGTACCAACTCGTTCCTCGTTGGCTCGGGCTCGGTCTGCTGGAGCTGCATCATTACCAATGGTATTTCGAATTTTTTGCTTCAAGGGGATTAAAAAAGTTTGAATTCCAGCACGCTTTAGTAAATGAGGTTTAGCAAGCTGTTTTGATAACTGGCTAAGTAATTGTCTTCGTGGAACATTATCTCCGGTGTTGCTAGTATAAATAATCCTGGAATTTATTCCTCCAATGTTTAGCATTGAGCAAAACAAGGTGAGTGGCCACTTGTTGCTTACCTTTGTAACAGAGTATTCAGTTTTCATCCTGTCTACAACGTCGACTGCGCCCTTTGTAAGGTTATAAAATGTTATGACCGAGGGCTTATGTTCAGCACCAGTTTGGATATCTATTTCATCGTCATCGTGGAAAGTGGATAACATCAAAACATTTTTACCACGCTTTGGTATGTAAGATGTAAGCATGCATTGATTTGGGTCTTTTCCATATGCAAACATACTACTTTTAATTTTGCGAATTTTTGTATCTAGAAATAAATTAGGAAATTCCCGTTTGGGTTCCCACCTTGGTTAATCTGTGATTTTGATGTAGATCATTGGCTAGCGGGATTGAAGTAAAATAATTGTCACAGGTTACATTCCTTCCACTTCCACTGCAATGCCTGAGGAGACGTTTTACAACACTCGTCGCATCATTAGGTAACTGAAACTGGCCATCGAGTTGCTTTCCAGCGTAAATCTCCAAATTGAGAGTTATTAAAAAAATACATTACGAAACTTAAGAATTAAGAAATTGAGATAATGAGGAAGATTATAATATATCTAATACTCAGGGTTATTATGTGGGGGCAATAAGTTAACACTTTCTGGTAAGGAACAAACCTTTGCTATTGAACGTGTGAAACTTCCATCAGATATTTTAAGCTTAACAATTCTAACTTTTCCATCTGTGCCTTTGACAGTTTCAGTGACTCTGGCCAATGGCCACTTGAGCGGAGGCATATTATCTTCCTTAAGAAGAACGAGGTCGTTTTCACATATATTTCTTGAGGGCTGGAGCCATTTGGGGCGATTTTGAAGTCTATTTAAATATTCAATGCTCCAGCGCTTCCAAAACCTTTGTTGAATCTGAGAGCACCTTTTCCAGGAGTTAAGTCTATTTTAGGGAGTATGAGTGATGTCTCTGTCAGGATATGCAGTCAGTGCCGAACCTATAAGGAAATGTCCAGGGGTTAGCGATTCGAAATCCGAAGGGTCGCTAGATAAAGCGCATAAAGGCCGAGAATTTAATATTGCCTCAATTTGGCATAGAATTGTGTCAAATTCTTCGAAAGTGCAGTGATTATTTCCTACAAGGCGATTTATGTGGTACTTTGCACTCTTAATGGCAGATTCCCACAATCCTCCCCAATGTGGTGACCGAGGTGGGATGAACTTCCACTGTATTTCATTCTGAGTTAAATAGGTTTCTATAGTGTCATAGTTCGATTGATTTTTGAAAAAATTATACAAGTCCCTCAAGTTATTATTTGCTCCTGTGAAATTTGTAGCATTGTTACTAAATATGGTGTTTGGATTCCCTCTTCGAGATATGAACCTCTTCAAAGTCATCAGAAACGATTCAGCTAACAAGCTAGAGACAAGTTCAATGTGTACCGCTTTAGTGGCCATGCACACAAAAAGGGAAATATAGCATTTAATGACAGCAGCTTTACGTAATCGAGAAGATTTAATGAGGAAGGGACCCCCGAAATCGACTCCAACTTTTTGAAAGGGTCGTGATATATTTATTCTTTCCTTTGGAAGGGTGGCCATGATCTGCTGATTGGTTTGCGCAGAAAAGCGAAAACATGTTGTGCAATTTCGTATTATTTTCTTAATTTGACGTAAAGCATTTAAAGGCCAAAACCTAAGGCGAAAGTTAGAAAGTACATTTTGAGCGCCAGCATGACCCAGACGTTTCATGCACAAACATGAGATCTGCCACAAAATTCTTAGATGGGAGAAGAAGAGGATGCTTTTGGTCATAGGAAATCTCAGCATTAAGCAGCCTACCACCAACTCTCAATAGACCCGAAGAGTCCAGAAAAGGTTTCAAGCTGAGTAAGTTTTTATCAGAGATCAATTTATTATTTGAGAGTTCAAAAAATTGTTTTTGAAAAATATCGGTCTTGCAAAACTTTAATTATAAAGTTTCTTGATAAATCAAGCTCTAAGACAGATAATGGACCAATTCTTTTGTCGATTTTTTCCTTGATGTTACGTACAAAACGCAGAATATAAGCCAATATTTGCTGTAATCGAGGAAATGATGAGTATTTTTCGAACATTTCATCATACCAATATGTGTTTTTATTTTGTGAGGGATTTTGCATTATTAATGTCACTTTTCGTTGTTCGGGTAAATTTATTTCTTTTTGAGGTGTGTCGTAATCAGATAAATTTAAATCAAATTTGTTTAAAAATTTAGGGCCATGAAACCTAAATCCAGAGTCCAAAACTTTTTGGGAGAATAACCCTCGAGACAACATGTCTGCGGGATTTTCTGAAGATTTTATATATCGCCAATGACAGTTTGACGTTAATTCTTGAACTCGCGAGACTCTATGAGAAACAAAAACAGTCCATCTGCTGGCATGACTTTTACACCAAGAAAGCGCAATTTGAGAATCGGACCATAAATGTACTTTAGAGAGGCTTATTTTCTTTTTGAAAACAAAATCAATCTTTTGGAGGAGTTCGGCTAAAAGAACCATGACAGAGTTCGAGCCTTGGTAGAGAAATGCTTTTAATCGGAGCGACTCTGGACTTTGATGAGATTAAGTCACAAGAAATAGTCTGATCAGAGTAGACAGTTCGGAGATAGAGACAGGCACCGTATGCTGCTAAACTAGCATCAGCGAATCCATGAATATCCACAGATTCAATCATTTTATGGGAGAACATATTTCGAGGAACTTTCAAACTTTTTAACAGAGTTACACTTTTCAAAAATGAAGTCCATTTTCCTAAAATAGTCTCATCCGTTATGATAGTGTCCCAATCAAGTTTTTTGCACCAGATTATTTGCATCAATATTTTTCCCTCAACAATAACTGGATTTAATAAACCCAAGGGATCAAAACACTGAGAAATTGAAGAAAGAATTTTTCGCTTAGTTGGGAACTTATCGTCTAAAATGTCGGGTGTTGATATACAAAAAACATCTTCCATAGGGTGCCATTTCAGACCTTAAATCTTGTTAGGAGATTTATCAATATTCATGTCATATTCGTGAATTGTTTCGTGTGAAATTTTGTTCAAGAAGTCTCGAGAATTTGAACACCATTTGGGTTCAAGAGGAAGTTCAGTTCATTATAAAGATCTTTCAATTCGTTGTAATCATCACAACCTGTCAAAATATCGTCCATATAATATTGTGTCAAAATGGAATCTTTTGCTCTTGGGTATTTATCAGAATCGTCGGCAATTTGTTTTAATACACGTGTGGCAACGTAGGGAGCGAAATTAGTGCCATATGTTACTGTCGATAATTCTATACATGCTAAAGGGTTATCAGGACTCTCCCGCCATAAGATATTTTGAAGAAATCTATGATTGGGGTTTATTTTTATCTGGCGGTACATTTTTTGCACATCAGCCACCAGTGCAAACCTAAAGAGTCTAAATGGGGCTAAAGTATCGTACAGATCGGGTTGTACTTGGAAACCTTTGAATGTGATGTCATTTAGGGCATAACCTGTAGAGCTCTTTGCCGAAGCATCGAAAACTACACGTAACTTTGTAGTGACACTTGATTCTTTTATGACACATAGGTGGGGAAGAAAATATTTGTTTTCATCTAGGGAATTTCTTTGAGTTAGAGGAACATATTGAGCGTGGCCAAGAGAAACATATTCTTGTATAAATTGCTTGTAATCAGAAAATAGCTTAGGATCTTTTTCAAACCGCTTTTCAAGTGCAAAGAACCTTTTTTTAGCGATCATGAAAGAATCGCCCAATTTTTGATGCTCATTCTGAGATTTTAAAGGAAAATCCACTTGGTAAGAGCCATCTTCTAGTACCTTAGTAGTTGAGACGAAAATGTCTTCTACTTGTACATCTTCAGGGGAACAGACAGGATCTTCTGAGACTTTTTCTAAGTCCCAGAATTTTGTCAAAGCATTATCGAGTTGAGAGTTTGTGAACGGCTCAATTTCTTGAGAAAAATTACATGAAGAGAAGAACGAGTTATTTTGAGTATGAAAAGATAGACACTGAGATGGAACATTTCCAGCTATTATCCAGCCCAAGTGTGTATTCAACAATGTAGGGTAATTTGTGCCCAAATTTAGGAACTCATGAGAGAGTAAATTGTAGTACAAATCTGCACCGATAAGTATGTCAATGTCAGTAGGTGTGATTTAAAATGTCTCTTGGAATTTTTAGATTATCCACTTTAATGGGCACTTGAGGTAGCCTATGAGAAATATGGTCTAACACAGCACAGGAGAGTCTGAAACGTTTTTCTGGATTGACATTTGAGTACAAAAATACATCAATCATTTTGTTGGACAGTGTATTATTCTGAGCTATTCCTGATATATTGAGAACTCTATGATAGGGTTTCAGTGAGAGCTGATCAAGTAAATTTTGAGTAATAAATGAATTCTGAGAACCATTGTCCATCAAAGCTCTAGCCTCTATAGGTTCACCTTGTTTAGTATACAGAGCAACTCTCGCAGTAGCTAAAAGTATTTGAGAATATTTTGAGGAGGGTGCAGAAACCGAGGCAGAGACAGAGAATGATCGGGCTTGAGATTCTTGAGAAATGAGTCGAGAACCATTAATGCTTAAATTTGGCGAATAATTTGGGGATGAGATTAAATTTGGGCTCTGAGTTTGTTCCCAATTTACACTACTGGTTAGAGATTGACTTGAGAGTTGATCGAGAGCTTGATTGTCTTGGTGATTACGGTGAAATTGGGGTCGAGAGTTATAATTAGGGTTTTGTCGAGGTTGAGCGTTTGGATTTGAACCTTGAGGAGTGTTTTGTGAGTGAGGAGAGTTTTGAGCTCGATTTTGAGCCTGATGTGCAGAGTTAGAGTTTATGGGAGAAGTTGTAGGTCGCATTGTAGGTATGTGAAGAATAGTGTGATGCTTCCTATTACAATGGCCACATGTACGAGATGAGGTACAAGTATTCAATGAATGCTTGCTTCCGAAACAATTTCTACATAAGTAATCTTTTTGAATCTATAAATTTCAGTTTGTCATCATGAACAAGGGATATGAATTTCTGGCAAGAATAAATACGGTGGACACGAGTGTTACTGTATAGACATAAAAAATCAGTCAATGAGGAACGACGTGGCTCCTGCTCTCTATTTTGTTGCTGAGCTAACAGGGACACTCTCTCTTGCTTTCTATTATGAGTATTATGTGATGTGTCATGATTGGAGGATAGATTTTCAAGAATAAGACACCGTTTGTCCAGAAATTCAAAAAATCCATTAAGATCTGGCAATTTTGTTAAGTCACGCTCTTCTTCAAATAATTTCTTATTATAAAAATCTAGCTTTTTCTGAAATATATTAATGAGAAATAGTTCAAACATTTGAGAATCCGAAATTTTTAAGTTTTTTAGAGCGTCCAAACTTTTTCTAGAATTCGTTACAAACTCCCGCAGATTTTTACTATTACATTTTGAAATTGAGGGTGTATCCATTATAGAATTTACATAAGCATTCACAATACAATTCAAGTTTCCATATCTATTTTCCAAAATATCAATTGCTGTTGTAAAATTATCATTTGTAACTTGCAATGAGTCAATAACACTCAAAGGCTCTCCTTTCAGGAACGATTTTAAGTAAAAAAATCTTTGAACGTTTGTGAGTAAGGCATTATTAATTATAAGTGATTGAAAGAGTTCGTAAAAAGAGTGCCATTCAGTTGAGTTACCAGTAAAAGGTGCAATTGTAATATCTGGCAACTTAACACCAACATTTTTTTGCGAAGGAGCAGAAGAGTGAGCTGGTTGGTTGTCTTGAGTAGTTAGATTACTTAAACAATCATTAACTAGAGAAAAAGTGTCGTAAAATTTATTTTCTGTGTTCACCCTATCCTCTACATCTTCCTCACCAGAATTTTCAATTATGTCTTGTGCAGAGTTATATTTATCAAAAGCATTTTGCAAAGAGACTAAACGAGTTTGAAATTGGCCAATATCTTGAACCGTGCTTTTATTTGTCAGAACCCAATTGAAAATTCTTGTTTGAGAGGATTTGGCAGATTTACGAATAGATTTTAGTTGATCTAAATCCATTTTAACTTTGGGCAATTAAAAAAAATACAAATCGAAAAATCAAGACCCTTACACTAAAGAAAATAGTATAGGTAGAGAAAATAAGCGAATACCTTAAACCTAGAAAGAAAAGTAAATAAGTTTTTATAACTCAACTTTACAGAGTAGAAAAATTCAAACAATGGGCAAAATAATCAAATCAAAATAAATCTAAATTTGCAAATAAATCAAGGTATTTTTTTTTTGTTTTTAAATGCAATAAATAATTCAGTAAATAAATAATTAAGCTTAAAAAACCAAGTGTGAGAGAGTGAGAGTCAATATTTACAATAGTTTGTATAACATTCAAAAATAGGAACAATGAAAAAATCACTGTGTTTTAGTTATAGATTCAAGTACTTTTAATTATTCACAGGTTAGTTAACAAGTCGCATTTGAGTTATTCGAGAACATTCACTAATCGGTATAAATTCACTAGTTGCTAAGTGCTCAATAGTCAATTTAACAATAATTGTCAGTATTAGCGGAACGCTAATATTTTAATTGAGAGCACAAGATAAAGTTTATTCTTAATAGAAATCTTCGGGAGTTGAGAGTTTTTATATTTTTAGAGAGCCCTTAAAAAAGGGGAGTGTGATTAACTCAATATTTTACGCGGTATTATATCACTTGAGTTTTCAAGCCAGCAGCCAGAGAGATAAAAAAATAAGTCTTTTTATTTAGAGAGCGAGAGAGAGACTGCACAAGGTTGCAACTAGAGAGAATAATTAAATCATTAGAGAAAAGTGAGCAGGTTCAAACTTGTATAGAGCTAGACGTTTTTACGCACTATTTACTGCTAGTGAAACCACACTACTAAAATCACACTGCTAAAAATCACACTGTGAAGTAAAAAAAAAATAAGGAATGCATTTTTTCCCTTAGCGACAACAACCAGACTGGATCGATACAGTACAGCCTGGTACGGCGGCAGCGGCAAAGTTTTCACGGCGGGGGGCTTTTTTGCAACGTTGCCACTGTGATCATAAAAAATAAATACGATTGTTTGGCTGTTTCCACAACAACTTCGAATAATGTCTTTATGTTTTATCCACTTTGTTACACCATCTTTCCCAATATAATATGATTTAATGTTGGTTTCCTTTTCACGCCCTTGAGGTTGTAAAAACTCATCATTGGATTGCTCGGTGTCCGTATCATCGTCGCTGTGCTCAGACGGTGCATCTTTATCTGAGATATCACACTCTACTGCAGGCAATAAATTTTCTTGTTCCGAAGCTTCCCAAAGGGCTAATAGTGCTTGTTGCTCCTTTTCGTACGACATTTTGTGAAAACACAACTACAAATACTTTCAACAGGATCACTCGCGTAGTTAGATATCTTCTAACAACTTCGTAAAAAAACATCAACGTAAGAAGTAGCGCGTTAGATTATGTCTAACAGTCTGAGAGCGCTCGCCTCAAAGCTACTAAAACAAATCTTCTTATGGATGGCTGGCAAAACCAAGTATGGGGGAAGGTATAACGATAGATAAACGAGGAATTCTATGAGCGGCGTTGCCGTACTGCCATTATTCGTCTTTTACTTAAGGAAAATGTTAAAATGTTAGAGAAAATCTAACAAGACTAGGGATCGCGGGTTAATTGTAAGAGATAATAATGTCTGAGTTATTCCACAGAAAGAATCCAAGAGACACATGGGTTTGGAACTATGAGAACTATAGTGAAAAGTACTACTTTACGGACTCCCACTCATGCGTGGTCCTAATGGTTTAACTGCGTCAATAAATAGCAGAGCATGTGTGATTGAATGCGATACAAAAGAAGAACTTGTACGTATCTGCAAGGGAGCAACTACAACTATATTGAAGTCCATGAGAAAGATGGCTATATCGATGACTAGGAGCCATACAACAAGTAGAATCTATTCCAGTACAAACATCAGTGATGGCTCCGATAGATTTAGTTCATATACCCGTTGAGGAAGAAGTGACCGTTTCTGAAAATATGAGCGAAACTTTCCGTAAGGCAAAAGATAATATAGTCAATGAAGTTCACGAGCTGAAAGCAGAAGAGTTTGCATGGTACTTTCTGTTCCCGTATGGTATCAATGGATTCAAGGAAGAAACCAGGCAAGGTAAAATCACACACGTGATTACTTCCAATATCGAATACTAAGCAGTGACACAAGATTTCAACGAAATAACTTTTTCTTCTACGCCTTGTCCACTTTTGTATATCAGCAAGTGAAGGCAACAATCTCCACATGTGGAAAGAAGATTCGATTCCAGGACGGAAGAGTTGAAGATGTTCACCTTCCTCAACAATTTGAGAGGATCCGCTGCTTGTTGATGTCTAGGACCCCCAACATACTTTATAACACTCAGCAGTAATGATCTTAACTAGCTCGATGTGAGAAGGGCCCTCTTAATTGCCGATGAAAGAGCCGACACTTCGTGATTCGAATCAACGCTCTAATTAAATTTGTGTTTGGAGGTCGAGTTGATGATTACTGGTGGCGAATTGAATTCCAAAATCGTAGAAGCCAACACCTACACATGGTTATCTGGATTAAGAACTTTCCAAAGGAACTCACGAGCTGAAAGCAGAAGAGTTTGCATGGTACTATCTGTTCCCGTATGGTGTCAATGGAACCTAGAAAGGAACTAGACAAGGTAAAATCACACCATTGGATCACTTCCAATTCCGGATACTAGGCAGCGACACAAGATTTTAACGAAGTGACTACCTCTTCTACGCCTTATCCACATTTGAATATCATCAAGTGAAGGCACATGTGGAAAGAAGATTCGACTCCAAGACGCAGTTGAAGATGAAATATTGTCCGACGTTTTTAAGCTGACACTTTCCGTATGAGGAGCCAGGGGGTGAAGTATATGACAAAAACAGGTGTGACGTCAAGTGACCATTAGCGTTCTAATGAAGTTCCTTTCGAGTATCAGATGAAAATCGACGGACTTTATGTTGCTGCCAATTGCCATCGGAAGAAGAAGATCCAGAACTCTATAAAATTGTCAAGAATAGTCAGATACATCACTACACCCTTCGCATTTCCTCGACAAGAATGCACTGAGATGTAAGGAAGATAAATGGATCAATAACTACAATCCGATACTCCTGAGGTTATGTAAAGGAAATATGGACATCCAACCATGTGGCGCGAATGAAGCAATAACTTACTATGTCGCCAAGTACATATCGAAATCTGATCCTACACAGCTTGACTCCAGCGTAACACACGCAATCCGACAAATGAGGCGTGAGGAAACGAACATATCAATGAAGTCAGAATATGCACGCGAATCATGAAAGAAGATAAGTTTCATCATGTTAGAGCGCCTTCATATTGTGTCATCTGAGTCTTCAATCCAGCACAACCTTGGTTAATACCCGTAAGCCTGAAAAGGATACAAGATACTGAAGTTTGACAAATCTGGCAGAGCCACAAAATTATGCGATAGTACGTATCTTTGAAAGATATGTGAAACAATCATCTGTACATACAGATTATGACTTCAACAACACGCGCTTGCTAGAGTTTGAAATGCTATTCAAAGCGCACTGTCGCGAATAAACAACGGCTTAAACAACTGAGTAAACTTATCTGTATCGAGAATGTGACCGATAATTAGTGACCGCTTTCAACCAGGCACATGAATTCGAGATTTTGGATCAAGAGCCATCAACTCTGATAGATAGAATGGGAGAGGAAGAAATTTCCGAACAACCAATGGACGGTAATCAGTTCCATACAGCATAGAGAGCAATGAATTCTGGAGAAAAAAGAAGTCTTCGTAGATGTTACTTGTAGCATACTGGAGCAAAATAGTAGTGGCGCGGATGCTAGCGCCAAGTACTCTATTATTTAGGTTAGCTGTTGAATTGCGAGTGGTCGTATTTGATGGTAATTATTTCTTTGGGCAGCTACTGTAAAATAAAATTGGGGGGGGGGGGTCTATTTGCAAGTGAGAGAGGCAACTGCAGACGTAAACAATTCTAAATGATGTTAACTCACAGTCACCTCTATACTAACTCTGGGCTTGTAAATAAAATGTTACAATTAAAAGCCTTGTACTTGAATAACTTTTTTATACACTAAAAAAACAGCTCCCCTTACCTCAAGGTATTCAGTGATCTTGAAATAAATTATCTTATATGAAGAGTTAATCTACTGCATGAAGAAAAATTACTTTGTTCTGAGAATTTCGTGGTTCTTGATATTTTTTGAGATTACTCTTGAATGGCATTCTTTCAGGCAAAATTATATTCCCTTATACCAAGAATACCTAATCTTTTATTGCATATTTGTTAAGCTCCTTGTTATTTAGGTCCAGAATCTTTATTTTTCATGGAATATTCCAAAATCTTATTCAAAATTCAAGTTTCTGCCGATGCCCTCCAACCCAGTTGTGTAGTATCTAGCACTATAGGTAAAGTGTATCGTGCTGCCTGCGACCTGCTCTGACCTGCGTTTAGTTTTTAATTCGGAGGTTTAATTTTTTTTTTTTTTAACATATCAAACAGTTATATCTTGTTTTCTATGGTATTGCCCAGGATATCAGTGCGTCAGGCATCAGGGGACCAAAATTATCTTGCAATCCTGTTTGGAAAATGATGGTGATGGCCCCAATACAAGAATTTTTGGAGGCAAACAAGCTGTCCCACTACTTCTACTTGTTAGAAAAGTTTGAAGGTATAATGTGAATTTTACAAGTATAGTATACCTAAATTATGTTTCCAATTTAGTAATTTTAATTATTTAAATTGTAATAATATAATGATTTTTTAGTTAGTGAGCCAATATTTTGTAAAAATTGTTTAAATTCTTAGGCTAATAAATATTTTCAAAGATAACAAAATCTGATGTTTCTTTATGACCAATAACCCTATCATTGAATACCTATGGATTCCAGGCAAAAAAATCTCATCTTCACTTAAGCCATGATGACCTCTAGTGAAAAAATTGAGATCTTCAGCTAAGTGCTTTGGTCTTCAATGGAATCGAATTAATTTCTTGGGACAAGAAAATTGGAAAATTTAGTACCTTAGGACAAGGAAATTCTATTGAATACATTGGGATAGTGTTCTTGAGACAAGATCTTTTTCTTTCAAGTAAAGTATTCGAACAATCCTATGACAAGACAATATTTAGATTTTTTGAAAAGAATATTCACTTGGCCATATCCAAAGTCGCAATTTCATTGAATAAAGTGCGTATTTCTTTTAATTAAGGAATACACTATGTTTAACCAAAACTCCTACACGTTAACACATTACGGGTATTAAAACGACCAGTTCTATAAGCATATAAAAACTCCTGATTTCGCTTACTGCCCAATTTCTACAAAGCTCTACTCATAATCGTAGACTCAGCCAAAGTGAATTTTAGTACAAAACATTATTGAACATGTTAATCAATTCTTTACGATCTACACTCAGACATAACAATACTGTATCAATTAAATATTACGCATTTAATTTAAATTCTTTTAATCAGGTAGAGTTTAAAATATTTAACTATAATCATTATTTCAATGCTCATTAATTCTCTTCATTAGACAGAGCTCACTGATTCAAAAGCCATTAAAATTTCCTATTTATACTAAACAAAACAA
Source organism: Ceutorhynchus assimilis (assembly GCA_917834065.1). Classification (NCBI taxonomy): domain Eukaryota; kingdom Metazoa; phylum Arthropoda; class Insecta; order Coleoptera; family Curculionidae; genus Ceutorhynchus; species Ceutorhynchus assimilis. The sequence continues at coordinate 20,232,014 of OU892285.1, read as the reverse complement.
AAAAAAATAAAAAATATTCAAAAGTTCACTCAAGTTAATAACATATTTATATCCTACTGAACCATTAAAACCATATAATACCTTGGTTACGATAATCATAAACAGGGTCTTAACTCCCAAGGGAGTTAAGGATTTTCATAACTCCCAAGGGAGTTAAGGAAGGGAGTTAAGGATATCATAACTCCCAAGGGAGTTAAGGATTTCCATAACTCCCGCTTTTACCTTGAATAGGTAACACTTTGACAAAAAATAGAAATTTTGATTTATGGCTTATTCCTTTATAAAAATAGACAGAATACAGTAAATTCAGTAGGATATAAAATTATCTATGTACCACGGGAATTATCAGGAGTTAATACCCACGGGCAATTGGTGTCCCTCGGGCCGGAGGCCCTCGGGACACAAACGTTGCCCTGGGGTATTAACACCTGCATAATTCCCTTGATACATAAATAACTATTGCGAAGTCCCATTGTCAATTCACTTACTTTATAGTCATTTTAATCATTAATAGAGTCAAATAAACATATCACTAGAGTACTTACATTCCGTCCTTAAAACCCTAAACTAATCTAAAATAATTGTAGCATTTTTATCTTCCTCTAATTTAAATTCTTATGAAATGCTACAATTTTGGATCAAATAGTAAAACAATCAATTTTAGTTTTAAGAATGTTTATTAATTATAATTAAATAAATTATCAAATAAACAATATGTTTATCTTGGCAACTGTAAATTCTGGTTGGGAAATCTCCGGCATAAACTTCTGTTTTCTTTTGGGTGTCTACAAGAACCTAAAAAGAAGAAAAAAGAGAAAAATGAGACAAATCACTAATTACTTCTGTGATATGAAAACTTACCTGAATCTATTCCAAAACCAATTAAGATTCCGCTTTTGTGAAGGTTATTCTCTTTGCTAACCTATTTCCGAATTTTTCTATTTTTCTGTCAAAGTCAAATCCAACCCTAGTGTTTGGCCTATTTTAAATAACGGCTGGCCTTGTCACCGTTCAGCGAATATTTTTGGTGCTTCTCCCACCGCCTTGAACTTGGTTCACAGTTGGAGCAGGGAGGTTCCGTTTTGGTACCAGTGGTCACGGAACCTTTGTCGAGAGCTTTGAAAACTCAAAAATCCGTCCGTATCGCCCTTTTGATTTTCATCAAGATTTGTAGAAGTTGGCGTAGACCACAAAATATTTTGTGAGCTCAGTAGATCCAGTTTCCAGATTTATGGTTCTTGAGCGATTTTATGAGTTATTTGGGATGATTATTTCGCGTAAGTTGCACGTGCCTCGTGGTAAGAATTTAACATCTTCTAATGGTTTTTTATCTTTATAGATCCATTTTTGATTATCCAGTTTTGCTTTCGATTGGCATTAAATTGCTGCTGATGTTCGAATTGGAATTTTCACTTCCTAATTTATAGGAGGGTCCAAATCAGAGTCCAAATCCAAATCCAAGTCCAAATTCAGATAAGTTCAGAGTCAAGCCCAAGGGGAAAATGTCTCCAAATTTTTCTATGAAGATCCAACCCGCGCAAGTACCAACTAGTCCGAGTTGTAGTTCTGGTCCACTTTGCGCCCATTTGATCTCTACGTCTTACCAGAAAAGATCCAGCTTCGAATTCGTCCAGAGCCCAATAAGCCAGATTTGGGACTTTATTATGGATGCACAAAAAAAACAGGTTTGCTAGAGATTAAGGCAGCTCAGTGAAAAACCAAATAAAAAAAAAATATGCTTTAACTTTCAAACATTTTCTTATTTTTTTAGTTTTTGAAATAATGATTTATTTATCTATATTTAGGTATAATGTGAATAGCCGATTTGGTAATTTTTTAGTTTATTTTTATTGCGTATATTATTCAGGTATTTTTGAGTAAGACCCCAAAACCCCGAAGATTCATGAATTTTCCCCAGGTTTTCCGTGATATAATTACCTATTTAAAGTAATACAATTTGACCAAATAGTGCTATATATTTAACAATCCTATTCGATATCAAAATTTATCTTTAACTTAAATTTTCATAACATTAATTACAATCTCATAACTTTAATTACAATTTCCATAACTTTAATTTTTACAAAGTTTTATATATTATACCGGTGTAATTGTACAGTGTACAGTGTGTTCTTTACTATTGTTCAGGAAAATAAAGTTTTATTTTTGGGGAGTACTGAGTATTTGTTTAGAAAATCTTTCTTATTTTCAGGTCACAGTTTCAGGTACTTTTCAAATTAAGTTTTTTAATTTTTTTTCTTAATTGACATCTCAACATTATTTAAACTGTAATACCTAATTAGTAATAATTATGTAAGTAATCTTTCACTTAAAAAAAAATGAGTCGCGTCCAAATGGCAAGGTCAAAATCAAGCAAATATTATCTGAACCCATTTCCCATTGCCACTGATGAAAAGCTGCCGTGCTTATGTGTTTAGTGGTTGTTTTCCGGAATCAGAAAAATCAGGAAAATAATTGCTACATAATTCTTTCGATTATTTAGAGCTCGCACATAATACTGAACGAATTTTTAATCTTCTTTCTTCACGGCTTCTTTACTTTCTTCAAAATATTCGATTTAGCGCGTTTTCCCGAGGCAACAAAATAAAAACAAAAACTCTTCGCGAATTTTACCCGGACTAACTCATTATTTACTGTAGACTCAAGACTCAAGACTCTAAGCTGAACTGAAATCTGAACTGATTCCAAAATTCCGTGACCGCTGTTTTTATATTTACTAGGTCATGAGCGCGCTTCGCGCGCTTTTTTTTTAAATCAAGTCCAAAATAATTATAAAATGGAAAATATTTATTAGGTGTTGTACAATTGTTGCATAATTTTTGATTTAAATGTACCTACATTATACATTAAATGTAACAGTGAGATAAGTTGTATAGATGTTATTTTAGTGAAGAAATTTCAAATGCGAGGTATGGAGTTGGTGACTAATTATTTTTGTATGGTATATCATAATGATTTTAAATCGATCACATTTCTTGAATGTACGGTGTGCGTATGTCTACTTATCTCATTCTGTTTTATGGAACTCGTAGGTATTCATTTTTCAAAGTGGTTTAATTAAAACAGAATAATCATAACCATAATCAAGGTGTTATTATAAACCGAGTTATTAACTATTTATGTGCTGTGGTATCGGGTCTTCAAAAAAAAACCAATCGAAGATTGCTTTGATAACGAAAACGTACGTCGCATTACTGTTTCTTTATTGGTCACGATTTTTGACATGCCATTTTGACATTAGGTTCATTGACAAAATGAAAGAAAAATTTTGCTAAGACATACGTTTAAAAAACCATAGCAATCTTTGATTGGTTTTTTTTTTGAAGGCCCGATATAATACGAGATATCGAATCTTAATTTTTTTTTACATTTTCATGAAGTTCCTTTTTTTTATCAGGCCAGTTATTGAAGTCTACTCGATCAACATTTTACTGCAAACAATCGAAAAAATTTTTTTTTTAAAAGATTTTAAATTCAATTGCTCAATTATTCAACTTACATTTTTTGTTTGTACCTACGTGGTAGACATAAATTTTAAATGTGATCAAAGTAGTTGGTGAATTATTACATTTGCGGTACATCGTAATGACTTTAAATCGATCTTATTTTTTGAATATACGGTGTGCATATGTCCAGTGCATCTTATTCTGTTTTATGGAACTCGTAAGAATCCAAAGTTTAAAGAGTGCTAAGTCTTCATGTCGTTCTTCGTTATTTTGAATCATTTATGTTTGTCGTGTTTAGGTTTTTGTCTTGTGATCTTCAAATATCTTGTAAATAAGTTTTAAAGATCTTCTGAAATCACCTATGACTGCAAAATTTCAAAATTAAATTATCAAAAAAACAATTCTTTAAAAACATGGTTTTTGACAACACTATTGCTTCTTTGTTTCCCTGAATAAACTTTCAATGAGTCCCACGAACGAACTCTGAAAAGCGCCACATAAAGTTGTCCGTGACTAAATACATCCTTTCTGGAGATCAATTACTATCCTATCAAATGTTTGTCCTTGAGATTTGTTAATCGTCATTCATTGCAAAGGCTAATTTTATTTTAAAATTCTCTTCGTTTGAACGTAAAGGGGTAGAAGTTTTCGCAGTAGAGTGTTATTCGATTTATGAACACTATTTCTCCCTGTTTATCTACAGTCAATATCTCACAGCGTAAAAGATTATCCCCAAGTTCCAGAACTAAAGGCCTTGTACCATTGCAAAGATTTGCACTGATGCTTAGATTTCTAATAAGCATAACAATAGAATTCGTTCTCAATCGTAATTCATGGGGCGGGAAGTTCGGCGGATTAAGCGAATTTAAATATTTTGGAAGAATAGCATCATTTGGATCACTATTATCACAGTTCTCGACACTATCTATCTATACTGGTGTAGAGGTTTTCGGTCTTGACGTCCAACAGTTCGACCACTTATTCGTTTATTTCTTCGACATCAACATTTCTTGCAGAAAGTATTGCAGATTTGGTCAAGTCCCTGAATCTTCCTTCTTTTAGTATTGTTTGTCGATTTTTATCTGACACTTTTCGTATGAGGAGCGAGGGGGTGAAGTATATGGCAAAAACAGGGGTGACGTCAGGTGACCATTGGCTTTCAAATGTAGGATGCCACCAGCTCACATTCCTTTCGAGTATCAGATTAAAATCGACGGACTTTACTTCTCCATAGATGTTTTCAGCAATATCCAAATTATCAATAAGTACATTTCTCCGGCAATTTTAGATTGTCGTTAGAATCATTTAGTGTTCGTTATCGCATAAAAATTGCTCAATTTCAGCAATAAGTGCCTAATGTTGGCCTTTAGGGTGGCAACCGTTCGAGGTTTGTCAACATAGACTTTGGATTTTAGAATGCCCAGAGAAAAAAATCCTGTGACGTTAGGTCGGCCAATGGGCTCTTTCACTAATTTTTGAAATTGGCATATTTGGATAAAGCAACTAAAAACAGAATTTTCTGTATTTTTACTTTTGAAAAATTCAAAGTCCTTCTTGAGAAAACAGAAAACAAAGAAATACCTCCAAATAAAAACCCAGAATTTATTTCTATGACGTCGCAGCTCGCAATTTGACCGTGTTGCCACTAATTGTCAACATTGAAAATTTGTAATAGATTTAATTCTGAAATGTTGGCAAAATCTCATGAAAAGTAGTTGAATTAATTAGTTATAGATTCAAGATTTTATAACATTTTTTTTTTAAATTATGCTTAAATACAATTTAATGCAATTTTTTATGTTTAGTTTTATTTATTTATTTTACGCTGCACTACATTTAGTCACAACCGACAACAGCGCATTCGAACCTTTACGTATCTTTACAGAGCGCAAACACAGCCGAGCCCTTCCTCCTTGCAACGACATAAGCGAAATGAAGAATATTTATGTGACGTCGGCAAATCGGCGCGTTTTAAAATAGTTTGAATTTAGGCACTTTTGATTGCCTATGAAAAACTTATTGAACCTTGTAGAACATTTTTTTTTTGGTATATATGCCTAAAATAGTCCCTCCTTTGAGATTTTATACTTAAATTACGTATTTAAATTTTAGTGAAAGAGCCCATTGTGGATTCTGAAGGACGATCGTTGACACCATAAATTGCACGGAGTGCATGAAACGTTTGACGAATAAAACATTGGTTTTGATAATGATAATAATTTTTATATTACGCATGCATCATAATCAACGATTATCGCACGCTGCAGCGTGCATAAAATGATGTTTATGATACGCCTACCTTTTCAAAGGTTTGCTATAGAAACGTTTGATCTACCTTCATTACCTAGATATTCACCTGCCGTTTAAATACTATTCATCAAAATGAATGAACACATTTAAAACATTTTTGAGATTATGATGCATTTGTAATATAAAATAGCGTATGATATGCGTGTATAAGAGTCCTTTAAAGCCCTTGCGACTTACAAAACACTCCGCTGCGCGTCGTGTTTTGAAATATGTCGCGCGTGCTTTAAAGGCCCTCTTATACACTTATATCATAATATACTATTAACAATTCCGACGCGTTGCTCAATCGTGTAGCACTCCATAATAAAATGCAGAGACTAACTGAATACGGCTGCCAAAGATAGCACCTGTGTGACTATCGAGTTTTTCATGGGCTATTGTCAAACATCGAGCGTTACTATTGGAAAACCCTATACATACCTAGATTCTTCTATTGGACCTCGAAAAAATATTAAACCAGTTCCTTGCTTTGAAAAACAACCATCTACAGAGCAATATCTAATAGCACAGCTAATAGGCATATTGTTAGAGAATTGTCACATAAATAAAAAATTCACAGTCCTTCACAAAGATGCAACCGAGGAGAACATTGAAAATGCCGAAGCAAACTTCAACGCTAATGCTTGTGATTATTGTGAGCTTTGAGATCCGCTAAAATTCAAACCTTTCCAGATTTTCCAGAATTTTTCCGACCCAGTCCAGAAATTTCCATGCGTTTTCCAGACGTTTCCAGAAATTTCCAGCCTTTATCCAGATTTTTCCAGACTTAGCTAGACTTTATTCAGACTTGTCTAAATTTCTCCAGACCTTATCAAGCCTTTTCCAGACGTTTCCAGAAATTTCCAGACTTTCCCAGACTTTATCCAGACTTTACTAGACTTAGCTGGATTTTTCCAGACTTTATCCAGACTTGTCTAGATTTCTCTAAACCTAATAGAGCCTTTTCCAGAAATTTTCTGGCTTTTCCAGACTGTATCCAAACTTATCCAGACTTTTCCAGATTTATCTAGTCTTTATCCAGACTTTTCTAGATTTCTCCAGACCTTATGCAGCTCTTTCCTGACCTAGTCGGCCTTCTTCCAAACACTTTCCCGACTTCAAATACACTTTTCCAGACTTTATCCAGACTTGTCTGAATTTCTCCAGACCTTATTAAGCCTTTTCCAGACGTTTCCAGAAACTTCCAGGCTTTTCCAGACTTTATTCAGATTTTTCTAGACTTACCTATATTTTTCCAGACTTTATCCAGACTTGTCTAGATTTCTCCAGACCTAATAGAGCCTTTTCCAGACGTTTCCAGAAATTTTCTGGCTCTTTTCCAGACTTTATCCAAACTTATCCAGACTTTTCCAGACGTAGCTAGACTTTATCCAGACTTGTCTAGATTTCTCCAGACCTAATAGAGCCTCTTCCAGACGTTTCTAGAAATTTTCTGGCTTTTCCAGACTTTATCCAAACTCATCCGAACTTTTCCAGACTTAGCTAGACTTTATCCAGCCTTATCCAGACTCTATCCAGACTTGTCTAAATTTCTCCAGACCTTATCCAGCCCTTTCCTGACCTCTCCGGACTTCTTCCCAAACACTTACCCGACTTCAATTATGTATAAGTAATTGCCTATCTATGAGTCAGCACTTAATGTGTGCAAAAGCGGTGACAACCTTGAACTAACATAAACATATCGATTTTATATTCAGATTGCATTATTTGCATAATTAAAGCGGTGACAACCTTGAACTAACATCTCGATTTTATAGTCAGATCGATCCCCCAAAAAATTTCTGGTCATGTACCATCGTCACCAAAAGTATCTGGGACACAAATAATGCATAATAATCTCCTGGACTAGTTTTACTGTCATTCATTTCAATGCATTTAATTCATAGTTTGACAAATACACTTCGCATCAAAATTAACGCACCACTAAAATTTGGCACAATTTCAAATTTAATTTTCTCGGAAACTGCTGAATCGATTTGGACATATATTTTTTTTAATTGTAGCTTAAATCTTCAGGAATAACTCTGTAAAACAACTTTTCATTTGAATCGAAGTTTTAGGCATATACAGGGTGTTTTAAAAGAAACCAGTTTGATGCCTAATTTTTGTCACATCCTGTGGGACTTTCCATCTGCACCAATAGATGTCTATCTAAATCAAAACATAGCCCCATCTTTTCTGAGCATTTTGTTTTTTTATTCACGTTTCTAGCTCTGTTATTTAATGAAATATGGAGTTTGAAGTTAAAAGCGTTTATTTGAGATTATTCAAGAAAAAGTTTCGGAAGTTAACAAAACAAAAATAAAATTATTGAAAAAATAATTTGGAAAAAAAAAACATTCAATATCGGGTGTTTCTTCCCCTACTCTCTATTACCGCTTGACATCGACGACCCATACTTTGAACCAGACGTCTTATTTGTTCTTGATCGATATTAATCCAAATTTCTCGAACAAAGTTTTCTACATCATTCAAAGACACAGGTAGGGGTTGATGATCTCTAAGCTGCCTACCAATTTGATCCCATAAATGTTCTATAGGATTGAGATCTGGACTGCGTGAAGGCCAGTCCAGAGTCTCAATATCCACCTCATTCAAATAATCTCGCACTATTCTCGCAGTGTGTGGTCTGGCGTTATCTTGCATTAGTAAAAAGTTATCCCCAATATACCCAGCGAAAGGGACCACATGCTCTGACAAAATTTCCGTGATGTACCTTGCACTATTTAAAGGTCCTCCACGCAAAGACACGATGTCAGTACGAGCAGTTAAGGAGATTCAGACCCAAAACATCACAGACCCTCCATTGAATAACTCGGTTTGGCGAATATTACACTGCGAGTAACGTTCATTTGGTCGTCGAATAACCCTTACTCGTCGGTCGTTGCTGTAAAGACAAAACCTTGTCTCATCTGTAAACAGAACTCGCTCCCAATCTTCAGCATTCCAGTTTACATGTTCCCTGGCAAATTGAAGTCTTGCTCGTATATGGTCTGCATTTAACCTTAATCCTCTTGCTGGAATTCTGAACCTTAAATTTCTTTCTGCCAGACGTCTCCTTACAGTTGATACACTAACGTTGATATTGTGAGCAGTATTTAATTGTACCCTTAGTTGTCTTGAGGTCACAAAACGTTGCCTCAATGCATTCAGTTGCAAAAATCGGTCATGGATAGCCGCTGTTCCCCGAGTTCTTCCTTGTCCACGGCGCCTGTTGTGATCATTGGTTTCTTCAAAACGGCGAAATATGCGCAATATTGTCGAATGAGAAACACCCAATCTTCTACCTACAGCTCGGTAGCCCATTCCTTCCTGGATCAATGTAGTCGCCATCACACATTCATCTCGAGTTAAATTTCTTGTTGGACGCTCCATATTTTGCAATGATATCACCAAATGCAGAGAAATTACAGAATAAATTCAAAAATCACTGACTGATAAAGACAGTAGTCTCTGTTTCCATGACAATATCGCGCCTTTGTTTTCCATGGCCTACTTAGATTTACTTACCTGACGGTTATAACTCTTCTTCTTCTTCTTTCTTCTTTTTTCCACATTATTTTTTCAATAATTTTGTTTTGTTAACTTCCGAAACTTTTTCTTGAATAATCTCAAATAAACGCTTTTAACTTCAAACTCCATATTTCATTAAATAACAGAGCTAGAAACGTGAATAAAAAAACAAAATGCTCAGAAAAGATGGGGCTATGTTTTGATTTAGATAGACATCTATTGGTGCAGATGGAAAGTCCCACAGGATGTGACAAAAATTAGGCATCAAACTGGCTTCTTTTAAAACACCCTGTATATGCCTAAAACTTCGATTCAAATGAAAAGTTGTTTTACAGAGTCATTCCTGAAGATTTAAGCTACAATTAAAAAAAAAATATGTCCAAATCGATTCAGCAGTTTCCGAGAAAATTAAATTTGAAATTGTGCCAAATTTTAGTGGTGCGTTAATTTTGATGCGAAGTGTATTTGACAACAAAATTCATGTAATAGGACAAGAGCTAATGTGATGCTGTCCCAGTTACTTTTGGTGACGATGGTACATCCATTAACCTTCCTTTTTTCTAAGAAAAATAATTATTTGTCCAAAATCGTACCTATATGTCGCAATTTCCTGGATTATCAGGGACAACAGATTTGAAAGAATGCAGAGGACACCTAATTCAAAGAAAAGACGCTCTTGTGCCGGCCGTAAATCATGATATTATTATTTTTCTGTCACTTTGTGAACCATTTAATTATAATTAACCTTGTATTTCAATATTTTTATGGATTTGATCTATGATGAGTTCAATGTGATGACACACGCTTGGTGACTATCTATTAAGAACGTATTTTAGATATTTCAATTAATTTGTGTCAATGCTAAATTAAGAAAATTAGAACTTTTCTTCTAATAGTGAATATTGGAGATTTAATTTACATTAGACTATTTGATTCAATTTACATTATTTGATTAAATTTAATTTTTAGTGTTTTTCTATTTTTGAAACAATGTAACTCACGGGTCTATTTTTCCCGGGTCATTACAGTAGCACTGAGAAAGTTTACAATCGGTTATGCAGGAACTGGAAAGACCATCCTCTTCAAGTTGCTCAAGGAAAAGTGCCATCGATGCCGAAAGCTAATAGTCAAAGTTTGTGTGTTGAGACTGGAGTAACAGCCCGTCTTGTCCAGGGCTCAATATTACACAGCACTATAAAACTATCCGTTCAGAAGGATGGGCGACTAATACAGATGCCAATGCTAATTAAAGCATACCTAAGAACATTACGGCAGCAGTGGAAAGATAATCTGTTTTTCTTCATAGATGAAATATCAATGGTCCCATACGAAATACTATGTATAAAAGATTCCAGACTGAAGCTGTTGAAGAATGATGAAGAAGTATTTGGCGGTATTAATTTACTGCTCTTCGGTGATCTGCTACAATTACCACCAGTCAGAGGAAATTTGATCAGCCTGAAAGATTGATACCAGCAACGCATCTATGGCAACTGTTTGGATTAGTTGAATTGATAGAGAATATGAGACAACAAAAAAGCGCAACAATAATCGGCATCTTGAATGCATGGAGAATTGGTGAGCTCTGAGCGAACTTTGCAGTAGTCGAGACGAAGCTCAGTAATGATGCAACCGGAGAATTGCTGGCTCATTCTAATATATCCAACGAATCAGCAAGTGCAAGCTCACCGCAAAGCAGTACTCGAATACCTAAGATTGGAGTGCAAATCTACAAGATCAAAGCAAAAGATCAAATAATCGATGCCACCCAAAGAATTGATAACATCACATTAGACCAAATCATACCTAGCGACATCAAGGAGGCTCACCCTCACCTAAGGAATTGTAAATATTGGAAGAAGCTGAAATAATTCTGGATTGCCTATAAACGAGGGTATAAGAGGTGGAAGAATTAGATGCTCACCCAAATTTCAACCTCACCTGCCCGAGTGATAACTTAGTTATTCGGCGCACCCTGCTAGATAACCAGCGAGGCTCTGACGACCGAGCGGCTGCCAGAACAAGCAGTCACCACTTGCTGGCCAACAGCTCCAGGCGGAAGAGCTGGCAATTGAAGGGCACCCTCTTGCCCTGAGATCAAGAAATTGACTCCGCAGGCGGATGAACCAACAAAATGGTCAACGGCATAAGGATACAGAAGGCAATGGGAAACCACTGTATTAAAAATCTTCAAGATTCTCCAGGAAAATCACAATGACATTGACACATCGATTACAAAATGTTACTAATCATGGAAATTGGAAACCACGATTCGGCAGGAGAGGAGATACACAATCACAACACGAGGCCTCTCCTATTCTACCAACAAATTGAAGACATAATGAAGGCGACAAATAAACACGATATCACTATAATTATGGGAGATTAAAATGCAAAAGTAGGCAGAGAAACAACAGAAGATGTCACCGGACAGTACGGCCTAGGAATACATAACAACATAGGAACACCACATGTACAGTTTTGCCAAGAGGAAGAATTCGTGATTACAAATAGGTACGTGGTACAATCTTCCATACGGAAGACTGTACACATGGACGTAACCCCAACACATACAGAACAACATAGTGACAAATCAGATCGACTTCATCCTGATCAACCGGCGATTCCGGAATTGCAATTAGTCAACGTAAACCTATCCTGGAGCTGACGTGTACCCTGATCATAACTTGCTCTGCTTAGTACTAGGCGTAAAATTAAAAAAAAAAAGAAAGAACCATCGATGGTATGGTAATATACATACAATTACATCACTTCCCCTTGATAACAAAAGTGTCGAAGAAAATTGGCGAGATCTCAAAACTTCTTTGAGAATGGAAGAGTTCAGCAGCTGGTAAAATCAAAGGGGAAAAAAGCAAAAAAGAATGTATGACGCAGGACATATTGAACCATATGGAGGAGAGACGAAAACACAAAAACAACAATCATAGTGAGTACAAGAGAATACATCGCATAATACGCAAAAAAATCAGGGAAGCAAAGGAAGTGTGGCTACGAAAATTCTGCAAGGACAGAGGCGCCGACTTTTGAAAGTTCTCATGGGTGCAGAGTGCAGGATAATAACTTTATAAATTTGTTTATAGGGGGAGGGGGAAAGTTGCTGCAGGCGCAAACTATGTAAATTTAAATTACATGATATTACTCGCAAACTCCTGGTCCATCAAAAATTCACCCCCAGATCGACCCTGGACGACCCACCCTCGTTCACTGACGATTCAGTCTTCTGGACCCCAGCGAACTCCGTCTTGGGAGACGATAGCGCACCAGTCACCAGCGCAACCACTCCTGAACGCCTGAACCTAGCATGCCTGTAGCTAAGGATAAGGGCCCAACCAAGCAGGACAAAGAACAGAGTTGTGCGTCCCGAACTCCCCACCATCTCCACCCAGAAGAGACCGAGACCAAAGTCTCCCGGGGATGACTCTAATTGTCCAATCCATCGTGCACCCAAATGACATTCATAGATGACCACCCGGCAGTGTTGCCAGCATCAGTACAGATGTACTGAAATCAGTACAATTCAACTCTCTTTAGTACGTCAGCACCACACTATAAAATTCAGTACATTTTGCCGCCGCTGTACAATACGGGCGATATTTTCAAACGGCGGGAAAAATTAACGAATACCTGCATTTTCGAATGGACGGACGGGGCGCATGGATCACTCCGGGTTCATCCCAGCAGAATATTGAACGCATCCCAAACATGCCTTTAGTCCGCGCCCATTTTACGCCCGTATGGACTTAATCTCGATTAGGAGTTTAATGTCGCTTAGTTCGAAAATTTGTCATGCACTGCAGGAAAAAAGTAGTTTAAGCTTTGGATTACAAGATTCACCCGAGAGGAGCGTTTTGCTTAGATAAGATGTTGCTTAGATCAAAAAAAATTCCAAGAAGGGTGATATGGCAATATTACTGAACTAACTTAAATTGCCTAACATGTACATTCTTGAGAAGCTAGAAAGATATCAGCATTAAATTTCGTTGAATAAGTAACCTGCCCCATCCGAGTGTTTAATTAACCCACTAACCAAACCGTGAAATATTAAAAATAATTTAAAATGAATGATCTTTTATTTGATGTTTTAAATTTAACGCAATACAGCCAATACAGGAGTAGGAGCAAAATAAGTAACCTAAAACCATCTACTTTATCAGTTTTATGAACTCCAGTTCAGTTTCTGAAGTTAGTACATTTTTCCGTTTTTCAGTACATTTTTTGTCTCTTGATCAGTACTTTAATTTTCACCACCTTTTTTCACCACCTACCAACCCCCCACCTGCCTCACTGATGCCACCTCCCCTTCTGGTCATCGACCTCACCGACGGACAGGAGGGAGTGACAACTCCAAACCGAGAACCGGGAGGCATGACCAGCATTTTCAATCACGTTCTGGTGCAGCTGGCCTCCCTCCGCGGCCACCTCAACCCTAATTCCAACGACAACGGCAAACGTCATTAGGAAACTCTTCTTCAAACGACCCTGACCGGAAGTGATCAGCAATTCGATTCCGCCTTAAAAAGCTGGACTTCCGAGCGATTCGGGGTCAAATCTCGGAAAAGGGGTAGAGAAATTACCCTTCCGGCGCGGGTCCTTCAGGCGTCGCGGCTCGTAAAAAGCTCTCAAACTGCGGCAGAACTTTCACTGGTCGGGGTCCTCGCCAATCCCTCTTCGAAAAGGCGCAGGTCCTTTACACCAAGAGCCGATCCTCTCTGGCCGAAGTCATCTTAAGCGGCCGCTCACTCGATGTTTCTGCGATCACCCCAAATATCTCAGAGGTTCAAAATCTCTAAGGGCTATCCTGAGTAGTTTTCAATTTAAGTTACATGATACCGATATTACCCCACGGAACGGAATGATCATCATATACGTTTGTACTTCCGCGTTCCCCACAAGAGCTCCCATGGATGCACCTGCCCCAATGCCCCCATGTAGTCAGCGCCAGTGTGCAAGGAAATAATGCAGCTTCAGACCATACACGATAACTTTAACTTACATAAAAAGATAAAAGAACTTTCTGGCATATACAAAAAGAAAACCACAACAGTGCTGTATAACGATGGTGAAAAGGCACTGTTAACCTTAGATCATATATATATATATATATACAGGGTGAATCTGAAAGTGAGGCTTTTTTTTTAACAGGGTATATATCTCGCTAAAATAAGTTGTTTGGCAAAATTTTTTTTACTTAAAAAATTTAAGATAACGGAGGTACAGGTATTTGAAGATATAAAAATAATTAAGTTGAAAATGGAAAAAGGAGTTTTTGATTGATTTTTCTGATGGAATAATGCAACTGTAGATTATCTATTATGGAAAAAAAACATTATGCTGGATAAATAACTGCTTTTTTCCGAGAAAATGTAAGCAAAATGTTTTATAATTGGATGCCTATTCTCGAAACTGGGGAACAGCGTTCTCATGAGAACGATTGATCTGGTCTTTGTCAGTGTTATGCAAACATGAGTATGGGCAAATAGGGCGGCGAAGATAGGACCTTCGTTCTCATAAGAATGCTGCTCCCATGTTTGGAGAATAAGGACCCTGGAGTCTTCTTAAGACCTTGAAATACCTGTAACTCCGTTATCTTAAATTTTTTTTATAAACAATTTTTTGCCAAACAACTTATTTTGGTGAGATATATATCCCGTTAAAAAAAAAAACCTCACTTTCGGATTCACCCAGTATATATGTATTCACATATGGATACAGCAATCCCCTCTGAAATAACATACGTTCCTGTTTCCAACATGAAGACATGCTTTTTTCCATTTATCTCTTTTATAGCCTCATGAATGATATAAATTTATCTCTCTTTTGTTTCACCGTCTGAGCATGCGCAGTTAGAAGTAATAATATAGGTCTTTGCTAATTTACTCAATTTTCAACATTGCCAAATTGATTAATAATGTATAGGCTTTGATATTTCTTCACATTTCCCTTAATTATAAAATTGTGTGCTAGAAGCAAAATCACATAATAAAAATAGCATTTATTTTGGATTCCAAGCAATTCAAGATTCGAAAGTAAATACCGCGCCGAAGGCAGTAGGGCTGATGCTTTAAATGATTTGGCAATATTGGCAACCCTCGCTTGATTGTCGATTGTATTGATTTCTGCGTTCTGCCGGTTTTGCCATTTGCTTTCGATATTTCGAATAGAGCAATATAACATTCTTAGTTAATTTGAAAGCCATTGCAATAGAGCAACTCTGCCAGAAAACACAGAAGCGAAAAAAGCCAAACGTATCTAGGAAGACTTGGTAGATAAGATGTATATTTTATGCACTTATCAATCACTTGCATAGTATAATAATTGGAATATGAGAATAGAAATCACTCGGCAGCATTTTTTGAACTGTGAACAATACTATTTTCCAGCAGTTTAAGTTATCAGTAAATCAATATAATATATTATAAAAATTCCATCAAACTCTCCTTCTCCTTACCTAGAGTAAATATAAACAAATGAACTTAACCTTATATTTTCTCTGTCACTGTTCAAAATTTGCCGCCAAGAGGCCATGCAAGACAAAAGAAAGATAAAGCTCATAAGAGATCTGCGTGTTAAACAAAGAAAGACGATTTAAGTATGTCTTGGATATGTTGTCAACATAATTGTTGGCTTTCGCTGTATCGATATGTGAATAACATATATATACAGGGTGTCCCAAAAAGATACCGACAAACTTTAAGGGGTAGTAGGGGACATCAAAACAAGCATTTTTGTTCATATAAACATATGTCCGCAAATGAACCATTCGGGCTGTAGAGCAAAAAAACTGTTTTCATTCTTCGCAATAATTAAATCACTGTTTACTTATTAATTTTGCTTTATTAACAAATCAATTATGGTTTACAATAATTGTTCAAAATGTTGACCATTTACTTCAATGCCAAGATTGCACCATCGGGTCATTGACTAAAGTTTCGTCTACGAAACACCTGTTCGTAATGAGGGAGATCTGTTAGCAAGGATACTGGCGAGTTGTACCCATGTAGAAGCTATTCCCGAAATATTCCAAAGAGTTCGCAAGTCAATGAACCGACGGTGCAATCTTTGCATTGATGTAAATGGTCAACATTTTGAATAATTATTGTAAACCATAATTGATTTCTTAATAAAGCAAATTTAATAAGTAAACAGTGATTTGATTATTGCGAAGAATGAAAACAGTTTTTTTGCTCTACAGCCCAAATGGCTCATTTGCGGGCCTATGTTTATATAAACAAAAATGCTTGTTTTGATGTCCCCTACTACCTCTTAAAGTTTGTCGGTATCTTTTTGGGACACCCTGTATATATGATCTAAGCTGTTAACAAAGGAAGATCAAGGTGATGAATCGCAGCAGATATCCAGCAACTGTTCGAGGACGAGATTCGCGAAACACCAGAGAATCGATCGACTGATTATATGACAAAGCACGGTCCAAACATTCTCAAATCTGAAATTCAAAAGGCAATACACCAGTCAAAAGCAAGAAAAACTTCAGGACCCGCTGAAATTCCTATAGAACTAATAAAACTACTCGATGACGAAGGCATATCTATTCTGACAGCATTCTTCAACCAGGTTTACCAAAGTGGGAAACTTCCAGATGACTGGCAGAAATCCATCTTTATCGCCCAAAACCAACAAAGCTACTAGATGTAATGACTTCCAACTAATTAGCCTAATGACAAGGCAGAGAGAGTGAAGATAGGAGACAAAATAATAAACAACGTAAGATATGCAGATGACTGCCATCATTGCGGAGAACATAGAAGACTTGCAAATACTGCTGGATAGAGTGCATGAGGCTAGTCAAAGATGGGGTATTAATATAAACATCAAGAAAACGAAATGGATCACCGTAGGTAAAATAAACATAGAACCAACTCCGATTGTAATCAACGGACACAACATTGAACTTCTTCCACATTTCAAATACTTGTGCAGCTGGCTAAACAGTGAAGATAGTGAAGATGTGACGAAGAGGTAAAAGCGAGTATTGAAATGACATGTAGGGCATTTGATAAATAGAAACCAACTCTCACCAATAGAAACCTCACAGTCCAGACGCGTTTAAGAACATTTAGCTGTTACGTATGGAGCATTCTTTTGTACGGATGTTAGACATAGACGCTTAAATCTGACACTGAACAGAATAGAAGCGTTTGAAATGTAGTGCTATCGGAGAATCCTCAAAATCCCTTGGACCGCACATGCCAGCAATGAAGAGGTACCTACTAAGACAACTGAATAAGGACCGAGAACTTCTGAACACCATAAAAATAAGAAACGTAAGTTATTTCGGACATGCGAGGCACCAAATATCACACCCGTGCCTGATCATCCAGGGAAAGTTTTAGGGCAGAAGATGGATAGGTCGCAAAAAACTGTCATAGCTATGAAACATTAGAAATTGGACTGGACTGGGAGTGGAACAACTATTCCGAGAAGCGACAGATAGAGAGCAATTTAACCAGATTCCCATGGAGCCCACATCTGAAGGCAGGCACGGCACCGAAAGACGAAGAGAAAATAATGGGACGGTCCAATATTGATGTAGCTCAATTTTATGCAGCATCACTACGTGTAAACTGTTGAAATAAAGGCATACATGTAATACTCTGCCAAAGTTCAATACAGTTCCCGGCAAAGATAAGTTCCGGAATCTCTGAAAGAAAAATGCTGCCAGTGATACTACCATGGCCATCAACAGTACATAAGATGCAACGTAGTACTGTGCACTACGCTGCTGTATACCCTGTCAACCCTATATCGCTCTTAGTAGAGTTAGATCGCTAGAAAGACTTCGAATAGAAGAATTGGATAACGCGAAACTGACTGGAAAGAACCCATCCCAATAACGATGCATTGAAAAAAATGGACAGAATGAAAATGATGGTCAATTTCATACCCAACCCTATCCCAGACGGTTCTTTAAGTCTATTTCCATATCTTGGTTTATTCGTTGGCACTCTCTGATTATTCGAGACTGACTATATAGATATAATTCGATCTTGTTTATTATTTGTCTTTTGATGTCTAATGTGTTTCGATCTGGGTTTTTGTTAGCCATTAAATCAATTGATCTCATGATTTTATCTTGTTTGCTTTTATCTGCAAGTCCTTCAGTATTTCTCCCAGTTCGGTTTGATTGCTTGCGAAGATTTCGATCATCCACATATTTCAAGTTGTGATAACGGGTTCTCCTTGGATGTGTAGCCTTTGGTTCTCCCAGCTCAGAGTCTTGAACATATCCTCAAGTACCAAGATGAGAACTTTCGGCGAGATAATATCCGCCTATCGTACCACTCTTTTTACTTTGATCAGATTTTTGTACTTATCTAGAGAAATGTTCGTGTCTATTCCTGTGTCTTGTTACAAATAAACACCTAATTTGTAATTTAGAGCAAGGAACCTATGGGGTCGTGGAATTCAAAAATAAATAATAAAACGTGTAGCCCCTTTATGTGCAAATGAAACTACTCAAATTCCAACAATCAATAATTTTATTTTCCCAATGTACCAATGTACGTAACAAGTTACTTTTAAAATTTGCAAGTTGGTTTTTGGTTTGATTTTTCCGGTGATACTGATACGGTTTGTACCTGTACCAATCCGGAGCTCTCCAGTTTGTTTTCTATATTCAGGAACGGAGGATAGATTGCTGATGTGACGTCACTCCAGCTGATCCAGACTCCAAATGATGATCTTGAGGAAAAGGGTACCCAGAAAAGAGTTTACAGCATCAGGTTCACCAAATTTGGAGATATTAAATTCATGAATTCTGTTAAAAAAAGGAATATATTGCAGAGAAAATTTGAAATGAAATTAAATATGAAATTAGTTTATTATAAAACTATTGTTGTGCAGACACTCCTTACCAACAGATTCAGGTATGAGCAACTATTGCAAATAAATATTTTTATAAAAAAAAAATAAAAATAATAATTACCTAAGTAGCAATAATTAGGTAAGTACACAGCAAGATTAAATATAGATGCTCCCTAACATTGAGCAGAATGCTACTTCTCATGCAGTGGCGCTGAACAAGCAAAAATAAAAAAAAATAGGAAAAATTGAACAAGATAAAAAAATAAATCTCTAGATTTTCCCCAAATAGATAAATTTTCCTTTTAAAGTAAGGTAGCTACTATTAGCACTACAAGATAAAGCTGAGGGTGGAATAAATTAAATCCAAGGAAGTGTCACAATTCTTGAGATGTTTTGATTAAAACTTTTTAAATGAATTTTCAACCTACCTGGATTCCTCTCTTAAATCTTCACCCTTTCAGCACTCTCCTTCCTCAAGAAGATAATGAGGGAGTCAAGCAATAAATAGCTATACAGGCCTCTGCCTAGATTCGGCAAAGTGTTGATAGGGATGGACACACAAATTTGGTGTAGGTACACTGATACTAACAATTGATTCCGAAAACGAAAGCAGCAATACCTATTTATTTGCAAAAACTCTCCTCATAAAAACGCGGTAGCACACAAAATGGAGGCTCACAATGGATAAAAAATAAAAATATAATATTCATATTTTGAAGGTAGATAAGATAAGATTTATCAGGTAATAAAAACCCAACAGTGATAGTAGACACTGATGGTGAAATAAATTGAAAAAATATTAAGGGAAAATCTAGTAATCTGAAGAAGAAACAAATTACAAAGTGAAAATCGACTTGGCTGATCGATGTCTGCAAAAGAAAAGGCCTTTTTAGAACCAAATCCCTTGAAGAAAACCAGTCTTGTGTTTTTTTATACTTAACTGCGTAGTAACCATTGAATCAATCAGAAAACAACACACACGAAAAGACCGGCTTTATTTCATTAATGAAACACCACGCTGATTAAATGGGAATAGATAAAAACACACTAGAATCATTCAAATTGTTTACAAATTATAATGATTTATATATAAGGTTATGTTAGAAACACAAAACCACTCATTAGGTCATCAAGTTAAAAGTAATCATTTCAGAATCAGAAGTTAGAGAAAGACAGAAATATATTTATTTGCTGAAAGCAGGATAAATATAATTTCTTAAAATAAAAATATCAATGACTGTCAATGAGGGATAAAATAAATATAGTTAAAGAAACCTATCACAATTTAAAAATAAATTTATTAGGTACCAGATGGCGGTGTGTTAGTACTTCTCTCAATAATAGATATTTGCATTTTTATGCTCATCTTTTTTATAGATAGATGGCAATACTGGTATTATATTGAATTAATTGAATTTACTGGATACTTTTCAAATTACTTAAGTTATGAATTATTATTTTGCTGATTCTGAAATGGCGGAAATACAAATTTATAATGAAAATAAAAATTAGAAGAAATGGAACATGTTACGAAAATGATAAAGTTATCGTAACAGTCTGTTTCAAAATTATCTGATATCTGATAATTTTTTATGTGAAATCTGGCAGTTTTCCGATTTAATAATAAAATTACTCCCTCTTGACTAACCGCTATAATCTGCCCATGCGGGCGATAAAAAATTGAGCTCAATTTTTAGAATTTTCCCCTGCAGGCCTACCTATATTTGATTTTTAAAGGGGGTGTGCGCCAAAAATTAAAGTTTTAGTGTAAAAAAATCTAAGAATAACTGTTCAAACCTCGTTATTCTACGATAAACCATCGCTGAGATATACCGCTTTAAAGTGTGGACGACGCTCTCGTGACGTCACGAAAACTTCGTCCAGCGGCGCTCTGCATTGTTAATTTGATTGTTCCCGGCACGCGTGATTGGTTTTTGTTTAGATTATTGCAGGTAACACAGGAAAAACATTATGTAAATTTAATTAAATTCACTTTCTCGTGCGTCGCTTGAGCTTTCGTGACGTCATAGGGTAAGATGCGGTACCTTCATAGAGCCATATCTGCGGTATTACTTGTCATAGAGGGGTGCGGATTTCACTGTTATTCTTAGATTTTTTTTCTCTTTTTTTTGAGATGAAGTTGTTTTTTTGGCGCACACCCCGTTTAATCTTTTTTGGATGGCATTTTTCAATACTTTTTTGAAATACCTACCCATTACTAATGTAATATCTGAAAATGTAGGTACCTAATCTAATAATTAGTATACTTACTCTAAGTATTTAAGGTCCATAAGATCTTCAGCGGGGCCCTTTGGGACAACTGCTGTATGTTCTACAGTCACAGTTGAGGACTTTCGACTTTATTATTAACCGTTTATTGATTATATTTATCCGTAACTCCATGCTTCCGTTTAGTTTTCATTTCCCTTTCATTTTCAGGAGAAAGACCACTGGTCAGTTAATGTGTAATGTAGTTGTCCATATACATGTGTGCGTGCCATTGACAGACTTCGATTGGTCAATGTAAATTTGGAACGGTCTCTTAATAGAAGCGGTCCTGCGGCTGCTGTTATTTAAAAGCCGTTTCGTAATAAATGGCAGCTGCAAGCTGAATGCAGCTGGATTGTATTATTTTCAACTGTCGCATTCACATAAAACTGAAGCTAAAATGTTGCTATACAAAATTTATATTTAGAATTTATAGTTTTAACCTAGCTATAGTAGACGCATCGTATAATAGAGAATATTATAATGGGTTATGGTGCTATCTGCCGGATACCGACACCATTCAGCGTTACCTTTATAATGTGTTGGGTGAAATATATACGTACACATCGATTGAACTAAAAGCCGGTTTGAAATAATGGTTTTAGCATTATTGGTTGTTTTACAAATATTTGGAATTTTCGGATAATGTTGTGAAGTCTCAAAAGCCGTTCCATTGGTACCTACGATAAACTTATGTTTGAAGATTTTTGGCAAAATATTTTAAGTTCGGTTAAGATAAAGTGACGTTATAAAAATGAAAAAGTATTTATGATCGGTTGATTCACCATGTGATAAACTAGCAGATAATGCAATCTGACAGATAAAAACATAAAGTTCATTCACTCGCGAATATACCTACTGGTATATTTCTTAGCTGAGAGATAAATTTATCTGCTCTACGGTAGGTAAAGATGAGTAAAAAATAGTTATTAATTTTACTACGCAGAAAAGTATAAGATTTAATGTCGCGGCTGGTGTTTCATCAATCAGCCAAGGCAAGATATTCGATTTAATCATCCATAGAAATACTACATACCATAAAGAAATGCAAGGAAAAACAAAGTGTAGGTAATAAAATAAGGTAGATAATTAGGCAATTTAACGATTATACAGGCCTGCCTCGACGAAATCAGGGCGACTGTCTGGTACAGCACTGCCGCGGTGGAGAAAATGCTGACGGTCTCAAAAGGAGCCACCCTCTAAACAATTGGCCAGGCTCTGAGCGTAATTCTCCGAGATAAAGGGTGTGGATCGCTTAGGATCTGAATCACCAAAAGTCGTCAGTGATCAGGTCAACAAAGGAGCCTGCTGTCACAGTAAAACATGAGGATCTAGTTAACGTAAAGAAAAAATAAAAGACATACCTGCCAGGGCCGGAAATAAACCTTAATTTTATCACTCGTCGATAAGGTTCAGTAAATTTCGCAGACAGGACTTGTTACTGCTGGTTTTCGGGATTTCTAAATCTCGGGGACTCAAGAAGCATGTGAGCTGAAGGTAAGAAAAAGGAACTTCGAACTATAGTCGGACGCACGAATGTATAGTCTCGGGGAAAGGGGGAGAAAGTGCAGGCGCTCACAAGGTGCTTCAAACAGCGTCCTATCTGGGGGATAGGGTGTTACCAAACTTTCATTAAAGTTCAACCATTAAGATCTCAGATAAATTTAATGTCGAGAATTTCAATCAATAGGGAACTTGACAAAAAATTTAAACATGAAAATATTACTATAAATCATAAGAATATATTATGTTAAAACATATATCAGCGAAAAGAACAAATTTTTCTGTCGCAAACTGCCGCAATAAGGAATTAAAAATGCGGAAAAATTCAAATTATTTCCAGCGGGAAAAAACGCGCTGGTACTGGTCGTGACGTCATCTAGTATGATCTGTCAGTGTCTGTCAGCAAACTTCCATCATACTGTGAGTTCCTCTTGAAACACTGAGCGCTCGGAGCATTTTCCGTCTTTTTTCCTTATGATGAGAAGAACAGGGATAAAAGAACAAAACAGCAGCTCGAACTCTACATAATAAATACCCGTTAGTTATGTTTATCCACGTTTTCCTCTAATTTTTTTAAATTTTATCATTATTAGAATTGGTTCACTTAGCTTAAATTCAATGATTAGCTCAGCATTACATAAATAAAACGATATACCTATTAATTATGACCGAAGAAGGAAATTCCAAAGGCCAATCCGACAATCTGTAATTTGTGATATGTTTTTGGTAGCAAAAGTAAGTATGTGCCAATCTTTTTTTCCATTATAACTTCAAAATTTACAACTCGCTGCAACACAAAACAACAACAAAACAAATAATGGTGGAAAATGTGGAAATCAACCAAATAAAGGGTGGGTATTATAAAACTACTTTGAAAGTTAACTTAAAGTTAACTTCTAGAATTACATGTAATTCAAAAAATTAACTTTAGGTTAACTGTCAAAGCAGTTTTATAATACCCGCCCTAAATACAATAAAGTATAACGTTTGGCGACAAGGTGACGCAAAATCATACTACGTGACGTCATCCAGATTCGCGCGCTTTTAAGGCCGTTTTGCCCGTATTACATCTGTGTATTTTTCTGTGTATTTATTCATGTAGTTCAGGGCGACAACCGAAAAACTTCAAACTCCACATAAAGCAGCATTATGAATAACAAAATAATGTTGGCACCCTGAACTACATGAATAAATACAAGGAAAAATACACAGATGTAATACGGGCATTTGAAATGCTTTTAATACGCGCGAAACTTTAAACAATTTTCACGAAGTTATTATTGAGTTTTAGGGAATAATATTTGGGGAATATTCTTTCAAGGCATAAATAAATGATTAAAAAAAATTGTAAAGTTCCCTCTTAAGTAGGTAATGATAGTGTTATAATGGAATATAATAATTTTGTATCTACATCTACCATAATTTTGTATTTTGTAATACTAAATTGGATACGTTTCTAAAAATTTGTAGATATATCCTGTTCACAATCCGATGTCCACAGGTGCAGGTAAATTTATCACCTTTCCCTATCAAATAGCATTGAAAGGTGATTTTACCTGTACCTACCTGTGGACATCAGATTGTGAACGGATAATATACATCTTTAATGTTAGACAAATTGACAACACAGTAAATTGCTTTGCCGAACAACTTTTCGTGCGTCAAACAATACCTACGTGGTCTTTTGTATGCTTTTTGGCGTTTCGCTGTAAAGTATAAAAAATAGATAGCCAAGTTAAAAGTCCAGAAAATAAACTTTTATAGTATGAGTGTGATGTTTGATGTTTACAGACGAAGCGACGAAGGAGCCGACTCCGGAATTTTGAAACGAATACCATAAAAGTTTTCCCGGACGCATAGCGTACAATATTTCAGTCCATATTGTTTTGTTGAAAGTAATGTTTTGAAATAGTAATGTATTTATAACTTGCATCGCACACCTGTAAAGTACCAAGTGTTATGTTAGGAGTATTGGGGCTCACAATCACAATCGGTATTACCTACTCAAAACTATCTAAGGTGTGTTCTTTCTCAGGATGGATTCTGACATTTAAAACTTTGAAACATAAACAATACCGCTTGGCCCTGGTTGGTCGCATGAGGCACCAGTTTCACAATGCATGTCGTGCAAATGGCATCTTGCGACCAATAAGCGGCATTGTTTATGTTTCAAAGTTGACAATGTCAAAATCTATCTTGGGAAAAAATAGAGTATAGTATTTATTAGATTTAAATGGTTTACTCTGGACAACAGCTGCTACCACCTGGCCATATTCAAAGCACAGGAAATGAACATTTCCCTTTCTATAAACAAAAGTAATCACAAGGGTAAACATAAAATATTATTCTTAGGAGAGAATGTAATTTTTCAACTAATCCGGTTTTTTGATGTCTCTAACGAGTCTTTTATTTTTAGCGGGTGAACTCCATGGTAAATCGCACAGATTATGATACGCAAGTGTTTTTTTTTTTTTTTTTGCTACCATTTTTTATAATTTTCCGATTTACTTTCACTAAATATCTCGGGAGCAACTTTACGCTCACTTTGTGCACAACTAGACTCCCCACTACTAATAGACAGAGAAGTGTCATAAATATTACTAGAGTGATCGATAGACGTCAATGTTGGGATAAACCTTGGCTGCTTATAAAACGCTGCTAGAATAAAAGCCATCTATTTTAACCCCTTTTGTTAACGAATTAACAAGAGGCCCATAATATGCTCAGTTTGCTCAGCCAATAATTGAGGGTGGGTGAATAGTTAAATAAGTACAGAATGGCAAGGGCGCCACTGAATTTGTAAAAATAAATGAATAATTAAATAACGTAAAATGTTGAAGTGTGAAAAATCAGAAACACATCTAGAAAAATGTATTAGCTAAAGCTTATTCTGAAAAATAAACAAATCAGGCATACAACTCAACCAAATCTTGACATAGGTGAAACCAATAAAACACTCAAGTAATTTTCAGATTAAAATAGTGGATATTTTCACGGTGATATCAGACTCACAGTGAGGTAAAAAATCAAGCAGTGAAATTTAAAAAGATGAAATCAGTTGTTG
Organism: Ceutorhynchus assimilis; assembly: GCA_917834065.1. NCBI lineage: Eukaryota > Metazoa > Arthropoda > Insecta > Coleoptera > Curculionidae > Ceutorhynchus > Ceutorhynchus assimilis. Next base: position 20,206,046 of record OU892285.1, on the reverse strand, counting down.
ATGAAACACTTTAAATAAAATCAATAGATAGAGCTTAACCCTCAATCAGATTCCCCGGACTCCAAAAAAAATAATATCACAATGTACATCAATATAATTGCCATGTAACTTCATTAACAGTCGCTGGTCATATCATTAACTTGAAGAAGAAATGGAAGCTTCAAGTTTCCAGAAAATTTATTTAAAAAAAAATTATAATTAAAAATTGTTATTACCTATGCACGGATAAATATGGTCAGCTTCTGCTTCAAAAAATAAATTCAGGAAAATCAAATTAAACCTGTATGAAATCGAAAGGTTAGGTTAAACGAGTAAAGGTGCAGCAAGAGAACGGGGCCAAAATCACCCATTTTCCCATGTAAATCTCCATAAGAAAATCTAAGGTCCATTCTGGCACTTTTCGGACCATTTTGGAGTGGGGGTAAAATTTCCTCGAATAAGCCCCGCCCCCTTTCCAGCGCCCAGGTCTGCATCGACCGTTCGCACTACCTCAGCAGCCGCCGAGGCAGCTGCACATACTTGCTACCTGATACTGATGATGCCGTAACTCTCGCTCTCTTGCTCTCATACCTTATACATACCTCTCTCTCTCACTCTCATCACTCTCATATATAATCGACCCGCGCAGCTACTGCATCGCGAAATAGTAATTTAAAAAAAGTCGGTAGCCGCTGAGAACCGATCTCCCGTCCCCATCCTGAAAGCCCGCTGCAGCAACCACTAGGCTATCCTAGCAGTTGATAATAAATGGTGAAAAGGAGGAGGTAACACGCAATCATGAGGTGCGGTCAGCCACCTCGGGCATACAGGCACTTCGGGTGTCTCATATCTCATACTGATAATGGCGTAACTAATTCAAATCTCGGGTGTCTCATACCTCATACCTCATACTGATAATGGCGTAACTAATTCAAATTGATGGGGGAGAAAGTCTGTTGTCGAGGAAATAAAAATTGTAAAATATTCAATGAATCCATTGAGAGGCCGTGGACATAGCCCGCAGCAGGTTCATTGTGCATACTGACACCTTGGTGCCCCATACAAGGTACTGATGATGATGCCGTAACTCGCACCTCGCTCTCTCGCTCCCATACCTCATACCTCAAACCTCGTATCTCTCTCTCGCTCTTGTACCTCATACCTCAAACCTCATATCTCACTCTCATATCTCATACATAATCATTTGTCCCGCACACCTACTGCATCGTCGATTGATATCGGCTCAGGGAAATATGCGCGTTCGGAGCTTTACTTGAGAAAAACTACACTTGGATTAGTTTTAAAGTTTAATTTAAAAATGTCTCGTAACAAAACAAGTTCTATTATTGGGAAATATTCAGGCGTCCAGACATCGCCCAACCTTGGGATAAAATTGATTATAATTTATAGCCTAAAAAAGATTCTAATTACTTGTGTTATCAAAAGATCCTAGCTATTTTTTCTCTCATCAATAAATTATTCCAACAAATTCAGCAACACCGGGACCAAATTTGTTCACATTTGCAAAAACAAAATGGTAACGTATTTATATCTAAAAAACATGGATTAGTTTAAAAGTTTATTTAAAAATGTACAATCAAGTCTTGCGGTTTTGTCGGCGTCATTACACTGATAACTGACGGAATAATTTTATTTTATCCTCAAAAACATTTCTGTAAAACAAAAAAACGTAAATTCAAGTCCTGCGAGATGACATTATTTAACTCACACAAAGGTCCTCAACAATTTTAAATGCAAAAATTATTGTTAATCCTATGTAAATGCCTATGTTAAAAACATGCTAGGAAAATTTAATAATAGTTGCCGACCCATTTTTCAGCTATCTCAATTATCAATTTCACATAGTTTTTATTTCTTTAAATGGTAATTTTTTGTATTTTAAAAATAGGAATATAGGTAGGTACTTAACAAATTAGAGAGAAATAGGTCCATTAAATAAAATTAGGGTTGGTTAAGTAAATGGCAAGAAGATATACCGTTGACTCTTATTGCAATAAATTAACTACCTGGATTGTGTGGTAGTTGTAGTTAGAAGAAATAGCGAAACTGTGATAGAAAAGAATAAAAAATAAATATGCTGGAGTTTTTTCGCTTCTCTAATCCTTTTTTATTCACAATTTCCATCTGCATTATAGGGTGAATCAAATTTAATTATTTGTTCCACTATCTGACCCCACTATGCATTATCTTCTGCATAAAAGTCTTGCTTGAATTGAAGTTGTCTACCCTATATCATGCTAAAGACGCAGATGCATTATCAACTTGGGATATTGTGGTTTTTACTGTTTCCATATATAGTAGATTGTGATAGTCAGTGCAATAGTCCATTATTTTAATTACCATTATTTTAAAAAAAATTAATATTTCTATAAAAAACACTAAGAAAACCTATATTAGCCTATGATAAAAAAAAACGCAGATGAAAAAATGTGGCTACGTTTCACCATTTTGTGTGCCAATCTAGGCTTAAATAAAGATTGCCTGCTTCACAAATATTTGGGCCCAATACCCGAAAAAAACCTGCATAGTAAAGTTTGACTGCTACACTCCTTATAAAAAATATTGTGGTCCAATACTGAAACGAAACGCAAACACACGAAACTTGACCGCGACTCTTTTTAACAATAGGCGTTAAATTTTCGTAATTATTTCTGTAGGTAGGTATTAATTCCTTATAATTTTTCATGGAGAAATTTGATGGTTTGCAGTTAATGATGACTTATTAGATGTTCTTGTCATTATTTTTTGATTCAGAGTAGAATATATTTTCTCGGTGTTTATTTGATGATATGGTTTGTAAGAAGCATGACGAGAACATAAACTATTTTTGCATCAATCGACACAATGCTATTGACTGTTTCTATCTTTCTTTTTCAAAATATTTTAAATTGGTATTTAAAACGGCTTTTCGTCTAGGCAAGGATAGGAATAAGGACAACCCTGTCAAAGTCATCTTTGAGGATGAATCAACCAAAACAAAGTTTCTAAAATCGAGAAAGAAATTTGACATGAAAAGCATAGACCTGGGATACACAAAAGACATCAAAATATTCCTTAACCATGAACTCACTAAAATGAATTTGGACTTATATTTGGCAGCTAGAGCTTTCAAGAAGGACCAAAACTCTAAATTCCTTTTGATTGGAGATGGTAATATCCTCTTAAGAAAGGACGAACATTCAAAAACCCTTCTTATAAAGGAAAAAAGTCAGCTGGAAAACTAGTGGGGCCCCGTGAGCAACTAAAAATTACTTACATGAACTTACAGAGTATAAGAAATAAGTTGGATATTGTGCAGTGTTTTCCTGTGATGGAAAATTGGGATATACTCTTGGCTACGGAAACATGGTTGGGGGAAAATGAAGTATTTCTTTACAGTTTGAATGGATATAATGCTGTTCATTCCTGCAGGGCTGGCAGAGGGGGTGGTGTGTCGATTTATGTGCGAAAATCTATCAATTTTCGTAAAATGGATAAGTCAAGTAAAGGTGAGCCAATAAACTGGACATGTATTAGCTTAGGTGAACAAAATTTAAAGATAAGTCTCGTATATAAGCCTCCCTCTCTTAGTAATGTTCATTTTTCTGAATATCTAGAATCTATAATGCGTAATTACCCTAAAAATCACTTAATTGTTGGAGATATGAACATCGATTTGTTAGATGCTTCACATGTACCCAAAGATTATAAAGATTTATTGGCATTGAACAACTTTAAAATTAATAATTCGATTAGTGAAGAACACGCCACAAGAGTTACCAGTTTTTCAAAATCTCTTATTGACAGACCATGTTCTTGGTGATTACAGTAGTAATTTGCATTGCAAAGTCAATGTTAGGGATAACGCAACTAGATATTGCTAAACTTTGATATTGCCAACAATTTAAATCAATATTTCTCTCAGGCCGGTGAAATTATTGTTGAAGATTTACAAAAGGAAATTGAGCACCTAAATGAAATTTTTTCTGTCGATGAAGTACACAATGATAGTTCTATTTTCATATCATTGTGTGATGAGGAAGAATTAATAGAAATCTTAAAGGAACTGAAATTAAACTCAGCACCTGGTCACGACGAGATAACGGTTAGGGATGTGCACAATCTTAGAGAATACATTTAACCTGCATTAGTACAACTGATCTATAAAACTTTACAAGCAGGAGTATTTCCACAAGATTTAAAAAAACAGTAAAATTATTGCTATTTTTAAGTCAGGTGATAGAAAAAACATGAGCAATTACAGGTCAATCTCAGTGGTCAGTATATTCTCTAAAATTCTAGAGAAGCTCATCAAGAAAAGAATGTTATCGTTTGCTGATGCCCATCTATTGACTGATGATTTTCAATATGGGTTTAGAAAAAGCAGTAGCACACTTGGTGCTGTTGTTGATTTCATTGACTGTATTTCAGGGGCTCTAGATAAACATCAAATAGTAATAGCAGTGTTCATAGACATGAGAAACGCATTCGATGTAGTAAGCTTTGACATTCTTTTGGATTAAATGTATAAAATGGGATTTAGGGGTGTTTTGTATAGTCTGGTTAAAATATATTTATATGACAGAAAACAATACATAAAACTTGAAACCATTGTTAGTGAATGGTGTTCTAACACCTATGGGGTGCCACAGGGGTCGGTTCTCGGACCACTTTTATATTGTCCTTATGTACTTAATCTGAAGTTGGCCAATCTGAAAGCAAGATATTTTACTTTTGTCGACGACACTGTTCTGGTGTATACTGGAACAGATGAAAATGCCCTTACTAATCTTATTAATAATGATCTCAATAATTATCTCAAATGGCTCTTCTCAAATAAACTAAAAATCAATATTGAAAAAACCAAATACGTTATATTTAAACAAAAAAATAGGTCAATTAATAATAATCTGAATATTAACATAAATGGTATACTCTTAGAAAAAGTGTCAAGTATAAAATATTTAGGATTACTCATAGATGAAAATTTAAATTGGTCACTACACATAAATAAAATATCTGATAAAGTGGTTTCGATGCTGTCTGCTTTGTATCCTTTTAATATATATTTTTTTTTTTTAGTTCAATAGTTATTACAATCGTCAGATCAAATTACTTATCATTTTATAATTTGATCCCGACGGAAAAATTTCTGTCGTTATTATTCCTAAATTTCCTAGACAATAATTTAAGCGACTGACTAAACTAAACTCGCTGGACTATCCCTCCGAGCCCATCTCACAAGGGCCCCGCTGCAACACGGCAATACGTTGGAAAAGGTCACGCCGCGCTCCCAGTAACCAGCTGTTTTTATACGTATAAACGGGGCCACCTGGTCGAACGGCCCGGATTAGTTTTTGCGGCAATTTAATTAACACACAACACACAACAAGAACCTGGAACAAGCCAAGTGAACTGGAACAAGTCTGGAAAATGTCTGGATAAATCTGGATGAAGTCTGGAAATCTCTGGAAAAGTCTGAAAAGAGCCTGGAAATTTCTGGAAAGGGTTGGAAAAATTCTGTCAAAGGTCCCAAAAGACCTGGGGATCATTTTCCAGAATCCGGATCAGTATGGACAAGTCTGGATAAGGTCTGGATAAATCTGGATAAAGTCTGTAAAACTCTGGAAAACTCTGGATATGTCTGGATATTGCCTGGAAAAGTCTGGAAATCTCTGGAAACGTCTGGAAAAGACTTGGAAATTTCTGGAAAGGGTTGGAAAAATTCTGAAAAAGGTCCCAAAAGACCTGGGGATCATTTTCCAGAATCCGGATCAGTCTGAACAAGTCTGGATAAAGTCTGGATTAATCCGGATGAAGTCTGAAAAACTCTGGAAAGCTCTGGATAAGTCTGGATAATGTCTGGAAATCTCTGAAAACGTCTGGAAAAAGCCTGGAAATTTCTTGAAAGTGTCAGAAAAATTCTGGAAAAGGTCTCAAAAGACCTGGGGATCATTTTCCAGAATCCGGATCAGTCTGTACAAGTCTGGATAAGGTCTGGATAAATCTGGATAAAGTCTGTAAAACTCTGGAAAACCCTGGATAAGTCTGGATATTTTCTGGAAAGGTCTGGAAATCTCTTGAAACGTCTGGAAGAGACTTGGAAATTTCTGGAAAATTCTGAAAAAGGTCGCAAAAGACCTCGGGATCATTTTCCAGAATCAGGATCAGTCTGAACAAGCTGGATAAAGTCTGGATTAATCTGGATGAAGTCTGGAAAACTCTGGAAAGCTCTGGATATGTCTGGGTAATGTCTGGAAATCTCTGGAAACGTCTGGAAAAGGCCTGGAAATTTCTTGAAAGGGTCGGAAAAATTCTGGAAAAGGTCCCAAAAGACCTTGGGATCATTTCCCAGAATCCGGATCAGTATGTACAAGTCTGGATAAATCTGGATGAAATCTGGAAAAATCTGGAAATCTCTGAATAAGTCTGGATAATGTCTGGAAAAGTCTGGAAATCTCTGGGGCTGAAACGCCGAACACCAAAGGAATTTAATTTTTTTTACTGTCTCATTTGATTTGACTATCGATAGTCAACGTTGACTCCAGGAATATCTTATTGGTTAGATTTTTTAGCGGCGTCCCTGGCGCCATAGGGCTGCATATTTCTTTGAAGCGCCTGAAGCAAAGAAATCAGTTTCGTCTGGAAAGACAGTGCAGTAGATATTTTTTATAAATTTGATTCCTATTTGATTTGTATGGTGTCTTATGTCTTATTTTATATAAAACTGTTTTATCAAATTTCTCGTACTCCGCCCGTACTTCATTTATTATTTTGTAGAAATGGTAAATGCCCACGTTTGAATTGATGTGTCTCGCATAAATAGAAAAAGAGAGCTTAATTGTAATAAATGCAAGTTGGAAAGGAATAAAAAATTACACGCGTGCGCAACTCGTGGCTGCAGTGTAGCCAGATTGTATTATTGCAGAACAAATGTAGACAATACAAATCGAACATTATAACATTAAAGAAGTGATATATTTTCAAGTGTTTCACAACGCCTTAAATCAGACAAAAGAACAGCTTTAAAGTGTATGTTAACATCGTTTGCAATTTTATTTTGATAAATGTTTCATCCGGCAACATCGTACAATGAAATTGCAAAGGAATATGTCAAGTATAATCTAACATAACCTTGAACGACACTTCGGTAAGTTCAAGTAATACGTTAAGAATTAATTTGCTATTTGTCGAATTACACGTTACAAAGAGAGAAGGAAGGAACGATTAATGCTGAACTCGTCCCTGAATACGAATATGACGCAAGCCCGTAACAAACTCGATTCTCATTGGACAGTCACCTGCAACCCACGAGTTGCGCGCGCACACCAGGTATTACGAGACACGTCAATTGAGAATAAGTGAAAAAACTTTCTGAGGCGTGTTTTTTTTTTACAACTTTTAGATCAAAATTTGGGTTAGTTTGGGTCAGTCCAAAAAAATTTGCGCGCCTCTGGGGCTTCCCCCCTGAGTGTGTGCACCGCCAACTTTTCCTCTCACCACCCGCCACTGCTTTGTATAAGTGCAGAGATTATTTTGTAACGGGCCAAAATTGCATAAACATTTCTTACCTACTTTCAATTTTAGATTCAAGATTTCCTTAAATTTGTCAACATTTTCTCTATAAAATTTCATCAATAATCTCAACGGTTGTAGATCCTGTAAATTTTCTAATTTTCCATAGTCAAATTCTATTTGCTGTGATAGTTTTTTTCCTCATTTTAATCCATATTTTAATTCAATTCTAAATCAAAACAAAGCAATGTTTTAATTACTATTTTAAATTCGATCATCTGTTTCATCCAAAAATAATTAATTCATCTGTCAAAAGTATGTCGTGTTCCGTAATCGTGATGTACCGTTTTCAGGTGGATGTACCGAGCTACTCCGTTCGTACTAACTGTTCCGGTTGTGGAGCGCTATCGATCTCGGTGCAAATTCGAGCGAACCCAGAGTCGCGCATTGGTTCGATGTTCTTTGAGACATCTTGAACGCACCGCACCCTTTGATTTCGTTTCTTTGACTTTTGATTGTCAAAAATTTCTGTCAACCAGCGGTGGAGAAGTGATGTTTTCAGTATCGTCGATTCTTCCTTGAGCTCTCTAATTTTGAAAACGGAACATTTACTCTATTTTGTATTCTTCAAGTTTTGATTGTTTTATGGGATGATTATTGGTTGTTGATATCATTATTCGTCAGCCGTTGTTATTTTTCTGAGTTTATATTGTTGTGTGCAATTTTTGGTAAGTGGGAATTCTGTCGATTGGTTGTTGTTGTTTGTCGTTGTTCTCGATCATCTCTAAGTCTGAATTCCTTCCTTTGGGTTAGGTTAGTTTATTAATTGAAGGTGTAACACATTTCTTTTCACATCTGGACGTTGGAGAATTAGGGTCTTTATGAAGATTGTCTTCGCCTTTGTGGGATTTCGACCCTAAATTCTCATTTGAAGTTATAACATTTAGTTGCCTTCATGCCTTACGTTTTCGTATTGTTATAATTTTCGCCGATTTATTCGGATTTTTACAACTCCAATGTGGTAAGCTGCTTACACGTTTTTTTCTTATAGTAGAGTCTGACTTTTTCAATTTAATTTAGTTGAAAGCTGCCCTAAGGAGTAGAGAATTCTCACTCTCTCTAGGAGATCCAATCCTCGATCCAGATTTCCAGAGATTTTCGAGGCGAAAAACCCTATTTCAACAGGTAAAAGAAACATAACCTTATAACAATTTTTGCAGGCTCGGGGCACGTTTTTCTTGATCAATATCAAAGCTTTATTATGATTCAATCTGATTTAATTAATTAATATCTTAATGTTCAATTTTTCTATTAAAATAATTTTCAAGAGCTATAGTTTTTTTTATCAAGTAAATTTGCTATTGGGAACTAATCATTATAGTTTCATTTTCTAATTCAATTTATTCATGAAGTGCTTCGCTATTAGTTCAATTACAAATACAGTGTGTATAACAGTTTTTCTCTTAGGGTCCTTTCACGAGGGTATTTTCTTTCACGAGGTTTTTCTTAGGAGGTTGTACTTTACCATCAAGTATACCCTCACGAGTCACGGTTATAACAATAGACGTTCAATTGTAACCGAAATTGAACCAAAAGGCTAACAGACACCAGCCTAAGTAATCGGACGGTTACTCAAGTCATCGATCAAGTTAACCACAACCAGTAGCCAGGACTAATCTGGTGAATTGAATGAACCACCATCATCTGGAACATTTTGGTATCGTACTAGTTTTAGTTATCCTGATTGTTATTGTTTATTTACATTCTGTCCCTATTTGTACACCCGGTGATCACCTCGGTATTTCAGGGAATAATTCATTGCTGGCCCCAGTGTGGTAAATGAATTATTAAAATAGGTAACTTAACTAGACGTAACCTGTTGGGTTAATGTCAACTTATTGGTAGTTCTGGTTACGAAAGTGTAAGATAACCGTTCCGAGAACTAATTCTACGTTATTAGTTTTTTTTCTCTCTTATTCTCTTTATTTTTTTTTAAAATTTTCTAACCTTACTTTTCATATATATCTTTTTTTTTTTTTTTTGGTTACTTAGTTATTGAGTTTCAATGACATTTTTGCATTTAAATTTAACTGATCATGACATAGTATTGCATTTCTGTATTTGTTAATTAACGCTTCTTGACAAGGTCATTTTATTAATTGCTAATTTACTTGATTATTATTATTTATTTTTTTTTTTCCTCTTAAATTCAAATTATTGTTCATTGTGGACTGCGGCCATTTGATAAATAAACGACTGTAGCACTTGATTTGAATTGACTTTTATTTGGTTTTATGCACACAGCCTGGTTTTGCTAATATTTTTATTTTTATTAATTATTATTTGGATTGTAAGGACCTGAAGCCAGATACCATCCTGGAGAGTCCGACTCATCTGTTCAGAGTCGGTGGCGCCCAAAACTAAAACCCACCCCTACTCTCCGAAATATTTAGTTCTGAGCTAGGGCTTAATTTGCACGCACTTCGACCTTCAGTCTTACAATCTCAAGTTCTTCATTCAATTATTTTTATTTTTATTTTATTTTTATTTTCATTATTTTTATTTTATTTTTCTAAATTTTTTTTTTTTAATAAACTTTTCTTAATCAGCGAAAAAGCGTGGCAATTTGTCTCTAGAGAAAGTAAATATCAAGTTTATAATGCCTTTTTCCTTATCCATTTAAGATACCTTTTGCCTGTGTGGGGCATGTGTGGAGAAGTTAGTTTCAATAAAGCTCAAATATTGCAAAATAAAGTCTTAAAGATGTTATTTAAGTATGATTGGCTTACTAGTACAAACACAGTTTATTCGGAATTGAAATTAAATAGACTGGGGGAAATCTTAGAAATAGAACAGTGCAAACTTGTTTATAAAATTAATAATAATTTACAAAAATCCAACATAAATATTATGTTTTATCATAATGTGCATGAACACCAAACCAGATCTCTGAATAATGTTTATCAAGTTTCTACAAGAACTAATCAACAGCTCCAACACATCTCCAAGGCATCCAATCAGTATACCTACAGTATATATACTGTAGGTGCACAGCTGAAATAACCATTTTTTCATCCCCACGCTGAATGAGACAAGAGCAAAATACGGTTCCGAATGAATCCCTGAAAAAATTACAAACATCCAATTCTGAACTAAACTAAGCGGCAGATGAAGTGGGACAGCCGAAAAATTGCCTAATTTTGACTTGCTATAACTTCGACATTTCTTTGCCGATCTTGGATTATCAGGCAGGGTTACAAAGCGCCATCTTTGGTCTATGCGTCAGTGTCGTCGTACATTTTTTAAAAAAATACCTTATCGTTATACAGGGTGTGAATGTAAGGCGGCGAAAAATTTCCATTTTTTGGCGAAGAATATGGGAAAGATGGAGGGTCCAATAAAGTTCTTTCTAGTGGTGACTCGATCACTAGGTCAACACCTCGAGACGTCTTTGCCATTTTTTCGATACATTGCGTTGCTATGGAAATATTGCCATTTTATGGTATTTCGTTTTACTCTTGAAATTAACGATTCTTTAATTAAACAATAACAGATTCCGTTTAAATTGCATCATGGAATGACTTGTATAGAAAATGGTCAACACCAGTGGCGTGCAAAAGGGAATTTATGAAATTAAAATAAAAAAAATCGAATTATTTGAAAATTTTAACGGTTTTGTTGAGCGTTACAGTTGAAAAGGTATTATAAATAACTGTGATGAGTTTGATTTTGATATTCAGAAGCGTTTAGTGAAAAAAAAAACAGCATTTTTCATGTTATTTGGTGTTAACGTGTGAACAGACCTGTCAACGGTACTGCTGCTCACCGACACGGTGGAGGATCTCAGAACAAATCCTCGTCAGGATCGACTAGTAGTACGTACTGCAATTAAAAATAGAGTTTGGACTGTCAAGAGAATCCTAACGCATCTGCAGTTGAATGTTTCAGCAGACACCATTAGAAGGCGCTTACATGACCAGAGATTAAATTCTCCCGTCGGGGAAAGCGCCCACTTTTTACAAACATTCACCGGGGGAACTGAAAAAAATGGGCCCAGGAACACCTGAATTAGGATTTTAGGTGGAGAGACCGTCTTTTCGTTGATGTATGCCGTTTCAACTTCTACAATTCTGACGGTCGATTGCTAACCTGGCGGAGATGGGGAGAACGTTTTTTAGAAGAAAGCATGCGTCCCCAAATTGCATTTGGCGGTAGAGGATTGACAGTTTGGATCGGTATCTAACACATCGGAAGAACGGCCAAGTGTCCCTGGATGAATGTCAGATTCCGCAAGTTCTCCGGCATGCTCGAAATTATGGCGGGGATTTTGTTCTTGTAGACGATAATGCTCAGCATCATTGAGCATTATTAGTGAACCGGTATCTGCAAAGGCAAAAGTTCAATCGTACCGAATTGCCTCCTAGATCCTCAGATATGAAACCAATTGAGCACGTCTTGAGCTGAATGAAGTTACAGCTTTCCCGGGAAGAACGTCAGCCAGAAGCTCTAGACGATCTCGAGGAGATGTGAGTCAGTTACTATAGAGCTAATTAACCGAATAATTTCGAGTGTGCCAAAACGGTGTCACGCAGTTATTCAGTCTAGAGAAGAACCTAAATGACACCATATTAGAGTTATTTAGGACACCTTTTACACCCATATGCACCGTATGGACTTGGGAGTTTATTCTCGCTTAGTTCGAAAATTTGCATATAAAGGAGAAGTCCTAACCTGGTTTCAGCAACTAATCGGAATTGAGTCCTTATGGTTCATTTGGGCGTTAAATTTTAAAGCTTAACAAAACTTAAAAATTCCAGATAAAATCGATTTTGTTTATTTTAATTTCATAGACCCCCTTTTGCACGCCACTGGTCAACACCATATATACAAGTCATTCCATGATGCAGTTTAAACGGAATCTGTTATTGTTCAATTAAAGAATCGCCAATTTCAAGAGAAAAACGAAATACCATAAAATGGCCATATTTCCATAGCAACGCAATGTATCGAAAAAATGGCAAAGACGTCTCGAGGTGTTGAAATAGTGATCGAGTCACCACTAGAAAGAACTTTATTGGACCCTCCATCTTTCCCATATTCTTCGCCAAAAAATGGAAATTTTTCGCCGCCTTACATTCACACCCTGTATAACGATAAGGTATTTTTTAAAAAAATGTACGACGACACTGACGCATAGACCAAAGATGGTGCTTTGTAACCCTGCCTGATAATCCAAGATCGGCAAAGAAATGTCGAAGTTATAGCAAGTCAAAATTAGGCAATTTTTCGGCTGTCCCACTTCATCTGCCGCTTAGTTTATATCTCCCCCTATTGTCTCTACTGGAAGACATCAAGTTGGGGAAGGTAATCCATTTTTATAGCAATCAAAATAACCATGCACTTAAACACGAAAATTATTGCTTTATGTAAGTACACATATAATTATTTGCCTACTCGCATTCAGTTATTTCGAAGATAGATGACTCCTCTAGATTACTCTATAATCAAACATTATACCAAAAAGCCTTATTCTTTGTATATTCCCCATTTTTTTTAAATCGTGAGTATTTCAAAAAAATCTCAAGGTAGAACAAAATTTATAAGGATGAATCATAATGTTTTCTGTAAACTATCTGAAAAAAATTGTGACGGCTCATGAACGAAAATGAAAATCTAAAACCGCTTCAATAATTTAAAAAAGTACTCACCTACTGATTTCTAATAATCACAGATAACTAGGTATGACACTTAAACAGAACGGTCCAACTGATTTCAGATCAAAATTCCACCAGCGCGAAAAATTCAATATAAACGGCACTATGTACTGCTGCAAGCGAAGCAAGTTTTAAACTAAACTATAATAATTAAATAAAGGTTTAATTTCCAAGTTGTTTTTTCTACAAGCCAAGCCGCAAACACTTCCGTTACTGTGATAAGAATTTTTCGCCATATTAATTAGCTCTCTGAAGTTGGAAAAAACGTTTATGGCGGTGTTGCAAGAGTATTTTTTTATCAGCTGAAAATCTGCGAAAAGTGAACGTGAGAAAACAGCTCTAATCATCGGATTTTTCGCTCGTTTTATGGCCTATTTCAGGTTTGGCAATAATGGAGAATTTCAAGCTCGATTTCCACTGCCCCCTCATACCCCTGAAAAGCTTTAAAAATGTCTAAAAATAGATTTATATTCTAAAAAAGGTGAAGTTCTTTAATAATTGCTATATCTAGCTTAGTGCGAGTACTGTCTGGAAGATCGCTAACATGCACGATAGGTCCCCTCGATCTCCAAATGGAAACTAGACAGGTCGGTATACAGCTATACAGGTCTAGAGACAGTGCTGTATACAGCTATACAGGTCTAGAGACAGGGCTGTATACAGCTATACATATCTAGAGACAGGTCTGTATACAGCTATACAGGTCTAAATACAGGCCTGTATACAACTATACAGGTCTAGAGACAGGGCTGTATACAGCTATACAGGTCTAGAGACAGGGCTGTATACAGCTATACAGGTCTAGAAACAGGTCTGTATACAGCTATACAGGACTAAATACAGGTCTGTATACAACTATACAGGTCTAGAGACAGGTCTGTATACAGCTATACAGGTCTAGAGACAAGGCTGTATACAGGTCTAGAGACAGGTCTGTATACAGATATACAGGTCTAGAGACAGGTCTGTATACAGCTATACAGGTCTTAGACCTTGGGATCCCTATAAATTTTGTTCTACCTTGAGATTTTTTTGAAACACTCACGATTTAAAAAAAAAATGGGGAATATACAAAGAATAAGGCTTTTTGGTATAATTTTTGATTATAGAGTAATCTAGAGGAGTCATCTATCTTCGAAATAACTGAATGCGAGTAGGCAAATAATTATATGTGTACTTACATAAAGCAATAATTTTCGTGTTTAAGTGCATGGTTATTTTGATTGCTATAAAAATCGATTACCTTCCCCAACTTGATGTCTTCCAGTAGAGACAATAGGGGGAGATATAGTTCAGAATTGGATGTTTGTAATTTTTTCAGGCATTCATTCGGAACCGTATTTTGCTCTTGTCTCATTCAGCGTGGGGATGAAAAAATGGTTATTTCAGCTGTGCACCTACAGTATATATACTGTAGGTATACTGATTGGATGCCTTGGAGATGTGTTGGAGCTGTTGATTAGTTCTTGTAGAAACTTGATAAACATTATTCAGAGATCTGGTTTGGTGTTCATGCACATTATGATAAAACATAATATTTATGTTGGATATTTGTAAATTATTAATAATTTTATAAACAAGTTTGCACTGTTCTATTTCTAAGATTTCCCCCAGTCTATTTAATTTCAATTCCGAATAAACTGTGTTTGTACTAGTAAGCCAATCATACTTAAATAACATCTTTAAGACTTTATTTTGCAATATTTGAGCTTTATTGAAACTAACTTCTCCACACATGCCCCACACAGGCAAAAGGTATCTTAAATGGATAAGGAAAAAGGCATTATAAACTTGATATTTACTTTCTCTAGAGACAAATAATCTCTGCACTTATACAAAACAGTGGCGGCTGGTGAGAGGAAAAGTTGGCGGTGCACACACTCAGGGGGGAAGCCCCAGAGGCGCGCAAATTTTTTTGGACTGACCCAAACTAACCCAAATTTTGATCTAAAAGTTGTAAAAAAAAAACACGCCTCAGAAAGTTTTTTCACTTATTCTCAATTGACGTGTCTCGTAATACCTGGTGTGCGCGCGCAACTCGTGGGTTGCAGGTGACTGTCCAATGAGAATCGAGTTAGTTACGGGCTTGCGTCATATTCGTATTCAGGGACGAGTTCAGCATTAATCGTTCCTTCCTTCTCTCTTTGTAACGTGTAATTCGACAAATAGCAAATTAATTCTTAACGTATTACTTGAACTTACCGAAGTGTCGTTCAAGGTTATGTTAGATTATACTTGACATATTCCTTTGCAATTTCATTGTACGATGTTGCCGGATGAAACATTTATCAAAATAAAATTGCAAACGATGTTAACATACACTTTAAAGCTGTTCTTTTGTCTGATTTAAGGCGTTGTGAAACACTTGAAAATATATCACTTCTTTAATGTTATAATGTTCGATTTGTATTGTCTACATTTGTTCTGCAATAATACAATCTGGCTACATTGCAGCCACGAGTTGCGCACGCGTGTAATTTTCTATTCCTTTCCAACTTGCATTTATTACAATTAAGCTCTCTTTTTCTATTTATGCGAGACACATCAATTCAAACGTGGGCATTTACCATTTTTACAAAATAATAAATGAAGTACGGGCGGAGTACGAGAAATTTAATAAAACAGTTTTATATAAAGTAAGACATAAGACTCCATACAAATCAAATAGGAATCAAATTTATAAAAAATATCTACTGCACTGTCTTTCCAGGCGAAACTGATTTCTTTTCTTCAGGCGCTTCAAAGAAATATGCAGCCCTATAGCGCCAGGGACGCCGCTAAAAAATCTAACCAATAAGATATTCCTGGAGTCAACGTTGACTATCGATAGTCAAATCAAATGAGACAGTAAAAAAAATTAAATTCCTTTGGTGTTCGGCGTTTCAGCCCCAGAGATTTCCAGACTTTTCCAGACATTATCCAGACTTATTCAGAGATTTCCAGATTTTTCCAGATTTCATCCAGATTTATCCAGACTTGTACATACTGATCCGGATTCTGGGAAATGATCCCAAGGTCTTTTGGGACCTTTTCCAGAATTTTTCCGACCCTTTCAAGAAATTTCCAGGCCTTTTCCAGACGTTTCCAGAGATTTCCAGACATTACCCAGACATATCCAGAGCTTTCCAGAGTTTTCCAGACTTCATCCAGATTAATCCAGACTTTATCCAGCTTGTTCAGACTGATCCTGATTCTGGAAAATGATCCCGAGGTCTTTTGCGACCTTTTTCAGAATTTTCCAGAAATTTCCAAGTCTTTTCCAGACGTTTCAAGAGATTTCCAGACCTTTCCAGAAAATATCCAGACTTATCCAGGGTTTTCCAGAGTTTTACAGACTTTATCCAGATTTATCCAGACCTTATCCAGACTTGTACAGACTGATCCGGATTCTGGAAAATGATCCCCAGGTCTTTTGAGACCTTTTCCAGAATTTTTCTGACACTTTCAAGAAATTTCCAGGCTTTTTCCAGACGTTTTCAGAGATTTCCAGACATTATCCAGACTTATCCAGAGCTTTCCAGAGTTTTTCAGACTTCATCCGGATTAATCCAGACTTTATCCAGACTTGTTCAGACTGATCCGGATTCTGGAAAATGATCCCCAGGTCTTTTGGGACCTTTTTCAGAATTTTTCCAACCCTTTCCAGAAATTTCCAAGTCTTTTCCAGACGTTTCCAGAGATTTCCAGACTTTTCCAGGCAATATCCAGACTTATCCAGAGTTTTCCAGAGTTTTACAGACTTTATCCAGATTTATCCAGACCTTATCCAAACTTGTCCATACTGATCCGGATTCTGGAAAATGATCCCCAGGTCTTTTGGGACCTTTGACAGAATTTTTCCAACCCTTTCCAGAAATTTCCAGGCTCTTTTCAGACTTGTCCAGAGATTTCCAGACTTCATCCAGATTTATCCAGACATTTTCCAGACTTGTTCCAGTTCACTTGGCTTGTAACAGGTTCTTGTTGTGTGTTGTGTGTTAATTAAATTGCCGCAAAAACTAATCCGGGCCGTTCGACCAGGTGCCCCCGTTTATACGTATAAAAACAGCTGGTTACTGGGAGCGCGGCGTGACCTTTTCCAACGTATTGCCGTGTTGCAGCGGGGCCCTTGTGAGATGGGCTCGGAGGGATAGTCCAGCGAGTTTAGTTTAGTCAGTCGCTTAAATTATTGTCTAGGAAATTTAGGAATAATAACGACAGAAATTTTTCCGTCGGGATCAAATTATAAAATGATAAGTAATTTGATCTGACGATTGTAATAACTATTGAACTAAAAAAAAAAAAAAATATATTTAAAGGATACAAAGCAGACAGCATCGAAACCACTTTATCAGATATTTTATTTATGTGTAGTGACCAATTTAAATTTTCATCTATGAGTAATCCTAAATATTTTATACTTGACACTTTTTCTAAGAGTATACCATTTATGTTAATATTCAGATTATTATTAATTGACCTATTTTTTTGTTTAAATATAACGTATTTGGTTTTTTCAATATTGATTTTTAGTTTATTTGAGAAGAGCCATTTGAGATAATTATTGAGATCATTATTAATAAGATTAGTAAGGGCATTTTCATCTGTTCCAGTATACACCAGAACAGTGTCGTCGGCAAAAGTAAAATATCTTGCTTTCAGATTGGCCAACTTCAGATTAAGTACATAAGGACAATATAAAAGTGGTCCGAGAACCGACCCCTGTGGCACCCCATAGGTGTTAGAACACCATTCACTAACAATGGTTTCAAGTTTTATGTATTGTTTTCTGTCATATAAATATATTTTAACCAGACTATACAAAACACCCCTAAATCCCATTTTATACATTTAATCCAAAAGAATGTCAAAGCTTACTACATCGAATGCGTTTCTCATGTCTATGAACACTGCTATTACTATTTGATGTTTATCTAGAGCCCCTGAAATACAGTCAATGAAATCAACAACAGCACCAAGTGTGCTACTGCTTTTTCTAAACCCATATTGAAAATCATCAGTCAATAGATGGGCATCAGCAAACGATAACATTCTTTTCTTGATGAGCTTCTCTAGAATTTTAGAGAATATACTGACCACTGAGATTGACCTGTAATTGCTCATGTTTTTTCTATCACCTGACTTAAAAATAGCAATAATTTTACTGTTTTTTTAAATCTTGTGGAAATACTCCTGCTTGTAAAGTTTTATAGATCAGTTGTACTAATGCAGGTTAAATGTATTCTCTAAGATTGTGCACATCCCTAACCGTTATCTCGTCGTGACCAGGTGCTGAGTTTAATTTCAGTTCCTTTAAGATTTCTATTAATTCTTCCTCATCACACAATGATATGAAAATAGAACTATCATTGTGTACTTCATCGACAGAAAAAATTTCATTTAGGTGCTCAATTTCCTTTTGTAAATCTTCAACAATAATTTCACCGGCCTGAGAGAAATATTGATTTAAATTGTTGGCAATATCAAAGTTTAGCAATATCTAGTTGCGTTATCCCTAACATTGACTTTGCAATGCAAATTACTACTGTAATCACCAAGAACATGGTCTGTCAATAAGAGATTTTGAAAAACTGGTAACTCTTGTGGCGTGTTCTTCACTAATCGAATTATTAATTTTAAAGTTGTTCAATGCCAATAAATCTTTATAATCTTTGGGTACATGTGAAGCATCTAACAAATCGATGTTCATATCTCCAACAATTAAGTGATTTTTAGGGTAATTACGCATTATAGATTCTAGATATTCAGAAAAATGAACATTACTAAGAGAGGGAGGTTTATATACGAGACTTATCTTTAAATTTTGTTCACCTAAGCTAATACATGTCCAGTTTATTGGCTCACCTTTACTTGACTTATCCATTTTACGAAAATTGATAGATTTTCGCACATAAATCGACACACCACCCCCTCTGCCAGCCCTGCAGGAATGAACAGCATTATATCCATTCAAACTGTAAAGAAATACTTCATTTTCCCCCAACCATGTTTCCGTAGCCAAGAGTATATCCCAATTTTCCATCACAGGAAAACACTGCACAATATCCAACTTATTTCTTATACTCTGTAAGTTCATGTAAGTAATTTTTAGTTGCTCACGGGGCCCCACTAGTTTTCCAGCTGACTTTTTTCCTTTATAAGAAGGGTTTTTGAATGTTCGTCCTTTCTTAAGAGAATATTACCATCTCCAATCAAAAGGAATTTAGAGTTTTGGTCCTTCTTGAAAGCTCTAGCTGCCAAATATAAGTCCAAATTCATTTTAGTGAGTTCATGGTTAAGGAATATTTTGATGTCTTTTGTGTATCCCAGGTCTATGCTTTTCATGTCAAATTTCTTTCTCGATTTTAGAAACTTTGTTTTGGTTGATTCATCCTCAAAGATGACTTTGACAGGGTTGTCCTTATTCCTATCCTTGCCTAGACGAAAAGCCGTTTTAAATACCAATTTAAAATATTTTGAAAAAGAAAGATAGAAACAGTCAATAGCATTGTGTCGATTGATGCAAAAATAGTTTATGTTCTCGTCATGCTTCTTACAAACCATATCATCAAATAAACACCGAGAAAATATATTCTACTCTGAATCAAAAAATAATGACAAGAACATCTAATAAGTCATCATTAACTGCAAACCATCAAATTTCTCCATGAAAAATTATAAGGAATTAATACCTACCTACAGAAATAATTACGAAAATTTAACGCCTACTGTTAAAAAGAGTCGCGGTCAAGTTTCGTGTGTTTGCGTTTCGTTTCAGTATTGGACCACAATATTTTTTATAAGGAGTGTAGCAGTCAAACTTTACTATGCAGGTTTTTTTCGGGTATTGGGCCCAAATATTTGTGAAGCAGGCAATCTTTATTTAAGCCTAGATTGGCACACAAAATGGTGAAACGTAGCCACATTTTTTCATCTGCATTTTTTTTTATCATAGGCTAATATAGGTTTTCTTAGTGTTTTTTATAGAAATATTAATTTTTTTTAAAATAATGGTAATTAAAATAATGGACTATTGCACTGACTATCACAATCTACTATATATGGAAACAGTAAAAACCACAATATCCCAAGTTGATAATGCATCTGCGTCTTTAGCATGATATAGGGTAGACAACTTCAATTCAAGCAAGACTTTTATGCAGAAGATAATGCATAGTGGGGTCAGATAGTGGAACAAATAATTAAATTTGATTCACCCTATAATGCAGATGGAAATTGTGAATAAAAAAGGATTAGAGAAGCGAAAAAACTCCAGCATATTTATTTTTTATTCTTTTCTATCACAGTTTCGCTATTTCTTCTAACTACAACTACCACACAATCCAGGTAGTTAATTTATTGCAATAAGAGTCAACGGTATATCTTCTTGCCATTTACTTAACCAACCCTAATTTTATTTAATGGACTTATTTCTCTCTAATTTGTTAAGTACCTACCTATATTCCTATTTTTAAAATACAAAAAATTACCATTTAAAGAAATAAAAACTATGTGAAATTGATAATTGAGATAGCTGAAAAATGGGTCGGCAACTATTATTAAATTTTCCTAGCATGTTTTTAACATAGGCATTTACATAGGATTAACAATAATTTTTGCATTTAAAATTGTTGAGGACCTTTGTGTGAGTTAAATAATGTCATCTCGCAGGACTTGAATTTACGTTTTTTTGTTTTACAGAAATGTTTTTGAGGATAAAATAAAATTATTCCGTCAGTTATCAGTGTAATGACGCCGACAAAACCGCAAGACTTGATTGTACATTTTTAAATAAACTTTTAAACTAACCCATGTTTTTTAGATATAAATACGTTACCATTTTGTTTTTGCAAATGTGAACAAATTTGGTCCCGGTGTTGCTGAATTTGTTGGAATAATTTATTGATGAGAGAAAAAATAGCTAGGATCTTTTGATAACACAAGTAATTAGAATCTTTTTTAGGCTATAAATTATAATCAATTTTATCCCAAGGTTGGGCGATGTCTGGACGCCTGAATATTTCCCAATAATAGAACTTGTTTTCTTACGAGACATTTTTAAATTAAACTTTAAAACTAATCCAAGTGTAGTTTTTCTCAAGTAAAGCTCCGAACGCGCATATTTCCCTGAGCCGATATCAATCGACGATGCAGTAGGTGCGCGGGACAAATGATTATGTATGAGATAGGAGAGTGAGATATGAGGTTTGAGGTATGAGGTACAAGAGCGAGAGAGAGATATGAGGTTTGAGGTATGAGGTATGGGAGCGAGAGAGCGAGGTGCGAGTTACGGCATCATCATCAGTACCTTGTATGGGGCACCAAGGTGTCAGTATGCACAATGAACCTGCTGCGGGCTATGTCCACGGCCTCTCAATGGATTCATTGAATATTTTACAATTTTTAACTCCTCGACAACAGACTTTCTCCCCCATCAATTTAAATTAGTTACGCCATTATCAGTATGAGGTATGAGACACCCGAGATTTGAATTAGTTACGCCATTATCAGTATGAGATATGAGACACCCGAAGTGCCTGTATGCCCGAGGTGGCTGACCGCACCTCATGATTGCGTGTTACCTCCTCCTTTTCAGCATTTATTATCAACTGCTAGGATAGCCTAGTGGTTGCTGCAGCGGGCTTTCAAGCTGGAGACGGGAGATCGGTTCTCAGCGGCTACCGACTTTTTTTTTAAATTACTATTTCGCGATGCAGTAGCTGCGCGGGTCGATTATATATGAGAGTGAGAGAGAGAGAGGTATGTTTAAGGTAAGAGAGCGAGAGTTACGGCATCATCAGTATCAGGTAGCAAGTATGTGCGGCTGCCTCGGCGGCTGCTGAGGTAGTGCGAACGGTCGATGCAGACCTGGGCGCTGGAAAGGGGGCGGGGCTTATTCGAGGAAATTTTACTCCCACTCCAAAATGGTCCGAAAAGTGCCAGAATGGACCTTAGATTTTCTTATGGAGATTTACATGGGAAAATGGGTGATTTTGGCCCCGTTCTCTTGCTGCACCTTTACTTAAATGGTGGAGGTATATAAGAAATATAACAGAAATCTTCAAATATAATATAAGTTATGGAACCCAGGTAAAAAATTGATCAATTTAAATTTAAATGTTAAATTTAGAACATATTGTCCAACCTTGACTTCAGTTTGTTTAGATTAATGATTACTTGAATATACATTCTTAACATATGGCAGTATTAAAAGTTAATGAAAGATAAATCAATAACAAATTCGATAAGTCGGAAAAAGATATTTAACCGTCACTTTGGTGTCAAGAATGCGAAATCAAAATTTATATTTGAATGTATGTAATGTCATATCAGAAAAGATATAAGGAAAGACAAGCTAAACGCTACTAACGAAACTCTATACAAGCCTCAATTCCAACGAAAAACGTTGGAGTACGGTAGCTGTCCATTTTCTCTCACGTGTCGATGGAAGTTGCACATGGAAATTGCAGATTCTAGCCTTGAATCAAGGTAGGCTAGAAGTTCACCGTTTTCATAAAATATGGAGGGACAGGTGTCGACACGTGAGGGAATTTATTCCTCTAGGAAATCCCGTAAAAAGCTCTATGCCCGTGCTCCAGCCAAATGACGAAAAACGGAAAAATGGGAATCCACGAAAAGGGGTTTTTTTAGAAACGTGGACTCGCTAGAATCGGGCTTCTTGAAAGAAACTGGCTCCCCGAAAGAAACGGGCCTTACGAAGGAAACGGAAATTTCGAAAGATCCTAAGTCATGGAGGCATTTCATGGACAACCATTACATTTAAAATAATTAAAAAGAACTTACCACAAGGGGGTTCGAAATTCAAACTCGAATAAAACGCTAATCACAAGACTCTCGATATTAAATTTTTCGGTACCTAATCAACATTATTTCGTCAAACAAGTGCCTGATGGCCGATAAGGTACTTTTTTCCACGAGAACGGTAATCGATATTTCACTTAGGAAGATGGCGGCCCCCAGGCCAGAATCAACCTTGCAGGTCGAAAGTAAAAATTAAAAAAGGTCGAAAAATAGGACAAACTGAACAAGCAGAGCTCTCCTTCAAAAAACAGCCAACGGAAATTGCTGGTACCAAACTGGTACTTCAAATTTAAAGGAAAAGCGGGCCCTCTAGCTTAATAACTGCTATTATTATCTGCGAACAAGGGAATTAATTTTTTGTCGCTTAAAGATACCGGAACTATTTTTTTTTAAGATAATTTTGTGGAAATAAAAGTCAAGGAAAAATTTAAAAAGTTGGAGTTAGTTCGGGATTTGAACCCGCGCCCATCGCAACGCTAGTAAGAAGCTACGTGAGCCAATGGAGGGTGTTATGATTAGACAGATAAAAGAGAAAAAAAATGATGTGCCTCTGACATTTAGAATGTTGCAAAATACCTCAATTATACAGCGGTAGCAGCAACCAACAATAAGCCACAATAATAATCCTAGAAAAACAATACCTAGGACACAATCAATTAATAAAATCGTTGCTCAATTGTATCGACCAGATAAAGTATTGATATTCTGAAAACATTACTTCATCACACGATGGTCCATCGGAATAAGTGACTCTCTTACACGTTTGTTGTTGAACTTGGGAACACAAAGCATTACCTTCATGGATAGCAACAGCAACGAATTTTCTTCACGTAATATCTTACATACTTTTAACCATAACCGTGCGATAACTAAGGTATACCTTACTTTAGTATACTAAATTCTGTCGATTTTAATCTGATACTCCAAAGGAATATGAGCTGGTGGCTCCCTACGTTAAAACGCCAATGGTCACATGACGTTATACCTGTTTTTGCCATATGCTGTTACGATAAATTTATCATTTACGTAACATGTTCCATCTCTTCTTATTTTCATTATAAAGTCGTATTTTTTCCATTTCAGAATCAGCAAAATAATCTAGAATATCCACAAAGTTCGAAATAATACAAGTGCTGCCATCTATCCATCATCTGCGTAAAATGCAAATATCTTTTATTCATTTACCAGTACTGTCATCTAGTACCTGATGCATTTATTTTTCAAAGTATGATTTTAATTACTTCGCATTTGACAGTCATTTGTATTTTCATTCAAAGAAATTATATTTATCTCACTTTTAGCAAATGGATATATTTCTGTCTTTCTCTAACCTCTGATTCTGAAATAATATTTTTTTGGCTTAATGACCTAATTAATTAACAATTTTTTATTTTTGACATAACCTTAATTTAAATTATTATAATTTTTAAACAATTAAAATAATTCTAGTGGATTTTTATCTATTCTCTTTTATTCCACGCGGTTTTTCATTAAGATTTCATTGTGAAGTGAATATGATCTTTTGGGTGTACTCGTCTGATTGGTTGAACTGGTTAAAATGCAGTTAAGTATAAAAAAAAACACAGAATCGTTTTTCTGTGGGCTTTGGTTTCTTAAACGATCTCTTTCCTAAACAGAAGTCTGGCAGGCAAGTCCTCTTTATTTTAATTAATTTTTGCTCTTGATTTTTGGATTCTCCCTTATAGAATTTTGAATATATTTCACTATCAATGCATATTGTCATATCATTATTAAGTTTTTACCTGATAAATCTTATCTTATCTGTTCTTGAAATATAAATATTAAATTTTAATTTTTTTTATCTAATTGTTGGCTTCCATTTTGTGTGAGTGTCGATTGGTAGTGCCACGTTTATCTGAGGTAAGTCAATTCAGATTTTTGGATTTTAAAAAGGTACTGCTGATCTGGTTTTCAGAATCAATTGTTAGTGTGGGAATATTGGACCATTTGTTCTAAAAAGAGTCGGTGAAAACCAAATTTTTGTGTCCATCCCTATCAACTCTTTATTGAATCCAGACAGAGGCCTGAAAAGCCATTTTCTGTTTGACTCCTTCAATTATTATTTCAACTAAAGGGTGCAATTTTTTAATAGAAATCCAGACAGGTCAAAAATTCAGTAAAAAGTTTAATTAGAGCATCTCAAGAATTTTGACATATTCTGGATTTGATTAATTTCAACCCCAGGTTTATTTTGTAGTATCTATAGTAGCTACCTGCTACTTTAATTTGAAAGGGAAAATTTTGTCTATTTAGGGGAGAATCCAAAGATTTAATTTCTTATTGTTTTACCTTATTTTGTTCATATTTTTGCCTGCCAGAGCTACTATCAGGAAAGCAGCATTTCGCTCAATCATAACGAGCATTTTAATTTAATCTTGTTGTTATTATTTTAATTTTATTATTATCTTACCATTATTCTTAATTATTTAATTGATTTTTTTTTTATATTAAAATATTTTTTTTTTTTTCAACTTGCAATAGCTGTTCATTCCTGATTCTGTTGGAAGGGAGTGTCTGTACAACAATCGTTTTATATTAAATTTCAATTTCAATTTTCTTTGCAAGACACTCACTTTTTGACAGAATTCAGGGATTTCATATTCCAAATATTGGTGAACCTGATACTGCCTTATTCTTTTCTGGGTACCTACTCGATATAAAGATCACTGTTTGGAGTCTGGATCAGCTAGAGTGACGTCACCCCAGCCATCTATCCTCTTTCTGGATACAGGAAACAACACGAAGAGCTCCAGCTCACGAAAGTGAAACCCTAACACTAATTGAAGTATATGGTATCAGATTCACCGGAAAAACCAAGCTGTCAACTTTCATGTTTTAAAATAGTGCCATTGTCACTATATTATAAAACACAACTTGTTAAATATCAAATAAAATTATTGTTTGTTGGATTTTGAGTGGCTTCATTTGCACATAAAGGGACTACACGTTATCCTAATTTTTTTTGAATTCCACGACCCTAGGTTATCTTGTCTCAAAGTAACAAATTCATTTGATTTGTAACAATACTTCACCCCCTCGCTCCTCATACCGAAAGTTTTAGATTGAAAACGATGGACACATGATTTGGCGTGCGGTAAGTATCATATTGTCGCACGGCGTTCAGTAATACCGTGATGTAATATTTTTACCGCTCGCTATACATATAGTATGTTAATTGGCGAATCAATTACCTACATTCAATTAACTACCTATCACCTAAATCGTTATTTTTTACTGGAGAAGCCGGATAGTGCTTAAAACGTAGGTAACAAGTATGTTGGGCGTTAAGTATCGTTATTAACCACCCTCAAATATCGAAGACCTCCGCTATCGCGTCAGTCTTCAAACACTCTTGGGGTATAGAATAATATAATGCCAACCAATGACCGAAAATAGTCTCAAAAATGCACGAGAAACAAAATACATTAAAATACAAAAAAAAAACAATCCTATAAACTCACTCCCAAGCTCCAATCACAAACGAAGAGAAGCAGAACCGTCATGGCATGTTGAGCAAACGCAATCAAGAATTGACTTACAGTGTTGACCCTATTGGTGTAATGACGTTAATGCACATCAGCCTTCCTGGCGTATACTAGATAAATGATGGAGTGAAATTTAAATAGGATTTTAATGGGTTTGAAAATTCTGGTTCGAATTTTTTCGGAAATTTAGATCTGTAATTTAACATCGTCGTGCTTTAAATTTGTAGTTTTATTAATTGGGTCGGAAGGTAGTTGATATTCCTTTGCAATTATTCATTTTTTCCATTTAAATAATTTTTATATAATCTAATATTTACATGATAATTTTAAAAAAATTATAGTTTTGAAACTCGACACAGCATATGCCAAAAGTGTTAATGAAAAAGTCGGCATCAAAGAGTTGTAGATGAAAAATTTTCAAAACGAACTGGAATGCTACTTTTCATTAGGCAAAAAAACAACGTTAAAATAAATAAAGTGGCTGAGACTTAATTTTAACATTGTTTTTGCTTAATGAAAAGTCATCATTGAAAATTGCAATGGAACTATGAAGATTTGAATAGCGCAAGGAGAGTAGTTTATCTCTCCTATGTTAAATATTTCTAAGTGAAGACGACATAAATATTGATTACTGCATGTAAATAAAAAATATTTGACAATAGCAAGTCTAATGTAAAGAGCTCCGAATATCGGTTAGAGTGTTGTCAGGAGAACAATCTTTTCTTTATACACTCGCAAAACTCATACTCATTCCGTTCACTAGCAGAAGAAATATGCGGATCTTCAACCACGTCAGAACCGATAAATATCGACAAAGAGATGAAATATCTGGGTGTCACTCTATGGCGATACAACGCTGAATTGAAGTCAATACATTCGATGAGCCCTGAACAAAGCATGCCCATAATTATCCGACACGGAATTGTTGTCTGAAGACCTTCCACACTGAATGCCATCCGATGCCATCAAGCTGCAAAACTATTTTGAGAGATAGGTACCTCAAAATCAATAATTGTTCTTCCAAAATGTCTCTAATTCTCCTGAGATATTTCGCTGTTAACTTTCCTTTTATTTCGTGTTTGTTTCTTGCTCTTCAACACCTGAAAATTTGTGTTCTTTCAGTTATCTTATCTTTTTTTTTATTGGTGGGGATGTCGTCTGATTAAACTCCAAGTAGCGCTGCAGCCGGAGGCGTATTGTCCTAAATCGTCTTGTTCAAAGCACTCATTCCAAAGCCCTGGTTTCCTGCAGTAGGCGAAGTAGGTATGTTAAATATTTGCCGTATGTGTCTGGATCTTCTCCAAATATATTTTGTTTTCTGCGAGTTAGTGCCTTGCATTCTGGTATAATGTGTTGGGATGTTTCGGTCTCTATTCCACATAGTCTGCAGCTT
Source organism: Ceutorhynchus assimilis (assembly GCA_917834065.1). NCBI lineage: Eukaryota > Metazoa > Arthropoda > Insecta > Coleoptera > Curculionidae > Ceutorhynchus > Ceutorhynchus assimilis. The sequence goes on along the minus strand of OU892285.1, from coordinate 20,178,138 downwards.
GTATCTCCGTTCCGTTGTACAAACCCATTGTTTGCAGGTGCTTCTTTACTGAGGCATGCCCAGTATGAAAGCCGGTTGCTACTCTGACTTGATTCCTGCTTAGTTGTAGCAGTCTTTTTGCTCTTTTGCTGGGTGTCTCACGTATAACGATTTTCCCGTGTGCATGCTTGGGTATTTACTTCCAATATTGAGCATATTTTGCTTTGATCCGTTTCTTCAGCTCCTTTCTTACTGTGCTCTTGGGCACTCTGAGAGCTGGTTTGCGACCAAGGTATTCTGTGGATAACCCCCTGCGTTTACGTTCATCAACTTTTTCGTTGCCCGGGATACCTCTATGTCCTGACACCCACAACAATGTGACGTTATTTTGGTCCGCCAAATCGACATTCTATCACCAGTGGAGAAATGAAACAGATGTATGTGACCCTAGAGAGAGAAGGTCTCACATATCCTTTCTTAACTTTAGATTCCCGCGCCTGTGCATTCTCATTCATTCACTCGTCCGAGTACCAGGTCTGGCCTTTGAGATTTGAAACTGCATGTTCGTTTTTCCATTCCTCGATTTCACTAATCACGACTTGGAAGGATATATCGGGTAAGTATTAGGGAAGTGCATAGTCAGTCGAATACCGTCAGATTTATTACTTACCTTATTTGTGGCCTGATCTGGCTGTTTGTTTGCTCAAGTTGTTTCGTTGTCTGTGGAGGCCTATCCTGGCTTCCGCCTGAATTTCAATGTGTAGCGAAAGTGGGTCTAGTAGGACTTCCATCGCTGCTGTTGTTGTGCTTTTCATGCACCTGTAACGCCCAGACAGGCAAGTCTTTGCACCCTAACAAGTCTGATTCTGGCCCTGTCTTTTTGTGTCTTTGTCCACTATACCAAAGACGCATAGGTTATCGCTGCCTTCACAGCGATTATGTATAGCCAGTACATTATGTTTGGCCGCAGCCCCCATGTTTTGTCAAAACTTCTCCTGGCTAGTATAAGTGCCAGTTCAGCGGGTCTTTGTGCCATGTAGAATTCTATCAATCGACAAGATTCTTCATGGTTGGCACTCTGTGCTTCAAGAATAAAGAATATCGACAAAGCGCGATTTATTTCATGGTTGCATTTCTACATCAAGAGCAGAGATAACGGACACGACACTCTCTCCCACCTATATTATAGATAGGCAACTCAATACACATTTTGTTCCTGATAACAGCATCCTCTTGCGTGTGTAGTCAGCAACAAATTTAAATGTTTTTTTGTTTTCTCAGGGTCAAGATACTGTTTATCATTTTTTATTGCCACTAGTACTAGAAAATAGAATATGTTGCTAGTGGAAATAAAATATGATGAAAATTTTTTGACAGTTCTAACAGCCAGTTAAATTTCCTTATTTATTGTCATGTGACACAAATCACCCAATCATGTCAAAATTATACTGAAAACAGCCCTAGGGTTGTTTTCACTCTATGACATTGCCTCGGACATTGCTGTCAAAAATTTTTCTATCCGAATAACCCTCGAACATTGATGAATGCTGGAAAGTTTTATAACAAATTTCTCAAGCTTTTTGCTTATAGAAAACAGACCTCTGCTGACGCGTCGGTCTGTTTTCAAGCAACAAGCTTTCGAAATCTGGTATACAATTTTTTCGAAAAATTTATTAATATTCTTGGGCTTTTACTACTGAACAGCCAGGACTTTCTTGCCTAGGCATTAAAAGTTCGTTTCTATGCAACGTTTCCGGTAATAATTTCAATCAATCTGGTTTTCAAAATTGACAATGATAATGACAATATCACATTTTTGTCTAAATAATGTTTTCTCCGAATGACAGTAAAAGCGGCTTTTTAATGACACTTGACAGGATCAAAAGTTGTATGCCTAGGCAGTAAAAGTGGACTTTTACTGCCTAGGAATTAAAAGTTACAGTGTCACAACGTTCCAGGTAATAATTTCACTCAATTTGGTATTTAAAATTGATGGTGACAATGACAATTGTCAAAATAATTTAATTATTTGGATAATAATAATGAATGAAATAAATATAAAAAAGATGTCCAATCTGAACATTCGGAGAAAAAATTATATGTTTTACATGGCAGAAAAGTAGATTTAATGCCTCGGCTGGTTTCCTAGCCTCGGCTATGAAACACCAGCCGCGGCATTAAATCTTGTACTTTTCTGCCTAGTAAAACAAATAACTATAATTAGAATATAAAAAAAAAAAAAAATGACTATGAGTGAAATGATAACAAATTCGGAAAAAAATTAAATGTTTCACACGGCAGAAAATCGGATTTAATGCCTTGGCTGGTTTCCTAGCCTCGGCTATGAAACACCAGCCGCGGCTTTGAATCTTGTGCTTTTCTGGCTAGTAAAACAAATAACTATTTTGCTAATTTTCAAAAATCACCCTTTATTTGCGAAACTAATAGAAATTTGACAACGAAAACATATTATTAATATTCTTCAAAAACGGCAACTTTTTTCTAAGTTAAACGCCCTCGTAAATTTAACCGTTCCCGAGATAGCAATACTGTCCCTATGAAATAGTTAAGAATCTGTATAACAAGTAGTTTCAAACCATTTGAACTTGTTGGAATTTGGTAATATTCATTCATAAACTATAAAATTACTCTACTATAGTATACACCTGGCTGCCAGAAACCGGCTGCTGTTAAACACCTTGCCATTGTCACTTTTTCTTCTCTACAAGATGGCGGTATTAAATTTAAAATCCAGCGTTTCGTTCGTCTGAAATCATCATGAATTTTTTTTTTTAAATATGGACCTGCTTTTTTTGCTGTGTTATTGAAAAATTATAAACAGTATCGGTTTTAGGATGCGCAAAGATGACAAAATCGCAAATAAAAAATTCAGGTCCGTATTTAAAAAAAGGAAGTTGAGGATGGCCGCCTGAAGACGAAACGTCGAATTTTAAATTTAGTAGCACCATCTTCTAAAGGGGAAAAAGTGATAAGGATGAAGCGACATTTATTTTAAAATTGCTTTTCAAATAAGCCCGGGAAAAAATAAAAACGATTTTACAGAATTTTGTTTTTTTCCGAATATCTCCGGAAGTATTCGGAATCTTTCTAGTTTCAAAACGGCATTCCATTGGTCATAAAACTGCGCAACTTTGCCATCATTTAAACGACCCCGTATCTCTTACGGTTACCGAGATCCCAATGATGAGGCTGAAATTTGGGCCACCCTGTATATCTGGAAAACGAAGCATTTCCGGGCACATGTTTATAAAAAAAAAGTTTTATTTTTACGAGATCTACCATCCCTAGAAGTTTGTAACAAACCTTTCGTGACACCCTGTATAATCAACCATCCAAGAACCTTTTTTTTTTCAGTTATATATGTAAACCCCATACTTACCTTGTGAGTGGCTTGCTTACATCAAGTCCGACAACTTTTTCCTCTACGACTTTTCTCAGAAAAGACACGTATGCGCGCAGGCGACTCGCAAACATGTCGATCTGACGTAGCTATGTTTCCTGATACATGTAAATCTAATTTTACGGATAATGTTTGATTTTTATGTCTAAATCACGGAAATCAACTTGGCCGACAAAAATAATGGCAAATTAGGGGATCTTAAATTGGCTCTATATTGTAAATAAATGTGTGTCCGACAAAAAAAATTGCAAAAATTTGCAAAAAATAATATCTACATAATCGAAAAAATATTAACAGCAAAGATACATTTTATTGTAATCGTTAATCAATGTACTATAGACTACTTCATTCCATTTGAATTTACCAGTGTTGCCAACTTTTTGCAAAATTAGTGGCACGGAATTCCACCTTTACTGGCAATTATTGGCAAATACAAAATATTGAATTGAGGGAGGCCCTATTTTTAGCACTCAACCAAATAGTAGCATAAATAAAAAAAAGTTGTTCCTTGATTCAATGAACAATTCATCAAAATCGGTCCAAAGAACTGCTTCTTTGATCACATGAACTCTACGTTATTGAAGGAAGAACAATTTCTTAATTCCTATTTCGATTCATCTTGTGTATGAACAATGAACATTGAAGTATGTGGCAAGGTTTTTGTATGAATGAAACTCTCACAGTAACAATAAACATCGTTCTTAGTTTATATGTACTTTTTCATTGGCCTGATGAACAGACGGTATAATATTAATGATGCCCAGATATAATTCGATGAAACCCTTTCATTGTATTTATGAATCAAAGTCTTGAATAATAAGAATTTCATTCATTGTATTTATTATTTACGTTTTCAATAATATGTCCCCTAGTTTGGCAAAGAGATCTGCTTTTTCCTTTGACGATACTTCAATAGAATTATTGTCCTTGCTACCTTTAGCAGGAAAGGAAGAAATTGTAATTTTTTTTCCATGGTTTTAGCAGAAGATCAAAAGAACCTCCATCCACTCGGGCAGTTCAAAAGTAAATTACACACTTGTTGGTTGTTTAACTCCTTAGCCGCGTTGGTTATACGATTACAAATGTTTTTGGCAGCCGTAAAGGACGATAAAGTTTGTTTGCATTTTTTTCTACGATAGGCACGATGTGCTGTGTTTTTTTTGCAACCGCTCGGGTACACTACTTGTTAAACCATGGTTTTCCGGTACGCAATGTTTTATTGGAGTATGAAATGTAATTCCATAACTAAGGAAATTATTTCGATAACCTCCTTGTGCAGCCTCGGAAAAATCTTTGGATATATTCATCTTGCTTGTAGGACTTCTCTGTGTTCTTCTCAATGCAACCCCTAGCGGAGAGCTTTATTTTGTTCATGTCCTTCGATATCATCTCTTTATTATTCGGCATAAATCTATGCTATGCTGCTAGAGTGCTGTGAGGCAGATCATGTTCTGAGTTTTTATGTTTTATAGCACTTTTAATTTGGATCTTATATACTGTAGTCTTTATGATATAGGAACCAGACTATTTCACGGTAATTTTCCAAAGTCCATTATGTTCCTGTCCGTTTTTTTGCTATTCTGATTTCATCATTGTGGTTTTTGGCAAGATTTCCTCGGCTTAAACGATGCGCCCGATTCCGCGTCCGCGTCGAGTCTCAGTAAATAAGATTCATTTATTCTCTCTCAAAGTCATGCTTGTTGCAGATCTACAGGCCCAGGCATTTACTTGGCTACTATCTTTTCCAGCAACGTTGGTCGTTGTTCCAACATTTGAAACTGTCCATTTTGAGAGCTCCTAGTCAGTAAAACTTAGACTTCTCATGTTCCTTCATACTTATAGCTATAGGGTTTTCACTTCTTGTATTGGTGGATCTACTATAATTTTATAAGAATACGTTGTTTGCTAGGAGGAAGCCATTGATATGGCAATAAAGAATTGCATTAACGGCTCTCCGTTACTAGACGAACACCAATTTTTTGAAGGAACATTATGTCATAAGTGTGGAAACTAAAACGCATACCTCAAATCTGGATAAGTATAACCCGCGGCCAAAATGACTCAATGACTCGCTACTGGCAATGTTATATAAAGTCGAAAATGTGTACCGTGCCAATACTACCTCTTTGTGGTGAGTCACACAATAATTTTGGAATAGGGGTATAGTTTACTTCAAAGTTTGACAAAATTAGGGCAAGCTTGCACGGTAAAACGTGAAACGCTTTCGGAACTTGCAACTGATTGAGGAGAAATGACGGAGAGATTTTGTTTAAAAAGTAAAAATCCTCCTCGATCTTTCACACATTATTATTGCCGAGCCTTTTCAAGTTTCATGTCTTAAAAAGGCTTCGGCAGGCGTAAACTGAAATGGTTTAGGTGTTTACAGGTTACGTATTCCTGTGCGTCGTTCATTTGCATATTTTCATAGATATTTTTATTTATATTTTCAATAAAATTTATATTTAGATATATTGGTACTATTCCCATTCCAAAACGAATGCGTCCGTGATTTTTTCAGGCATTGTATTATTTTCATTCTTTTTCATTCCATCTTTACATTTCTTTCTGATAGAATTCCATGAGCTTCGGCATGATATTATCATTCCATTTGAAGTTCGCCGCAGAAACAAAATTTTAAAATTGAAAAAAAAAAAACAGCCTTCGTTTTATTCAAGCAACTAATCGCTTGCTATTTCTAACTTACTCAAACACTGTTCAACTTCACTGGATCCAGTCCCTCGGATAACCAAAATTAATCAAATTATTTAAATTCGAAAATTCAATCCTATGTAACATATAGGATTACCTACCCTTCGCGTAACTTTCCGATAATAAACCAAAAGGGAACATTCAAGACGACATATAAATCCAGCGTTGGCGTTAGAGAACTTTCAAAATCTTTTTTGAAGATGTAAGTTGATTTGTGGAAGAAATTTGCGTTAAAGTGCCTCTTCTCCCAATAATCCGAAGTTATTTTTCAATTTTCAAACCTCCAAAGAATCCGTAATGAAACCAGAACCGCATATAAATTTTTATTTACGCACCCACTAACATAAATATAAATGTTCTGTTCCAAATTCAATAAAACGCGACCAGTCGCTAACAGTAAAAATGTATTTTATTCAAATCGCCAAATATCCAAAGCATTTTATAGCCCGTGAAAGGTTTATGAGTGTACGTGACCAGAATATGGAGTTTTAGATTTTTATATTTACCTTCCAATATCCTTAATTCCCATACAGTTATTTTTTCAAATGAAGATCAATAGACTCCAGAAAATCCATTAATTATTATCAAAAAATGTATATTTCCATTTCGTAATACTAACTTTCTTGAACATCCCATTAAAACTTGAGCACCACCTTATACCACAATTTCGAACTTGTAAAGGAAACAATCATTAACCGGAATCTTAATACAACAATTAAGCCAACCTCTATACGTGTAGTCGGATGCGGAATTGATTGTTAGAAGTCAGCGATTTAGGAAAGTGTTCCGAACTCTGGCAAAATTTCCTACAACTTTGCCGAATTATAATAATGGTGTTATACGAGCGCATTTTGATCGGAATATTATAGCGATCGACATGGGAAAATTGAATTTTGCAAAGGAATTGTATGTATGTATATGAAGCTGTACAATTTTATTTGAAAATCTGATAGTATTTGAAGAGTTTTATTTTGCAATGGGGTAATTTTTTGGAGACAATATCGAGAGTTGATAAAATTTTGCGATATTACCCATGTATTTTATGCATAATTTATAAAACCGCTATCGGAAGTTGTATTCTTTATAAATCTTTGTCATCCTTTATTCTCAAACGTCCATTAACTTAACAGTTAACTTAACAACAATGAGCTTCCACGACATGCACATCGAGCTTTCACGGCAAGTAATATAATCGCGTTTCCTTCCATTTGAGGCGGAACTATAAGTGAAAGCTCAAAGAATAAAGGTGTCTGAAATATAAAAGGGAATGGAAGCCTCTTCCATTTTCAAAGTCTATAAATATATTATGCAAATCTATATGAAAACCCATAGAATTTGCGGGCTATCCAAATAATACAGGGACAATTTAATATACGAGTCCCTCTGGGGCCATTATACCTTTTCCGTCCCAAACAAAATCAACACATTAAAAGATGATTTACCAGCCGTTAATAATGAGGTAATTTTAGTAATATACACGTTTATTTATCATTCAGCAATTGCGTCACCAGGTTTATTCGGTTTAGGTATCCTGAATATGGTTTGTGTTTAAATTTTGATGAATGCTGAATAATATGTCATGAAATAGCCTAGCACTATTTTATATCATTAAAATTTATTCTAAAAGCCACTTTATAAAAAAACGCTCCGCTTGCTAATATGATATGCAAGTAAAGACCCTGTTACACATTTATTGAAAAGTGTTTTCAGTTGTTTTGCAAGATATTCTCCTACCTCCTAGTAGTCCTAGTAGTACATCGTCAATTCCTGGGGCATTTCCGTTGTTTAATTGGCTTAGTGCTTTTGCAATTTCTTCCTCTTCTATATCAGGGATCTCTTCTGACTCAACATTTAGAATTTTGGATGTTTGGCTTCCGGTTTCTTGTTTTTTGCATCATATTATATCCCATAAAAATTTTCTGCCAGAAATAGTATATTGTGCATTTAGGTGGAAAAGTGACACGTTCTTGGCCGACGATGTAAGATGTTAGTTGACCGAAGGCCGAGAATGTGCTTTTCCACCGAAACACACATACTATTTTTTATGCGATCGATTAAATATCTGTTAAATATTTGTGTTTTTGTTCCAATTATTCAGCAGTACGAGAATCGCTTTCCCGGCCAGGAGTAACGTATTATAGGGGTGGCTACATGCATCTGTAGATTTCTGGACGCCAAAAGATTCTTTAGATTGATAGTATCAATCGAGCTTCCCTCATTAAAATTAATATTAAAGTTACCACACAATATTATTGAAGCATTGCCAGAAATATGAGAGAGCAGCTCATCCAGCCTCTCCAAAAAAGCTCTAACATCCGACAACGGAGAACGGTAAATACAAACTACATACAAATCAAGTCTTTTCGAAAAAATAATTGTGCATTCAAAAAGCACTTCCTCGAGAAGATTATAATATTTTACTACTGGCTGAATTATCCTTTGAAAAGTTTTTGTTAACATACAACTTCCATGAGACGAACGAGATCTGCAGAATGATGACAAAACTGTGTAACCCGGAACAAACACAGGTTCATCCTCCCTCAACCAATGCTCAGTATTCAAGACCAAATTTGGGTAATTAACCTCATTCAAAAACAACAAAAATTCATCTGCTCTGTTTTTGAGAGACTGAATATTAATAAGAACCAAAGTTAGTTGACCCAAATTATCAGATGCTATGGACACTCCGGTTGATATATTATTGAGTGTAAAAAATTATCATTATACACTTACTTGATAGGTACATTAGCTGCAGCGTTTATACTGGCATGGTTAGAACATGACGTAGTAGCACAATTGCCCTTAGTTAATAGTATATTCTATAACAAGTGTGGAATAAGCAAAATTCTACACGAGTGGTTTGTTCCTCGAGCCGAAGGAGAGGGGAACGGCTACACGAGTGTAGAATTTTGAATTCCACACGTGTTATAGACTATACTTTTTCTACGACTAAAATCAAATGAAATTAACCAACAACGGACCACAGACACAGATAGGAACGCATAGGGTGATTTCGAACGCACTCCAAAATTTGTTTAACGATACGTCAAGTATCAACATTGTCAAATAGCGTTTTCTATTTTCCATCCTCTTTTTATCAAAAAGGCTACAAAGTACAATCGTGCTGCACTTCTTGCTCTAGCAATTATTACAAAATGTCGATTTTAGTGATTTACTTGCATTTTATAGTATTTTTGAGGTTTTCCAAGTATTTCTGCAGTTTGCGTAGTACAGCTGGTGTAGAAATAGATTAACTTCCTGTACTCTCCTGTGTTTTCAGCTCATGATATTAGATGGCGCCACAGGTGTTCATTCCATAACAAGTGATGGAATGAATATTCCTGCACTAGTGAAGGAATGAAGCTATTCCGTAATCAAAAACTAAGTCGGAATGGACGAATTCTCCAATAGTCGTAGAATAAAACTTTTCCGTATGCTCTCCATGAAAATCGCTACTTTTTTTGACATCTGTCAAACTATCGTGAATTGGGATTATTTTTAAAACAATTCTATTTTGGGACTTCTTAGATAAAATATAATTAGGATGGAAGCACACAATTTCTGTCTCGTGAACCAATAGAATTTTTTATTTTCAACATTATCAAAAACTTCAATAATTCAATTCAAATTAAATTTGTCAATGCAATTCAAAACTCGCTTATGCACAACAGAGACCTTAACATCATATTTTATATACAGGGTGGCGCACGAAAAACTTCCCACCCAGGTTTTCTCAGGTGTATGAAAAATCGCTTGGACCCGACAATTTTTGTTTTTTGAAGGACATATTTTATCGGTATTTCCAACTCCTACCTGTCAACCTCTAAGCGGGCCTGACAGGTACCCCCAAATTTTCAAATGGGAAGAGGGGTCGAGTGATACGTCATTTGATAGCTATTTTTATTAGGATTATATCCTCGAAGTTTTAAGTTGCTACTGTTTACCTTGCCGAAATGACGTCTTGTCAAAGTTAGGCAAAATGCTTTTTTCGAGTATCTGAACTGTGTGGTTTTTACCTCATAATAACAAAACAACAGATGTTTTAAGGGTACCTATCCATAGTAATAAAATAACATTGTTATTCAATTCAGGTATTGTCATTTAACAGTTCAGTCCAAAATGGTTCATGTTTATTCACTTGAAATATCTGTTGTTTTGTTATTATGAGGTAAAAACTACACAACTTTGATAAGCCGCGATTTCGGAATGGTAAACATTAGCAACTTAAAACTTCGAGGATATAATCTTAATAAAAATAGCTATCGAATGACGTATCACTCGAACCCCCTTTCCATTTGAAATTTTAGAGATACCTGTCACCTCTGTTTAGGGGTTGATTGGTAAGAGGTGAAAATACCAATAAAATATGTCTCCCAAAAAACAAAAATTGACGGGTCCGAGTGACTTTTGATTAATCACCCAACACCTGAGAAAACCTGGGTGGGAAGTTTTTCGTGCCCCACCCTGTATAAAACAAGATTTGTAAATTTGCCTAGAGATAATATGATTTCTATATCCCGTTTCCTTGAACTAGATACGTTATTTAAATCAAGCATTACAACAATATAATTTTTTTCTCCGTATTTCCTTGTGTGGTCGAACACAAAACTCGAAATCGCATTGAAAGTTGCTTTTGATTCTACCCATCCTACCACCAAAAATTCCTGTTTATTTAGAAGTTTATTCAAAGAAATGGAGCACTTAGTAGCAGAATAATCCCCATAAATCAAAACTTTTTTTAATAGTAGATGGTAGAATTGTTTGTGGTTGGCACTCACAGTGGTTGCGTCATATTTGACTGCCCCAACTGTAGTTTTCTCAGGCGAAACACCTGCCAGCGAACAGTCTAGATGCCGAACAAATTCCATTTCAGATGCAATTCCGTCATTTTTTTTATGTTTCTGCTATCCATTTGTAAATCTCCAAATTCAGACTATAATTTATTAATATTTTCATCCTTAAATTTTACATGTTCGTCATATTCCAATAACAGTGATTTATGAGCAGCAATCTTTTCATTTAAGACTTAAATTTTCTTTTGTCGCTCCTCCAATTCGGATCTATAGTTTACTTCCTCTATAACACTATCAGACTACAGTGGCTATTTAAATAAACCTTTACATACAGTGGCGACAATAGAGGTCTCGCCGCCATTTTGTGCCCAACCTCTTGTTACTTTCAAATAATAATATACCGGGTGCCCACGAGATCACTTTCCGGCTGCAATTTTTTTATTTATCTATCAATATCAACGAAACTTGGTAGGGTTGATATTCTAACCAAACGCCATTTTTGTGCATTTATGAGAAGTTTTCCTGACTTCCGGTTTTACCGGAAATGACCGGAACTTTTGATTTTTGAATGGCACACCCTGTATATTTTTTGTTTTTCGGATTCTACAGATCGTTTTACGTCATAACGTATCACTTTTGAATCGAGTTTTGTCCAAATTTTGTTTTTAAATTAAATTTTAATTTTTTAAATAGAGTGCCATGATCATCCTGAAATGACTTACTACATACTTTACTTAATTTCAGAAAAATACAAACTCTATTTTATCTTTGTAAATTTTTTTGATAGAGGGCTGTAAACTTCATTATTTTAGTATTCTTGCCCTAGCTCAAAAACTAGAAACTAGAAACATATCACTTTCATAACACTACTAAATGAGGTCCGTGAAGTTGGCCCCAAAAGTGTAATTTTTTTTTGGGAAAATATCTTTTTTGTTAGTGCTTCTTAGTGCTTCAATTGTTTTCGTTAGTGCTTTTTTCGTTTTCTGTATATCGATTTTTTTGTAGTTTCAAGGTCAGCCCTGACAATTTGTCAAAATGAACGAAATTTGTTACTATGTTTTAGTGCTTCTTAGTGCTTCAAATAGTTTCGAAAGTGCTTCTCTTATTTCTTAGATATTTTAGATTCTCACTTCAAGGTCAGCCCCCAAAAGTTTTCCGAATTACTCAATTTTGGTGTAAATTTTTAGTGCTTCGTTAGTGCTTCTCAGTGCTTCAAATAGTTGCATTTGAGAATATTTCTATTTTGAGATATTTAACTTTAAATTTTCAAGGTCAGCCCTCAAATTATATGGGAATGATTTAAATCTAGAGTCGTTTTTTTGCGCATCGTTAGTGCTTTTTAGTGCTTTATAAAGTTTTCCTAATGCTCTTTCCATATTCTGATTATTTAGTATTTTTTATTTTAAAATTAGCACCCAAACTTATTTCAAATGTACAAAAAACACAGGAACGCCACTGAAGCCAACATCATACTTTGGCTTCATGCATACTTGGTTTTATTCTCGGTTTTACTACATTAATAATGAACATTTTAAAACAACCCTTTATTTAGATCTAGTTTTCATCTTCCTCTTTGGCTATTATGTTGATCAAAATTAAACAATATTTTTTATCATAAATTTTAATTATTCTAAGCTACGACCTCCAGTGCAAACAGCTGACGACTTGTTAATGGCGTTGGCAATGGTGACACACCAATATGGCGGCGATTACCAAAAACGAGGCCGATAAGCAATCCTTAAGTAGTGTGTATTATTCTTGGGTTCCTAATATCCGTGCGTTCGTTATTTTGGTCTGAGTTCTTCGAGCTTGACTTTACCGTTCATTTATTTAAAAAGTGTACTCGGTGCAGCCTTATTCGCGTTCGTTTATTAAAATTTCTGGCACTTTTATACAGCGTTCAACTGCTCTGTTCGCTCGCTGGTCACGTGACTACGGCTCCGCTCAGCACGCTCTGCTCTTTGAGCAAAATATCGAACGTAAGGTATGGAGGAAAGGGAAGGGGCACTCTCTATCTCTCTTTTATGGTAATTTAGTAAACCGATATTGGCTTCAGTGGCGTCCCTGTGTTTTTTGTACATTTTGGAACAAGTTTGGGTGGTCATTTTATAATAAAATCAGAATACGGAAAGGGCATTAGGAAAGCTATCTGAAGCACTGAAAAGCACTTACGATGCGCAAAAAAACGCCTCTAGATTTAACTCAATCCCATATGATTTGAGGGCTGACCTTCAAAATTAAAAGTTGAATATCTCAAAAAGGAAGTCTTCTTGAATGCAACCATTTGAAGCACTAAGAAGCACTAACGAAGCACTAAAAACTGACAGCAAAATTGAGTAATTCGGAAAATTTTTTGGGGCTGACCTTAAAGTGAAAATCTAAAATATCTAAGAAATAAGAAAAGCACTTTCGAAAGTATTTGAAGCACTAAGAAGCACTAAAACATAGTAGCAAATTTCGTTCATTTTGACAGATTGTCAGGGCTGACCTTGAAATTACAAAAAAATCAATTTACAGAAAACGGAAAAAGCACTAACGAAAACAATTGAAGCACTAAGAAGCACTAACGGAGCACTAACAAACAACATATTTTCCCAAAAAAAATTAACACTTTAGGGGCCAACTTCACGGACCTTACTAAATGCAGTATTTTTAGGCGAATCCAACGATATAATACACTACGACATTTTTCTTAATTTTCGTTCAAATATTTTTGTTTTATTATGTATAATAGGTCTTTTTTTCTACTTAAAAAATTTGAAAACAAAATTTGGACAAAACTCGATTTAAAAGTGGTACATTAGGACATAGAACGATCTGTAGAATCCAAAAAACAAAAAATATACAGGGTGTGCCATTTGAAAATCAAAAGTTTCGGTCATTTCCGGTAAAACCGAAAGTCAGGGAAACTTGTCATGGATGCATAAAAATGGCGTTTTGTTAGAATATCAAGCCTACCAAGTTTCGTTGATATCGATAAACAAATCAAATAAAAAAATGGCAGCCGGAAAGTAAACTCGTGGGCACCCGGTATAGGATTTTAATGGACGTCTATCATAAAAAATTGAAATCGACGAATTTGATGACTATCATTAGGTCCATCAAATACGTTGTTTTCCATATTTTATGATGGATGTTCACCCAAATCCCATATATTCATATTTTAAATAAGCAATAGGTGGGAACAAGATGGCCGCGTTTTCAATATAAATATAGGAAATTATAGAACCAATCAAAAATAAGACAGCAATTGTCGCCACTGTGGGCAATAGAGTCACTGTATATCAGACAGTGTTTGAGATCCTCTTTTGAGGCGCTTTTTGAATACATTTTGGTTTTCCAGAGATTCCGTTAGTTCACAGTTTGCATTTTTTAAATTTTTGTTAGCACTTTCCAGTAATTTTATTTTACCTTCTTATACATGCATTTTATCCTTTTGATCTTTGATACATTCCTTTATAGACTGTGAGATAGGGACTGTTTAGTGGAGTCATTTTTTTTAATGATCTCAAATTTTCTGGCTTTTAAATAAAAGGTTGACATTGATAAAAAAATTCACCCATAAAACATACCAGATGCCTTTCAAAATCTGAAAAAGTGGGGATGAGTGCCAACTTCCAAGAGAAAAGAAAAGAACTTTCCGCGTTTACTTTTTGTCTGGTAATCGAGAGAATAGAAAGTTTTGTTGTGAAAATAACGGTGAAAAATTGCCAGACGGTAATCACAATACGAAATCGAGTTTTCCGGCGAAATATTCTGTGGACATTCCGAACAGGGAGCAGGCATTAAAACCTCTTATATTCTCATGATATAACCAGCCACATTCAGCCCTCAAAATGCCAGACAAAAAAAATTACTCCACTAAACAGGCCCTATCTCAGGGTTTATTAAGTCATTATTTTCTGTGTCCAATTTTAGAATCTGATCTGTGCGTCACATTGTTTTTACTCTGAATTTTATTCAATTTATTGTTCCTTTCTTCCAGAAACTTCAATTTGTTATTTAAAGTTTCAAATCGGATTTGAGTTGTTGCTCATTTTCCAAGACTGATTAATAACAGGTAACAGGTAATTTTTAATTTATTTAGATTTTCAATGTGGTCGTTTTTAATACTTAGCTCAAGGGCTCTATTCCGGCATTCAAATTGGTGGAGTAATTTCAAGTGCAGCAGCGCTCTGCTATTTATTAAAAGCATTTGATTGCGTCAATCAACACATCTTGATGCATAAGCTCTTTCACTATGGTTTCAGAGGAGTGACACTCACGTGGTTTCAATCATTTCAATCCCAGTTGTCCGATCGTCATCAGAAGGTTTGAAGTGCGACAACTGAGTGAACAGAGGGGAAAACGAAACCCTATACTATATGACGGGTCCCCGACGTGTGCAATAGTGTGCATTGCGAAAATTGCGGTCACCCTGACGCGACGACCAGCGTATATATATATTTAATCTCGCACCAATCAGGAGGGTTTTGCCCGCATTCCTCCCACACAGGTTCATTCAGTTGTTGCACTTTACATTTGATATTCTCAATCAGTGGTTTTAGAAAAACGTTGGGGTGTACCTCAGGGGTCGGCTCTGGGTCTACTTTTAATTCAAATTTTCATGAATAAACTTGCGTTACCAAATATTACCTACTGGGAAATTTACTTTGTTTGCAGACGACACCACAACTATATAGCACTGTGCTGACTATCAGAGTCCAAAACGAGCCCTTCTCACAGATCTTCAGCAGCTCAAATCTTGATGTGATTCTATCTTCTAGTGCTAAAATTTGTCTAAAATAAATATCTCGTCATCTAGATGCGATGTTAGATTCGCCAATGTCCACAATGTTTCTATCGAATGTCGACGTGAGACCAAGTTTCTGGCAGCTATTATTGGCGGTGAATTGAGTTTTAAATATCACATTATCAGTCATTCAAAAAAAATATCATCTGGGTCTTTTGCAGACAGAATATCAGCCATTGAACTGGAACGTTTCTTATCCAGAGTGATCTATTGATTGATTGAGTCAAGGCTAAGGGATGGTATCTTCTTTTGGAGGTTCTGTTCCCAGAACCTGTTGAACTACGTTTTTATGTTGCAGAAGCGGGCTCTTAGGTATATCTATCGTGCTAACAATAGAGATCATTACAGACCTTTAATTAGAAAAGAAAAATCCCAACTTTAAACAATATGTTTATTCTAGAAACAGTCACAATTAGGTACAAAAATTAGCACAGATTTATGTCCCATAATTATTCGACCGGGAACACGTCCAACTTAATGTTATACCCCGCTCCACACTGGTAAAAAAATCTGTTATATTTAAAAGCAATAAGATGTAGGTGCAACCGTTTGCTAAGGAATTTGGCATCCAGCCCCTCCCTGAGATATTTTAGGAGCGAAGTTAAGAGGTTGCCGGTTACTGTGGCTTATTATAGTTCGAACGAATTTTATTGTGATGTTTTTCAGTTTAGGATTTTGTTACCGTTTCCTATTTTTTGTTGTTATCCATTGTAGATTTTATGCTTTGGATTTTTTGATGGTACAGAATATATATAATTTTAGTTTCAAGATTAGGATATTTAGTGCTTTGTTAATGAGAACTTTATGTTCTTTAGACAATAAAGCTTTTTTAACTTTAATTAGTTCCTGTTATGAGTCAACCTCGGCCAGCAAAATCTCGATTTTTGGTTCGAGCCTTCTTCTATTTCTCACAACTTTGATTCAGTGAGTTAACCTCGACCAGCAGAGCTTGATTACCAACTTTCATACATTCCCTGTCAAAGAAACGGATATCCGCTTGGGCATAGATAAATGTCGACATCTTGCTGCTCAAATAATTTATCTCTATAAGCGATGGGAGAGAAGGAGAGAATTGAATGGAAATCGAAAAACGACTCGAAGGGAGCAATTTGACAGTCTCAAACATTGAATTTGCCTTAGATCGAGTATATAACATGCCAAAGTCTCGTATTTCAGCTTCTAGATTATTAAAGACATTCACTGGCTCGACATTATCCTGATAAATCTCTAATTTGCATCTTGTCTGGTCTTTAGATGATATTTGAATATTTGGTTTCAAACTAAAGGAGTAGGGTAGTCTATATGTAAGTTGTGTTAATTATCTCCAATATTTCGCCCAAATGCTCGAATTTCCTTCATGATTAACACAAATAATTGGTGTGGTAAATAAATAAAATGACTCAAATGAAATATTTAATGAATGTTTCCAACACTTGCAAATTCATAAGATTCGAGGTAGAGAGCATTTCTAGTTTAACACTATACATAACGTTGAGCAAAAAAACAAGAAAGCTAGATGTGTTTTTTCCTCTTCGTTTTTAGCAACTGTTCTTCCAAGATATGAGTTTTATTTTATCTTATCGAATAGTTCTACAGACACCACCTGGAGAAATTTAAAAGTCACCCCTAGGGCCGGTTCATTCACCTTCTGATAAACTTTCAGATATGCAGTCTGACTGATAAAAACGCAATCTGTTATCACATTGGTCGGCCAGTTATCCGCCGACCAATATAATTAACGAACATTGAATTTATCTTGCAGATAGTCACCAGCAAGTTTATCTGAAAATGAATAAACCAGCCCTAATGTAATAAATCTAAAATAAATCCATACTCCTTCAACATTAAAAGTATCGGCCTTTGGAGATATATTGAGAGAGTGGAATATAAGGCGAGGAGAAATCTCCCGGACTCAAGCTACAGTTAAATAGTTGGACCTTGTTTATTGGTAACTGCTACATGCGTAATACATTACGGGTCACCGTCAATTCGTCGTAAATCAATATGTCGTACGTCAATTCGTCGTACGCCAATTCGGCGTAAAGTCAATTCGTCGTATATGTCAATTCGTCGTAAAGTCAATTTGTTGTACACGTCAATTCATCGTGAAGTCACTTCGTCGTATACGACAATTCGTCGTAAATTCAATTCTTCGTATACGTCAATTCGTCGTTATTGGGAAATGGACTAAGAAATAAAAGAACTTGTTAATTATAAATATTCAATATATTTATTATATCGAACACAGCGGTGAAAGCATAGCGTGTGAACTCATAGAACTAACTATAGGAACTGACTCAACATCAAGACAAACCCTTTCTTAAGTAAACGATTCCTCATCTGTTTATCTGACATAAAAAAACTATTATAAACACATTCAGTCATCCATAGCTGCGATATAAATTAGTAAAGTATAGACTAATAATGAATGTTTAATTTATTAATTTTTGTTTCACTGATATGAATATCAGTTTATCCAACACGCCACCTCAAAAATTTGATCAATTATACCAAAAGTGTAATACAACTTAAACCTAGTATAACATAAATAGGCCTGCTTTCCTTATGTGTGTCTTTTCTGGGGAAAGTTACAATAACGGTCCAGCATTTGCTGCTCGGGATTAGGAAAAACCCAGAAAAACCTAATCAAACCATTTGACTTATTTACTAAGCCTAATTCCATTCTAATGTCTTCAAATTTTACTTGCATCCATGGTTTGGTAAACATGTCTGCTAGTTGTTTTTCTGTGGACAAATATTTTATATTAATTACAACTTTCTCTATTTGTTAATTGAAAAATGATACTTTGTATCAAAATGATTTGATCTTTTGTGATTTGTTGGATTATTTGCAATACTTATGCAATCATTGTTGCCCTCCTAAGTCATAATTAGCTCTGGTAGTAATATTTATGTATATTTTCTGCTAATTATTTTGACCAAAGAGCCTCTGTGACAGCTTTAAAAAGAAAGCCATATATTCGGCTTCAGTAGATGATGACTGACAACTGCCTTTTCGCATTCCAACATATCACACAAATTTCAAACAGTTTAAATAAATATCCTGTTTTGCTTTTTATATTGTTTATATATCATCTCCGCCTTCCTAGTCAGGATTAATGAATCACTCAAAAAATTGATATATTCACAACTGAAATATTGTGTCAACTTCAGATCGATTTTACCCTTAAGATATCTGAGGACCCTTTTCAAATATTGCCAAAGCTCTTTATTATTTTTGTTTTGATACCTGCCCCAAATATTAACAGCGGTACTTAAATCAGGCTTGGTAAACATAACATGATATGCATTAAACAGCCGATTAGATTACGGCAAGAGCTATCATATTTTTCTTCTGAATTTAAACCAATCAAATTCAGTTTACTAGGAAGTGGAGTGCTGACATAGCTGATGGCACAACATTCATACATATTAAATTTATGTAAAATAATGGTCATGTACATGTGAACTGTACCTGTACTGTCTTTCAAGTAAAACATAGAACAGTTATTTGCCAAATACCTTTCAAAACTATTCAATGTATTATTATCTGCAGTGGCAAATACCATCTACAGAACTACATAAATAATTTTACATATTGCACCTTTGTCTAAGATATAAATACAGTGGTTAACTGATGAATTTTCAAACCCATTTTCTTTATGAACTTTTACTATTATTTCAAACCTCTAGTGGTTTGTTTTAGTGCATAGATACAAAGCCTTGCAAACTTGGTTAGGAGGTTTACTTGTCACACCTTGAGCCAGCCACCCTTCAGCCTTCAGGAACCTTCATAAAAATGGCTTCCTTCAATGTCCCATCCGGGAAAGCTGTTTTTACATCTATATGATGTATTAAAAGGGTAAACTGATTAAAAAGGTTATTGTAAACCAGAAACCTACGATTCTCGCCACCTGTGCAAAGGTTTTATTATAATCTACCAAGTAATGTTGACTAAAACCACGAGCAACTAAGTAAGCTTTGTATCTAAATGGTTTTCCAATTTCATCATTTTCAATGGAAAATATCCATCTAAAATCCACTATATTTTTATATTCAGGTCTTGATACTAACGACCACGTTTTATTTACCAATAATGAGTGAATATCATTTGGCAGATCTGTTTTAATCACAGATTTACTATACTCATTATTTAGTAAAATGAGTTTATTAGGGTTAACATTTACCTACTTTCCTGGATTGTTACTCATCTGATCTAGCTATATCAGATTTATTAACCAAACCACCGATCTTGACAAACTGCCACTTTCAGGGGAAAGGTTTTATTAGACTATCCAAGATGCTGTCGAACTCAAATTAAAATGTCCACCAAGAGGCACACAAACCCTTTGTTTGCTTGACAAAGTCACGTGTTTTGGATAGGCTAATTACCAAAGTGTTACATTCATTTTTGACACTTTTTCAGTTCAGTTCAGTTCAGTTTATTAATAACTACTGATCTTGACAAACAATCAGAGGAAACAGCTTTATCATCAAAGTGTTTTACATTCACTTTTTCATAATCACTATTAACTACTAATATTGACTTACTCGAAACCCTGATTGAAAATCACTGAATAGTTTATTTCTATCTACCTATAAACTCAACAAGTTGCATATACACCATTTTCTCCAAAATTTTGTCAATAGTGCAAAACAAATTTATTGGATGTAATTCACTGGAGGATTTTAATTTAACTACTTTGGGAATCGTGATTATAGTGGAAACTGAATGAATATCATTTGGCAGATCTGTTTTAATCACAGATTTACTATAATCATTCATTATATAGTTTGATAAGTTTGTGGGTTAACAGTTAGCTACTTTCTTGGATTGGTTGGTCATCTGATTTTGCTTTATCAGATTTATTAACCAGCAATCTTGGCAAACTGTCAAAGGAATCAGTTTCATCACCAAAGTGTTATGCATTCACTTTTTCAAACTTATCATTAACTAACCACTGATATTGACAAATAGTCAGAAAAATTGGCTCTATGACCATAAAAGTTAAACATTTACTTTTCAAGCTTATAAGTAACTACTGGTCTTGACAAACAGTCAAAGAAATCAGCTTTTACAATTAAAGTGTTCTATATTCACTTTTTCAAGCTTGTTAGTAATTACTGATCTTGAAAAATAGTCAGAGGAATCAGCTTTATGACCATAAGTGTTCTGCATTTACTTTTTCAAGTTTATGATTAACTACTGTTCTTGACAAATAGAGGAATCAGCTTTATAATGAAAGTGTTCTACATTTACTTTTTCAAGTTTATGATTAACTACTATTCTTGACAAATAGTCAGAGGAATCAGCTTTATAATCAAAGTGTTCTACATTTACTTTTTCAAGCTTATTATTAACTACTGATCTTGACAAATAGTCAGAGGAATCAGCTTTATGCAGATTAAAAGGCTTGGAGGACAAAAACAAATTTGTCATATCTACAATAATATCCTTAACCACAACAAACTTATGACTAACCACATCCCACACTTCATATTCATTTGGTTTATAACCAACCAGTATAGCTTAAAAGGATTTGATATCAAATTTTGTTTTTCTGGTTTTATTTGTTGGGAAATGGACTAAGAAATAAAAGAACTTGTTAATTATCGATATTCAATATATTTATTATATCGAACACAGCGTGGAAAGCAGAGCGTGTGAACTCATAGAAATAACTATACGAACAGACTCAACATCAAGACAAAGAATTACAAACCCTTTCTTAAGTAAACGATTCCTCATCTGTTTATCTTACATATAAAAACTATTATAAACACATTCAGTCATCCATAGCTGCGATATAAATTAGCAAAGTATAGGCTAATAATCAAAGTTTAATTTATTAATTTTTGTTTCACTGATATAAATATCAGTTTATCCAACACGCCACCTCAAAAATTTAATCAATTATACTAAAAGTGTAATACAACTTAAACCTAGTATAACATAAATAGGCCTGCTTTCCTTATGTGTGTCTTTTCTGGGGAAAATTACGGTCCAGCATTTGCTGCTCGGGATTAGGGAAAACCCAGAAAAACCTAATCAAACCATTTAACTTATTTACTAAGCCTAATTCCATTCTAATTGCTCAAATTTCACTTGCATCAATGGTTTGGTAAACATGTCTGCTAGTGGTTTATCTGTGGACAAATTAATATTTGATATTAATTACGATCAATTCAATATGATTTGATCTTTTGTGATTTGTTGGATTATTTGTAATACTTATTGAGGTCTATTGTTATCCTCCTAGGTCATAATTGACTCTGATATTAATATTTATGAATATTTTCTGCTAATGATTTTAACCAAAGAGCCTCTTCAAAAAGAAAAACCATATATTCGGCTTCAGTAGATGATGCCGTTACTGACAACTGCCTTTTTGTATTCCAACATATCACAGAAATTTCAAACAGTTTAAATAAATATCCTGTTGTGCTTTTATATTGTTTATATTATCATCTCCAGCTTCCTAGTCAGGATTAATAGAATCACTCAAGAAAATGATACATTCACAAGTGAAATATTGTGTCAACTTCACATTGATTTTACCCTTAAGATATCTAAAGACCCTTCTCAAATATTGCCAAAACTCTTTATTATTCTTGTTTTAATACCTGCTCAAAATATTAACAGTGGTACTTAAATCAGGCTTGATATACATAACATAATATACATTAAAAGACGATTAGATTCCGGCAAGGGCTATCACGTTTTTCTCCTGAATTTAAACCAATAAAATTCAGTTTACTAGGAAGTGGAGTGCTGACACAGCTGATGGCACAACAGTCATTCATATTAAATTTATGTAAAATAGTTTTCATGTACATTTGAACTGTACCTATATGAAAATTGATCAAGACTAATTTTATTTTTGATTACCTTTCAATTTTATTACCCAAAAATAGTTTACTGTCTTTCAAATAAAACATAGAACAGTTATTTGCCAAATCCCTTTTAAACTATTCAATGTATTATTATCTGCAGTGGCAAATACCATCTACACAACTACATAAATAATTTTACATATTGCACCTTTGTCTAAGATATAAATACAGTGGTTAACTGATGAATTTTCAAACCCATTTTCTTTATGAACTTTTACTATTATTTCAAACCAACATCTAGTGGTTTGTTTTAGTCCATAGATACAAAGCCTTACAAACTTGGTTAGGAGGTTTACTTGTCACACCTTGAGCCGGCCACCCTTCAGCCTTCAGGAACCTTCATAAAAATGGCTTCCTTCAATGACCTATCCGGGAAAGCTGTTTATACATCCATATGATGTATTAAAAGGGTGAACTGATTAAAAAGGTTATTATAAACCAGAAACCTACGATTCTCGCCACTTGTGCAAAGGTTTCATTATAATCTACCAAGTAATGTTGACTAAAGCCACGAGCAACTAAGTAAGCTTTGTATCTAAATGGTTTTCCAATTTCATCATTTTCAATGGAAAATATCCATTTACAATCCACTATATTTTTATATTCGGGTCTTGATACTAACGACCAATGCTAACGACCACGTTTTATTTACCAATAATGAGTGAATCAATATCATTTGGCAGATCTGTTTTAATCACAGATTTACTATACTCATTATTTAGTTTAATGAGTTTATTAGGGTTAACATTTACCTACTTTCCTGGATTGTTACTCATCTGATTTAGCTATATCAGATTTATTAATCAAACCACCGATCTTGACAAACTGGCACTTTCAGGGGAAAGGTTTTATTAGACTATCCAAGATGCTGTCGAACTCAAATTAAAATATCCGCCAAGAGGAACACAAACCCTTTGTTTGCTTGTCAAAGTCACGTGTTTTGGATAGGCTAAGTACCAAAATGTTACATTCATTTTTGACACTTTTTCAGTTCAGTTCAGTTCAGTTTATTAATAACTACTGATCTTGACAAACAATCAGAGGAAACAGCTTTATCATCAAAGTGTTTTACATTCACTTTTTCATAATCACTATTACCTACTAATATTGACTTACTCGAAACCCTGATTGAAAATCACTGGATAGTTTATTTCTATCTACCTATAAACTCAACAAGTTGCATATACACACCATTTTCTCCAAAATTTTGTCAATAGTGCAAAACAAATTTATTGAATGCAATTTACTGGAGGATTTTAATTTAACTACTTTGGGAATCGTGATTATAGTGGAAACAGAATGTATATCATTTGGCAGATCTGTTTTAACCACAGATTTACTATAATCATTCATTATATAGTTTGATAAGTTTGTGTGTCAACAGTTAGCTACTTTCTTGGATTGTTTGCTCATCTGATTTATGCTTTTTCAGATTTATTAACCAGCAATCTTGGCAAACTGTCAAAGGAATCAGTTTCATCACCAAAGTGTTATGCATTCCCTTTTTCAAACTTATCATTAACTAACCACTGATATTGACAAAGAGTCAGAAAAATCGGCTCTATGACCAGAAAAGTTAAACATTTACTTTTCAAGCTTATCATTAACCACTGATCTTAACAAACACTCAGAGAAATCAGCTTTTAAAATTAAAGTTGTCTATATTCACTTTTTTCAAGCTTGTTAGTAATTACTGATCTTGACAAATAGTCAGAGGAATCAGCTTTATGACCATAAGTGTTCTGCATTTACTTTTTCAAGTTTATGATTAACTACTGTTCTTGACAAATAGTCAGAGGAATCAGCTTTATGACCATAAGTGTTCTGCATTTACTTTTTCAAACTTATGATTAACTACTGTTCTTGACAAATAGTCAGAGGAATCAGCTTTATGCAGATTAAAAAGGCTTGGAGGACAAAAACAAATTTGTCGTATCTACAATAATATCCTTAACTACAACAAACTTATGACTAACCACATCCCACACTTCATATTCATTTGGTTCATAACCAACCAGTACAGCTTTCCAGGATTTGATATCAAATTTTGTTTTCCTGGTTTTTATGTACCTATAAACGGTATTATGGAACCAAACACTTATGAATATTTTACTTGAGGCTTTTTACTACGCCACATTTCCTATGGTGTTTCAAATTCTTTTAAAGTTTTAGCAGGGGTCAAACTAAGTGAGAATGTTGCAGTTAAAACTGCCTCCAACTTTTTTTTTTCTATATAGCTGCATCATTTAATTTGTGGGGTTCATGGAATTGTCAAATGATGACTTATCTTTTTGCATACCAAAAATCTCTTATTTCAGTAGCTAGATATTCACCTTCATTGTCACAGAATACATTGAAAATCTGTAAATTGAAATGTGCCCCACTTTCAGCAACTGAATCTTGAAACATACAAAATACATATGACTTATGACTCATCAAATATGTTACACAATAGTAAGTAAATTCATGCACAAACAGTACAATGTTTTTGAAATGGAAGTCGCGCTTGTTTATGCACGCTCCACATAAATACTCATTGTATAACCTGAATCGATTTGCGCCCTAAGTCCTCGATCTCTATTTTTGTTTTTATAATAATTTAAACCTCACCAATGTGGACCAAACGTTCAAACCACAATAGGGAATTTTCATATTTCTCAAATTATTTTTTTTTAGATACTTCTAGTGATCAGTTATTATATAGTTTTCTTTTTTTCCATTTTAATTTATACGTTGTACGAAAAAAAAATTATTGAAAATCAAATCAAAAACTTTGGCGCGAAAACACAAAATCTCAATATGACAGCGCTTGTGACGTTAAAATTCTGTAAACAACAAATACGCAGTTAACAAACTCCTGCTGACGCAGTGCTATTTTTGTGTTATTCAAGTGTGTTAAAGTTTGCTTTTTGTGAAAATTGTCGCAATGGATGAAGAATATTGTAAAGGACTGCTATTGTAAGTTTTTTTTACTTGCAAGTTCCCTATTGACAGGTTTGTTTACAGAATCGTGACGTCAAAAAAGGTAGCCATCATGGAAGCATCGTTTTGGCGGGAATTTTTTTATTTCAAATTTAGTATTATTTTTTGTCTAAGAAGGGCGATATCAGCTAAATAAAAACTGGTCATATGAATATTGTGCAGTATAAACTATCGATTTAAAACAAATTTGGAAAATTTTAGTTCACTTGCAAGTTCCCTATTGATTATTTTTATTTTTTTATTTAATCGTCACTATTTGCTTGAATAATAGTGTTTTTTTTTAAATTTCCAATAACAGTGAGTTCAAGAGCAATTATTATTAAAGTGTTCAAAGACTTACCCATATATTATAAGCTTACCGCCTTTGTAAATATTACCACTTTTTTTTTTAACAATATTCATACTACCCTTTGCATTTTTCTTATGGACAGCAAACAGACTTTCCTGTATGCCCATATTACTGGGAATACTAATTGTGCCCTTTTTGGTTACTGTTATAAGGGTTCCATTTTTATTTATTTTTTAATGATGGAATTGTTTTGTTTCACTTTTTTTCATTGTGTTTCAGAGACTTGTTTTTTTTTTTTTTTTTTCGAAATTGCGTCTTTTAAAATCGATTTTAAAATATCCTCAACGATAATTATTTCTAGATTGCTGAGCTCTGATGTTCTTATCTAAGTTCAAGCTCTGTTAGCATAAAGCTTTTTGTTTCTTTTAAGTTTCAAATTTTCCATTGTCACATTAAACACTCCCGGTTTTCACAACCGCAATGAATACACGTACACTGGTCCCATAACCTGTTGGGAAATGGCCTAAGAAATAAAAGAACTTGTTATTCGATATTTCGATATTCAATATATTTATTATATCGAACACAGCGTGGAAAGCAGAGCGTGTGAACTCATAGAAATAACTATACGAACTGACTCAACATCAAGACAAAGAATTACAAACCCTTTCTTAAGTAAACGATTCCTCATCTGTTTATCTTACATATAAAAACTATTATAAACACATTCAGTCATCCATAGCTGCGATATAAATTAGCAAAGTATAGGCTAATAATCAAAGTTTAATTTATTAATTTTTGTTTCACTGATATAAATATCAGTTTATCCAACATTAATATGTATATAAACGGTATTATGGAACCAAACACTTATGAATATTTTACTTGAGGCTTTTTACTACGCCACATTTCGTATGGTCTTTCAAATTCTTTTAAAGTTTTAGTAGGGGTCAAACTAAGTGAGAATGTTGCAGTTAAAACTGCCTCCCTCACCCCAGAAACTTTTTTTTTTTGTTTATATCTGCACCATTTAATTTGTGGGGTTAGTGGAATTGTCAAATGATGAGTTACCTTTTTGCATACCAAAAATCTCTCATTTCAGTAGATAGATATTCACCTCCATTGTCACAGAATAAATTGAAAATCTGTAAATTAAAATGTTCCCCACTTTCAGGAACTAAATCTTGAAACATACAAAATACATATGACTTATGACTCATCAAATATGAACACAATAGTGAGTAAATTCATGCACAAACACTACAATGTTTTTGAAATGGAAGTCGCGCTTGTTTATGCACGCTCCACATAAATACTCATTGTATAACCTGATCGATAAGTCCTCGATCTCTGTTTTTTTTTTTTTTTTATACATATAATAATTTAAAAATTCAATAATTTAAACCTCACCAATGGTGACCCAAACGTTCAAACCACAATTGATAATTTTTATTTATATTAATTGTCACTATGTGCTTGAATAATAGTGTTTTTTTTTTTTTCAAATTTCCAATAACAGTGAGTTCAAGAGCAATTATTATTAAAGTGTTCAAAAGACTTACCCATAAATTATAAGCTTACCGCCTTTGTTAATACTACCACTTTGTTTTTTTTTTAAGCAATATTCATACTAGCCCTTTGCATTTTTCTTACGGACAGCACCTCTCTGGACAGTGGAGCCTATACTACAGACTTTCCTGTATGCCCATATTACTGGGAATACTAATTGTGCCCTTTTTGGTTACTGTTATAAGGGTTCCATTTTTTTTTTTTTTTTCTATTGATGGAATTTTTTTTTTTCACTTTTTTCATTATGTTTCAGAGACTTGATTTTTTTTTTTTTTTTTCGAAATTGCGTCTTTTAAAATCGATTTTAAAATATCCTCAACGATAATTATTTCTAAATTGCTGAGCTCTGGTGTTATCTAAGTTCAAGCTCTGTTAGCATGAAGCCTTTTGTTTCTTTTTAGTATCAAATTTTCCATTGTCACATTAAACACTCCCGGTTTTCACAACCGCAATGAATACACGTACACTGGTCCCATAACCTATTGGGAAATGGACTAAGAAATAAAAGAACTTGTTAATTATCGATATTCAATATATTTATTATATCGAACACAGCGTGGAAAGCAGAGCGTGTGAACTCATAGAACTAACTATAGGAACTGACTCAACATCAAGACTGTTGGGAAATGGACTAAGAAATAAAAGAACTTGTTAATTATCGATATTCAATATATTTATTATATCGAACACAGCGTGGGAAGCAGAGCGTGTGAACTCATAGAAATAACGATACGAACTGACTCAACATCAAGAGAAAGAATTACAAACCCTTTCTTAAGTAAACGATTCCTCATCTGTTTATCTTACATATAAAAACTATTATAAACACATTCAGTCATCCATAACTGCGATATAAATTAGCAAAGTATAGGCTAATAATCAAAGTTTAATTTATTAATTTTTGTTTCACTGATATAAATATCAGTTTATCCAACACGCCACCTCAAAAATTTGATCAATTATACTAAAAGTGTAATACAACTTAAACCTAGTATAACATAAATAGGCCTGCTTTCCTTATGTGTGTCTTTTCTGGGGAAAATTACGGTCCAGCATTTGCTGCTCGGGATTAGGGAAAACCCAGAAAAACCTAATCAAACCATTTAACTTATTTACTAAGCCTAATTCCATTCTAATTTCTCAAATTTCACTTGCATCAATGGTTTGGTAAACATGTCTGCTAGTGGTTTCTCTGTGGACAAATTAATATTTTATATTAATTACGATCAATTCAATATGATTTGATCTTTTGTGGTTTGTTGGATTATTTGTAATACTTATTGAGGTCCATTGGCCTCCTAGGTCATAATTGACTCTGATATTAATATTTATGCATATTTTCTGCTAATGATTTTAACCAAAAAGCCTCTTCAAAAAGAAAAACCATATATTCGGCTTCAGTAGATGATGCCGTTACTGACAACTGCCTTTTTGTATTCCAACATATCACAGAAATTTCAAACAGTTTAAATAAATATCCTGTTGTGCTTTTATATTGTTTATATTATCATCTCCAGCTTCCTAGTCAAGATTAATAGAATCACTCAAGAAAATTATACATTCACAAGTGAAATATTGTGTCAACTTCACATTGATTTTACCCTTAAGATATCTAAAGACCCTTTTCAAATATTGCCAAAACTCTTTATCATTCTTGTTTTAATACCTGCTCAAAATATTAACAGTGGTACTTAAATCAGGCTTGATATACATAACATAATATACATTAAAAGACGATTAGATTCCGGCAAGGGCGATCACGTTTTTCTCCTGAATTTGAACCAATAAAATTCAGTTTACTAGGAAGTGGAGTGCTGACAGCTGATGGCACAACAGTCATTCATATTAAATTTATGTAAAATAGTTTTCATGTACATTTGAACTGTACCTATATGAAAATTGATCAAGACTTATTTTATTTTTGATTACCTTTCAATTTTATCACCCAAAAATAGTTTACTGTCTTTCAAAATAAACATAGAACAGTTATTTGCCAAATCCCTTTTAAACTATTCAATGTATTATTATCTGCAGTGGCAAATACCATCTACAGAACTACATAAATAATTTTACATATTGCACCTTTGTCTAAGATATAAATACAGTGGTAAACTGATGAATTTTCAAACCCATTTTCTTTATGAACTTTTACTATTATTTCAAACCAACATCTAGTGGTTTGTTTTAGTCCATAGATACAAAGCTTTACAAACTTGGTTAGGAGGTTTACTTGTCACACCTTGAGCCAGCCACCCTTCAGCCTTCAGGAACCTTCATAAAAATGGCTTCCTTCAATGACCTATCCGGGAAAGCTGTTTATACATCCATATGATGTATAAATGAAGGGTAAACTGATTAAAAAGGTTATTATAAACCAGAAACCTACGATTCTCGCCACCTGTGTAAAGGTTTCATTATAATCTACCAAGTAATGTTGACTAAAACCACGAGCAACTAAGTAAGCTTTGTATCTAAATGGTTTTCCAATTTCAATGGAAAATATCCATTTACAATCCACTATATTTTTATATTCGGGTCTTGATACTAACGACCACGTTTTATTTACCAATAATGACTGAATCAATATCATTTGGCAGATCTGTTTCAAACACAGATTTACTATACTCATTATTTAGTTTAATGAGTTTATTAGGGTTAACATTTACCTACTTTCCTGGATTGTTACTCATCTGATTTAGCTATATCAGATTTATTAATCAAACCACCGATCTTGACAAACTGGCACTTTCAGGGGAAAGGTTTTATTAGACTATCCAAGATGCTGTCGAACTCAAATTAAAATGTCCGCCAAGAGGAACACAAACCCTTTGTTTGCTTGTCAAAGTCACGTGTTTTGGATAGGCTAATTACCAAAGTGTTACATTCATTTTTGACACTTTTTCAGTTCAGTTCAGTTCAGTTTATTAATAACTACTGATCTTGACAAACAATCAGAGGAAACAGCTTTATCATCAATTTCTATCTACCTATAAACTCAACAAGTTGCATATACACACCATTTTCTCCAAAATTTTGTCAATAGTGCAAAACAAATTTACTGGATGCAATTCACTAGAGGATTTTAATTTAACTACTTTGGGAATCGTGATTATAGTGGAAACTGAATGAATATCATTTGGCTGATCCGTTTAAACCACAGATTTACTATAATCATTCATTACATAGTTTGATAAGTTTGTGTGTTAACAGTTAGCTACTTTCTTGGATTGCTTGCTCATCTGATTTTGCTTTATCAGATTTATTAACCAGCAATCTTGGCAAACTGTCAAAGGAATCAGTTTCATCACCAAAGTGTTATGCATTCACTTTTTCAAACTTATCATTAACTAACCACTGATATTGACAAAGAGTCAGAAAAATCGGCTCTATGACCAGAAAAGTTAAACATTTACTTTTCAAGCTTATCATTAACCACTGATCTTAACAAACAGTCAGAGAAATCAGCTTTTAAAATTAAAGTTGTCTATATTCACTTTTTTCAAGCTTGTTAGTAATTACTGATCTTGACAAATAGTCAGAGGAATCAGCTTTATGACCATAAGTGTTCTGCATTTACTTTTTCAAGCTTATGATTAACTACTGTTCTTGACAAATAGTCAGAGGAATCAGCTTTATAATCAAAGCGTTCTACATTCACTTTTTCAAGCTTATTATTAACTACTGATCTTGACAAATAGTCAGAGGAATCAGCTTTATGCAGATTAAAAAGGCTTGGAGGACAAAAACAAATTTGTCATATCTACAATAATATCCTTAACTACAACAAACTTATGACTAACCACATCCCACACTTCATATTCATTTGGTTCATAACCAACCAGTACAGCTTTCCAGGATTTGATATCAAATTTTGTTTTCCTGGTTTTTATGTACCTATAAACGGTATTATGGAACCAAACACTTATGAATATTTTACTTGAGGCTTTTTACTACGCCACATTTCCTATGGTGTTTCAAATTCTTTAAAAGTTTTAGTAGGGGTCAAACTAAGTGAGAATGTTGCAGTTAAAACTGCCTCCAACTTTTTTTTTTCTATATAGCTGCATCATTTAATTTGTGGGATTCATGGAATTGTCAAATGATGACTTACCTTTTTGCATACCAAAAATCTCTCATTTCAGTAGCTAGATATTCACCTTCATTGTCACAGAATACATTGAAAATCTGTAAATTGAAATGTGCCCCACTTTCAGCTACTGAATCTTGAAACATACAAAATACATATGACTTATGACTCATCAAATATGTTACACAATAGTAAGTAAATTCATGCACAAACAGTACAATGTTTTTGAAATGGAAGTCGCGCTTGTTTATGCACGCTCCACATAAATACTCATTGTATAACCTGATCGATTTGCGCCCTAAGTCCTCGATCTCTATTTTTTTTTTATAATAATTTAATAATTTAAACCTCACCAATGTGGACCAAACGTTCAAACCACAATTGATAATTTTTATTTTTTATTTAATCGTCACTATTTGCTTGAATAATAGTGTTTTTTTTTTTTTAATTTCCAATAACAGTGAGTTCAAGAGCAATTATTATTGAAGTGTTCAAAGACTTACCCATAAATTATAAGCTTACCGCCTTTGTAAATACTACCACTTTTTTTTTTTAACAATATTCATACTACCCTTTGCATTTTTCTTACGGACAGCAAAGAAATAAAAGAACTTGTTAATTATCGATATTCAATATATTTATTATATCGAACACAGCGTGGAAAGCAGAGCGTGTGAACTCATAGAAATAACTATACGAACTGACTCAACATCAAGACAAAGAATTACAAAACCCTTTCTTGAGTAAACGATTCCTCATCTGAATTATATTTTCGATTCAGAAACTTGTATTTTTAAAAAACATTTATTTTATTAATTAAAATACAATAGTGACAATCGGAAAATATGTGGATCAAATTGCTACAGGGAGTGCCTGAAAACAAATGAACGCTCCTTACTGGAAAGCTCTGGCTTAAATAATAAATATTTGCTGATACAAGCATTTTCCAATGCAGGTGGTGGTACTACCAGTGCAGTATCGCTGATTAAGCAGTTTTTTATATTTATTAGTATTGACATAGGCGTACGCTAATAATTAACATAGGAAAGGAGAATTATTAGTATAAGGATAACATGGGGTCTTACAATATAACTCCTCCCTCCTTAAGTGGTTGCAAATTGGGATTGACTAACAATGTTGGGCAATTCAATCTGCACCTCAGTTTGGGTTTTAGTACGTTTTCCTCTAAAATATAGAATAAGAATAATGGTTATGCAAATAGAACTTAATACTATGATTATAATATAGGTTGACACATTATTGGTTTTAAAATCTAACACTTTTAATGGGTCAGTCTTTAAATTGTTTGCTTCTTTAATCGCTGATTGAAGAGCTTCGTGGTCAACTGTTTTTAGTCTTACAGTTGTGGTATTCTCTAGAAGTTCAGGAATCTCGATGATGGGTAGTTCTAGTTCTAGGTTGAAGTTCTCATGCGTGTCTTCCAAAAATGTTCGATTATTAATTGTTATTGGAAATTACGATTGGACTGGAAATGATTTCCATGTACTTCTTCTGGTCACATTGCAGCATTGCTGTCATATGTCGTTTTGGAATAACCAATATTTGATTATTGGGTATTTCTTCAATTGTCGATTCTTCATATTGAATTTTCGTGAATGAGGATAATTGTTGTTCACTAGATACAATGTCGTGAACACAGGGCTCATCTTGTTTCAATAGTTCCATTTTGCACAAATAAATGTCTTCAACATTTGGACATTTTTGTAGAGCGTTGTAATACGTGTCTGTGGTAAGTAAAAGGTAAGGATACTTAACACTAATTGTATAATTTTGGATGGGTATAGGATATAATTTATACAATATAAAAGATTTAGGATTAATTATTGGTGTGAATATAGTAAAAATAATTAATTCCTTTTGAATAATTACATGAGAGGACATTGTCTCATAGTATTTAATTACGTTATCAAAGGGTATTTGTTCTCTGACGGGTATATTGTTTAAAAGAAAATTTAATTCATGATGCTGCACAATCGTATAGTGAATTATGTCTACGCGTGCAAAGCTTATTGCGTTTTGTATGTGGCTAATAATTTCTCGCAGCTTACTACTGTGCATATTTATATTTTCCGTGAAAATTGTTTCAGAAATTTCTTCAATGTATTGATACGTGATTGACTTAGTTTCAATATTTACTTGTAATAAAGTAACAATTTCGTCTTTATTAGACCATTTGGTTAAATTTAAAGTATTGTTTAAATTCTTTAAAGTTATTTCGAGAGTTTTAATACTGTTTCCAATAAGGGTAGTATTAATGTGATAGGTAACATGCAGTGTTGTGTTGTGTTGTGTTGTGATGTAAGTGGTTCCTATAGAAATCGGTAAAATAGGATTTCTTAATGGAGGTAATTGATTTTCTCTAAATTTTGTGTTTGTTTTGATATTTATTTGTCATGAATTACATTATTTAGAGTTTCTAATGATTCGGCAAGATTATTAATATAATCAGTGGTTATCTTATTTTGGGAATTTTCAATAGGTATTGAATAATTTAAATCGCCTTTTATTATTTGGAAAGGTGTATAACCTGTAACACTATGTATGCTGTTATTATAATTGAAGATTGCAGTTACCATTAAATCATTAATGTTTTTATTAGGGCTTTGTAATTTCAAGCTTGTTAGACTTTCTCTCAGGGTAGAATGTAGCCTTTCTATTTGACTATTAGAATTAGGGTTTCGAGGTGTCGTATAATGGAATTCGATTTTATGTAAAGTACATAAATCTGTTACAATTGCGTTTTTAAATTCAGTTCCGTTATCGGAAGTAATTCTTTGTGGAATTCCATGGTCACTGAAATATCTTATTAATTGTGATGCAATCTCAACTGAAGTTTTGCTAATAATTGGGATAGCTTGTGCAAACTTCGAAAAGCTGTCAATAATTGTTAGGAATTTTTGATTCGAAACTACGTATGTATCAATATAAAGGTGTTCAAAGGGTTTTGAACCGATTGGAGTTGGTTTGAATATTATTTTATAGGGTTGCCTTTCATATTTTGTCTTATTACAAATTTCGCATGTTTTGACATATGCTTGAACGTCTTTTTCTAGATTAGGCCAATAATATCGTTTCTTTAAAGATGAAACATTTTCTGTAACTCCGCGATGAGATGTTTTAGTCTCATGGTATAGTTTAATTTTCTCTTGCTGTTCGTCAGTTTCAGTTATGTCTTCGACAAAGGAATTGGAAATACATAACTTGAACGAATTCGAATTGAATGATGTACTTAGAACTCTAAGTATAATAGGTTCTAACGTTTTGTTGTGGAAATACATACAATACGTATTTGGTGGAAGATATTCCTTTATTAATTTAATAATTTGTTCCTCTAATGGGTCCTTAGGTAAAAAGAATGTTATTCTTGTCTTGTTTGGAAATGGAATAATACTTTCTTTGCGAATAGCATTATTGTTAGAGTATCTAAAAATGATTTGGTTAGCAAAAAGATTTTCATGTTTTTTCGTATAAGGGGCTCCTAGAATAGGGTTTTCAAGAGAAGTGTGAATAGTTTGATCGTCTTCGATTACTTCATTATCTTCTTGAATTAAATCTGTTTCAATTGGATTTTTCTTTAATCTTTTTGGAGGTATTATTACGTGAGATAAAATTTTAATCTTAGGTTTTTCTTTTTCTCTTTGTGGTGAATCTGCTGAACGAGTAGATTCGGACAATGGAATATCTTTATGTTCGTCATTTATTTTAATTTCTTTGCCTTTATTAATAGGTTTCTTTGCTTGTATATGAGGTTTAAAAATTTCAGTATCTTTGAAATGTTTTTCAATAATCTCGTCATTATTTAGTGGTGTGTCTTCTAGCATTGCTCCTAAAGTTTTATGAAACTTTTCATCGGAATCTGATTCTGTACTTGAATCTGATCTGGAAATAACATTTATTTGTAAAGTAGGTCTTGATAATGCGTCTGCATTCATACTGAGTGTTCCTTTTTTGTATTTGATTTCATAATCATATTCTGCTAATTTTAATCTCCATCGGACTAATTAAAATCCGGGTTCTTTAACAGAGAATAACCATTGAAGTGGTTTATGGTCAGATAAAATTGTAAATTTCTGTCCAAATAAGTATGGTCTAAAGTATTTAGTTGCCCATACTATGGCTAGTAATTCTTTCTCAATTGTGGAATAATTACATTCCGCAGGGTTTAATGTACGACTTGCGTAAGCAATTGGTAAATCTGAACCTACTGGTCCTTGTGACAATACAGCGCCAATAGCATAATTTGATGCGTCTGTAGTTAATAAAAATGGTTTATTGAAATCAG
Source organism: Ceutorhynchus assimilis (assembly GCA_917834065.1). Taxonomy (NCBI): domain Eukaryota; kingdom Metazoa; phylum Arthropoda; class Insecta; order Coleoptera; family Curculionidae; genus Ceutorhynchus; species Ceutorhynchus assimilis. The sequence goes on along the minus strand of OU892285.1, from coordinate 20,142,320 downwards.
GTTGTTGTAAAATAGGATCATTGATTAATAAGTTTTTACAAGTTTCAAAACTTTTTAGAAATTCAGAATCGTGAATTACTTTTTTATCCTTTTTTAAACAAATTGTCATTGGTTTTGTGATTTTAGCGAAGTTTTTTATGAACTTTCGATAATATCCTATCAATCCCAGAAATGATTTAATTTCTTTTACGGTTGTTGGGATTGGAAATTTCTTTATTGCTTCGATTTTCTTTGGGTTTGGTTTAATACCATTTGGGGTTATGACATGTCCCAAGAATTCTACTGATTTCTTTAAAAATTCGGATTTGTCTAATTGAATTTTTAGATTGAATTGTTCTAATCTTTCAAATATCTTTTTAAGATTTGCAATATGTTCTTGAAGAGAAGTGGAAAATATAATAATATCATCCATGTAAACTAGACATATTTTGTTTTGTAAACCTATTAATACGTTGTCCATAACTCTTTGAAATGTGGCAGGGGCATTTTTTAAACCAAAGGGCATACGGTTAAATTCGTAATGTCCATTTTCTACATTGAAAGCTGTTTTGCTTATTGAGTTTGGATGCATTTCAACTTGGTGGAATCCAGAAGCTAAGTCTAGAGTAGTAAAATAATTACTTCTTCCAAGTCTGTCAAGAATGTCTGTTATGTTTGGTAATGGGTATCGATCGTCTATTGTTTTTTCATTGATTTTTCTATAATCTACGACCATTCGCCATTTCTTTATGCCTGAAGCATCTAACTTTTTAGGTACGATCCAGACAGGGGATGACCAGGGACTTCATGATGGTCGAATAATGTTATCTTTTAACATTTTCTGGATTTGTTTATTCACTTCTTGTTTATGAATATGTGGGTATCTATACGTCTTTGTGTGAACTGGGATTTCGTCTTTGGTCTTAATTTCGTGTTTAACTTGATTTGTGAATGATAATTTATCATTGGGTTTATGAAAGACTCTAGGAAACGAATTTACAAGTTTTTGTAAAGCTTTTACTTCTTCTGAGTTTAAATGATCAGTTCTTAAAAGGTTTAGGGACGTTTTTTTATAAAGTTTGTCTTTATAGTCATTAGTGTTTTGTTGGTAATTATCTGTTCTGCGTTAAACAATTGATAATTCTCTTCTTCAAAAGGTTCACATATTTCTTGAATATCATCAATATGACAATCTAATGTGAGTATTTTGTCTTTTAAATTATAAACATCAAGTGGTATTTTACCATTTTTAATTGTATTAATAGTTGATGGAATATAATAATTTTCATCTTCTACAATGTCAGTTATTATTTTAGTTCCGTCTGGAATTCTTGTGAGAAATTCACATTTTTGAACTGTGTTAGGGGAAATTTCGATAGTTTGATTTTCAAAGTCACTTCTAAATTGAAATGGTATACATGTTTGATCATTTACAAGACACATATTTTCAAAATCGATATCAAGTTTGTTATCATATAGAGCTTTGATTCCTATAATTCCATCGAAATAATCGTGAAATGAGGCAGGGGCATTTTTGCCTAATTCTTAGGGTTCTTTCACGAGGGGTTATACTTTACCATCAAGTTTACCCTCACGGTTATAACAATAGACGTTCAATTGTAACCGAAATTGAACTAAAAGGCTAACAGACACCGGCCTAAGTAATCGGACGGTTACTCAAGTCATCGATCAAGTTAACCACAACCAGTAGCCAGGACTAATCTGGTTAATTGAATGAACCACCATCATCTGGAACATTTTGGTATCGTACTAGTTTTAGTTATCCTACTTATTATTATTGTTTATGTACATTCTGTCCCTTCTTTTAATTTTCATTATTTTTATTTTATTTTTTTTATTTTCGACTTTAATTTTTTTTTTTTTTTAATTTATTTTTCTATTTTTTTTTTTTTTTTAATAAACTTTTCTTAATCAACGAAAAAGCGTGGCAAATTAATCAATCAAATTTTCGCTGATCAAGAAAAATTTATTAAAAAAAAAAAAAAAAAAATTAGAATAATAAATTAAAAAAAAAAAAAAATTAAAGTCGAAAATAAAAAAAATAAAATAAAAATAATGAAAATTAAAAGAAGAATAAAAATAAAAATAAATGAATAAGGAACTTGAGATTGTAGGACTGAAGGTCGAAGTGCGTGCAAATTATGCCCTAGCTCAGAACTAAACAATTCGGAGAGTAGGGGTGGGTTTTAGTTTGGGCGCCACCGACTCTGAACAGATGAGTCGGACTCTCCAGGATGGTATCTGGCTTCAGGTCCTTACAATTCAAATAATGATTAATAAAAAGAAAAATATTAGCAAAACCAGGCTGTGTGCATAAAACCAAATAAAAGTCAAGAAATCAAGTGCTACAGTTGTTTATTCACCAAATGGCCGCACACCACAATGAACAATAATTTGAATTTAAGAGAAAAAAAAGAAATAATAATAATCAAGTAAATTAGCAATTAATAAAATGACCTTGTCATGAAGCGTTAACTCGTTAACTAACAAATACAGAAATGCAATACTATGTCATGATCAGTTAAATTCAAATGCAAAAATGTCATTGAAACTCAATAACTAAGTAATTTTAAAAAAAAAAAGATATATATGAAAAGTAAGGTTTGAAAATTTAAAAAAAAAAATAAAGAGAATAAGAGAGAAAAAAAAACTAATAACGTAGAATTAGTTCTCGGAACGGTTATCTTACACTTTCGTAACCAGAACTACCAGTAAGTTGACATTAATTCAACGGGTTACGTCTAGTTAAGTTACCTATTTTAATAATTCATTTACCACACTGGGGCAAGCAATGAATTATTCCCTGAAATACCGAGGTGATCACCGGGGTGTACAAATAGGGACAGAATGTACATAAACAATAACAATCAGGATAACTAAAACTAGTACGTTACCAAAATGTTCCAGATGATGGTGGTTCATTCAATTAACCAGATTAGTCCTGGCTACTGGTTGTGGTTAACTTGATCGATGACTTGAGTAACCGTCCGATTACTTAGGCCGGTGTCTGTTAGCCTTTTAGTTCAATTTCGGTTACAATTGAACGTCTATTGTTATAACCGTGAGGGTAAACTTGATGGTAAAGTATAACCCCTCGTGAAAGAACCCTGATGGAAATAGAGTTTGTTTGCCTCGAAAATCTCTGGAAATCTGGATCGAGGATTGGATTTCCTAGAGAGTGTGAGAATTCTCTACTCCTTAGGGCAGCTTTCAACACAATGGAGTTGTAAAAATCCGAATAAATCGGCGAAAATTATAACACTACGAAAACGTAAGGCAAAAAGGCAACTAAAATGTTATAATTTCAAATGAGAATTTAGGGTCGAAATCCCACAAGGGCGAAGACAATCTTCATAGAGACCCTAATTCTCCAACGTCCAGATGTGAAAAGCATTTCTACTTCATTTATGTCATATTCTTGTAAAATTGGAATTTTAAGTTTTCCTTTAATTATTGTGGTTGTTCCCGTACATGTGGAAAGTTTAGATTTTGTATTAGTTATGTACTGATTAAAGTATTCTTCAGCTATGGAAGGTCTTATTAGTGAGGCATGACTTCCGGTATCAATTAATAATTTACAAGGTGGAAATTGAATTTCTATAAAAGGTAATTGATTAATTTGGAATTCATTTAAAGTTAATGCTGATCCGAGGCTTTTAAACAAAAATTTTCGGATTCATCAATTTGTTGTTCATCAGGATTTTCAAAATCTTGATATTCATATTCACTTTGATTTTCTTGGTTTTCACCAGAAGAAAGGTCAATTTCTTTTTCAAAATTTTCATTTTCTGAAAAATCTTGTTCAACTGGAATTAATTGTAAAATATTATTTTCTTCTTTAATTGTGTATTGAACAGGTCTTTTTTGGAAATTTTGTTTAAATGCATGAGTGCGAGGTTGCACTGAAACACCGGACATAGGTGTCGGTTTTGGAAATTGTTGGTTTGTATTTTTCTTAAATACATTGGATTGTTTATTATAGTTTTTTCCAAAAGTTTGTGAACTAAGTTGGGAATTTCTGTTGATAATTCGCTCTTGGCTGAATGTTTATAGGTTGTGAGGGGAATTGTGATTGTTGAAATTGTTTCTGGGGAAACTGTGTTTGCACAAATTGTCTTTGAGGGAATTGTGTTTTCTGTTTTGAATTAGTGTATGAAGTGTGTGTAGTAATATTTTTATTAATTGAATTATTAAATTTCATATGGTTTTCAGCTAATTGGTAATTTAATACGCAACCTGTAGCTGCATCTAAAGTTAGTGGATTTTGCACCATTAAAATTGTTCTTAATTCAACAGGAGAGTTTGTGACTAAATTTTGGATTGCCATTATTTCATTTTGGTCTACCAAAACATTTGCTACTGCAACTAATTTTTGATCACTCATTATCTTAGAAGTTATTCTATGATTTAAACTTTTTAATCTCTCTAAATAATCAAAAATATTCTCTTTAATATTTCGAGTAGTATACATTAATTCTTGTACTAAGTTTTGTCTAGAATATGGGTCTCCATATTTTAATCTTAGAGCGTTCTTTATATCAATCCATGATTTTAAGTCAGGACGTGACATAAGGAAGTTTCCTGCTTCATTGATTAATTTTGATTTAATCGCTGTTATAACATATTCTTTCTGTGCATTTTCGCCAGTATAATATGTAGTATAAGATTCTTCGATATTACTAATAAAATGTTCTAAGTATTGTTTTTCGCCACCAAAAGGCTTAAGTAATTGTACAATAGATTTCAAATTCTCACCCATGGTTCTTGGTTGATGATTATTATTTCTTAACGAATTATTAGTACTTGGATTATATAAATGAGTTAAGTTAAATTGGGTTAAGAGGTCCTGTATTTCCTCTTCAGAATCTGACATGTATTTTTTGAATTATATGCTTATTTATAGATAGAAAAATAAAAAATACTTTCCTAAAAATGTATTATTTTTTCTGAAAATTAAAAAAAATTGGAAAAAATTATTTATAACAGAAAATTAAGAATAGTTTTCTCAAAAAAATCTATTATCATTATTATTATTTTTTTGAAAATTAAAAATCAAAAAAAATTCAAAAATTCAAAAATTCAAAAAAATTCAAAAATTCAAAATTGACCGTATCTAATACCCAATTCATAATTTATGGAAATAAATCGTTATTGATATATTTTTTCCTAAATTAAAAATTTAAAATGAACTAAGTATTCAGTTATCAATTATATTTTTAAAATTAAATTCTACTTTTTTAAAAAATTATTTATTTAATATAAAAGTTTACTTTCTTAAAATTAAAAAAATCGAAAAAATTCAAAATTAGATTTTTTATGTTTCGCTTAAAATTAAAAATCCAAAAAAAATCAGAAATTTAATTTTTTTCTTTAAAGATTCAAAATTGAAGCTTAGAGGCTTATTATTATTCAGTTATATGAAAGTTAAAGTTGGAAAAATAAAAAATTGGAAATTTTATTTCTTCTCAAAAAAATCAAAAAATTAAAGGTTTCAATTTATTATTCAGGTTTTTGAAAATAAAAACAAAAAAATTGGAAATTTTATTTTTTTCCTTGAAAAATTTTCCAAGTCCAATATCAATCAGTTTCTTGAAAATTGAAAATAAAATATGAAAAAATTGGAATTTTTTTCTCTAAAACATTTAGAAATTAATGTTTTTAATTAGTTATTCAGTTTCTTGAAGTTTAAAAGTTAAAAATTGGAAATTTTATTTTTTTCCTTGAAAAATTTTCTAAGTCTAAAATCAAGCAGTTTCTCAAAAATTTAAAATAAAATATGAAAAAATTGGAATTTTTTTCTCTAAAACTTTTAGAAATTAAAGTTTTTAACTAATTATTCAGTTTCCTGAAGTTTAAAAATTAAAAATTGGAAATTTATTTTTTTTGTAAAAAAATCAAAAATTAAAGTCTTAAATTTATTATTCAGTTTCGTAGGTTACTTGCTTAAAATTCTTTTATTTGTATTTGGTCTCGATGCCAAAACAAATTGAAATTGAAAAATTTTTTATGATAAAAAAACTCAAAAAAAAAAAGAAATTTTTCAAAAGAACTTAATTATGAAACACCAATTACAAAATACAATTTATAGGAAAAAGGGATTACTTACAAGGCACGATGCTTGAAACTGTAACACTTTTAACTTTGTACGTTGATCTTGTTGCTTCTTGTCTTCAGTTAATTTTTTCAAAAAGTGGAACGAATTGGATTAAACTTTTTCGAAAATTCAATCTCTGGACTCTATAGCACTCTGAAGAACATCCGCACCGACTTGCGCCAATTATATTTTCGATTCAGAAACTTGTATTTTTAAAAAACATTTATTTTATTAATTAAAATACAATAGTGACAATCGGAAAATATGTGGATCAAATTGCTACAGGGAGTGCCTGAAAACAAATGAACACTCCTTACTGGAAAGCTCTGGCTTAAATAATAAATATTTGATTGATCCAAGCATTTCCCAATGCAGGTGGTGGTACTACCAGTGCAGTACCGCTGATTAAGCAGTTTTATATATTTATTAGTATTGACATAGGCGTACGCTAATAATTAACATAGGAAAGGAGAATTATTAGTATAAGGATAACTTGGGGTCTTACAATATAACTTCTGTTTATCTTACATATAAAAACTATTATAAACACATTCAGTCATCCATAGCTGCGATATAAATTAGCAAAGTATAGGCTAATAATCAAAGTTTAATTTATTAATTTTTGTTTCACTGATATAAATATCAGTTTATCCAACAAAGACAAACCCTTTCTTAAGTAAACGATTCCTCATCTGTTTATCTGACATATAAAATCTATTATAAACACATTCAGTCATCCATAGCTGCGATATAAATTAGCAAAGTATAGACTAATAATGAAAGTTTAATTTATTAATTTTTGTTTCACTGATATGAATATTTAATCCAACAGTCGTAACATTTCATCGTATACTTCAATTTGTCATATAGATAATTCGTCGTGTACGTGAATTCGCTTTATTTCAGGTATTATGTTATTGAAATGTATACATTTACTGTCTAGTTACCTATTTCAGACATTAGCAAACTTACCGATAATAACCCGGTTAGTTTGCAATTTTAATTAGACATTACATTGCAAACTAACCGGGTTATTATTGGTGAGTTTGATGATGTCTGGTTAAAATTGCAAACTAATAACACGTTAATTCATCGTATACGTCAATTCGTCGTATTGTTAATTCGTCGTATATCAGGTACGATGTTAAAATATATAAATTTGCAGTTTAACTGTTTAATCAGACATTATGAAACTTACCGATAATAACGACGAATTACCTATATTGTCATACTTATACGTTACTTTAAGAGAATTCGGTAAGCTTGATATTGTCTGATTAAATAGAAAAAGTGCAAATTTATACATTTTAACATTATACCTGAAATACGACGAATTAACGCTACGAAGAATTGACGTATACGACGAATTGACTTTACGACGTATTGACTTTACGACGAACTGACGTACGACGAATTGACATAGAACCATACATTATATAGAATTTATGAAATATTTTTATATTTTTTGTTATAATAGTAAAATATTATAACACCTTTTCTTCGTGTCTTGACGAAAAACATAAGTATAATGTGTGGTAAAGATTGTCACCACATTTTCCTTACTGTAATTAAATAGCAATCATTAAACGAGCTCATTACTATTCAGGATATAGGATAATTAACATGTCATGTTTCAGATTAAACGCTTGAATAAATCAAGTAGCTAACCCTATTACTTTTGCTCGACTGCTTTGTTATCTTCGGGGGCCTTTTGTTTCCTAACACGCCGAAAAATGAAAATCACCTCTGGGTCTAGAAGTTATCATTCTCCTTTGTTATCTATTAAATATTTATTTATGTTTTTCCTTGTTTCAGATGCAAGAAATGGACCAAAATTATGACAACACTGGCGGCCCGAGAAAATGTTCTTTGGCGATGTTTTGCGGCAAGACGAGTCTTTTTGTGCTGATGACTGGATATGCTCTGTTTGGGGCGTTGATGTTCAAGTTTTTGGAGAGTGGTGTGGAGACTCATCAAGTAGCTGATTTTCATAGGAGTAGGGAGGATTGTCTAAAGGAGCTTTGGATTATTACAGGTAAGTGAAAGCTAAAAATAAATACCGAAGGTGTACGTTTTAAATGATCTTATAAGAAGTGGTAATTATCCGGAATTCTTGGCTAAAGCCATACATAGCTGAACTTTACCTATATGATAGGTACATTTTAATAATATGGTGAGAGTTTTTCATGATCAGCCAATTAAAATGGAAATTGGTTTTATTTAACGAATTTAAAACCAGCAAAAATAACGGTACACATTACACATTATACGTATAGTTACCTACATTAAGGATAGCGGCAAGTGAAAGTAATTTTCATAAAAAAAAAATCTCTCAATAGTCACGTAAATAGTGTAGCATCGATGCCACTGAAGGTTTGTAAAACTTTGCGTACCTATCCGTTAAAAAAATATCTTCCTACGGATTAATTCAAGCTGCCAAAACCAATAATTGCATGTAACACCAGTAATAGAAGAAATAACCCTTTTTTTCCTTTTCTGTTTCTTATCATAAGTAGGAGAACCTCATATCAATTTTCGAAAAACAGTAGATTTAGGGCAATGCATGATCACAGAACTAGCCGGCCAGCGATATTACTAACCACTGAGGACCAGCTTATCAGTGAACGGTTTAGCTTAGCTGGCAGTTAACCGATCAGTTAACTAACAGCCAAATTAAATAACGGTCCACTGATTAACCGGTCCTTAGTCTCTTCTCGTTGAATCATTCCAGTTGCCAATGGCCTATAGTAGTTCAAACGCCTAACAAAAAACTTTTTCTGCTAGTAAACTGTCGCCAACAGGTGTATTGCATCTTAGTTACCTTTATATCCGCAAAAATATATAGGTTGTCTTTTGCAATTTCAAATACTGACTTGGACTGCTTGGAATTCCCTATGCGATATTTGGCAAGTAACTTGACTTCACTGTAGTTTACCAAATAATTTTACAGCAAAAGTAAACAATACAGGCTACGTGCCTAGTCAATTCTGTATGAATTCTGGAAGTTCACGTCGTCGTGCAAACAAGCTTTATGCAGTATGATAGTGAATTGATATTCATGGAATCCGAATCTGATTATTAGATTGCAGCTGCTGCATTTGTAGCCATGAGTTGTGAATATCCTCTATCAAATGATAGAGAAAAGAAACCTCAAGAAAAGTGATGGGTGGCTTTCTTGGATATTGCCCCGTACACTTTTTTTTTATTTATTTATTCACACAAGGGACTAGCCCATTTCAGTTAACATAATGGTACAAAAATTGATAATTCTATGTAAAACGTAATAATAACAATAAATTTCAAATGAAACTGGTTCACATTCTAGCCGATGGTAAAGTATTATATCAAAAAATAACTAGAAAAGTATTAAATGACAATTCTTCCTAAGTCAGCAAGAAACTGGTTGTAGGAGATGCTATAAAGATCAAATGTATCTGAGTTAGCAGCTCGTATTAATCGAGTGATGGGAGAGTTGAGGCCATAATTTGTTCTATGAAAGGGTTGAGTAAATAGAGTATCGCGTGTGCTTTGCGGAGGGACATGAAAGGTTAGCCTTTGTAGTAGGTCTGGATCGTAGGATGTAATAATAAATGATATTAACCAAAAGTTACATATCTTGTTGTCTCCGGCGGCGAATTGATAGGGTGTTCATGTTAAGTGAACTCTCTAGTTCAGCATAGTGCCACGCTTTTTCGGAAAAAATATATACAGGGTGTTTGGTAGGTCGATGCATATATTTTGGGAGGTGATAGAGTAAGTCATTAAGAACCTATTTAGTCAAACTTACCTCAGTACCAAGTCTTATGGTTTTCAAAATATGGCCGATTTAATTTTTTCTTAAACAAATCGTTTGTTCGGCGCTTCAATGCAATATTCAGCAACAACATCACAAATTATCACAAAAATTAGCCATGCGTTAACAAACTCTTCAGTTATTTCAGTTTAAAAGTGAACACTTTGTTTGTAAAAAGAAGAAAAAAGTGGCAAGTTCAGTTTTTTTCCGTAAATACCTACTCATTTTTGGGAATCTGGTAGTCTTACAGAATAATTGTGCTGCAATTCAAAAAAGAAATTGTAATTTTTTCGTGCTATGTGCAATTCGAAAAGGCACATGTGAAAAAAGTTTTTAAATTACTTTCAAAACTTGGTTGTCTTTATTTTATCCTATTTTTTTCTCCGAATAAACTTAACTTGCAATGGAATTGGTATGACTTTAAAATGGCACTCTTATCGTTAATTTTTCATTTATTTTATTGTTAATGCATTTCACACAAGAAATACAAAACCAAAATAATTGAGACAGAATTTCTGAATATCGCACTAAAGCGCTCAACAAAGGATTTGTGAGAAAAAATTAAATCGGCGATATTTTGAAAACCATAGGACTTGGTACTAAGGTAGGTTTGACTTAATAGGTTCGAAATGACTTACTCTATCACCTCCTGAAATATATGCATCGGCCTACCAAAGACCCTGTATATATAAAAAAAGAAAAGCTAAAACTAGGCTGAGTGCATAAAACCAAATAAAAGTCAATATGAATCAAGTGCTATACAATCTGTTTATTGAATATAAAAATAAGATTATACAGTAACAATTTATATTAATTAAAAAAAAAGATAAACAATTAAATTGGCAACAATACCAATCAAAGAATGATTATTAAATGGAACTGTCATTAATTAATTAAGTGAGTGACCGTTTAATGAAGGGTCAATAAACAAATACAGTAATGTCTATAATATAGAAATAAATGCTATAGTCATGAACGATTAAATTAAGAGTAGAAATTGTGAAAGTTATTGTAGCTCAATAACCAAATGGATAAAAAAAAATTATGTAAAAATTGAAAACATAAAATAACGAAAAATAAGAAAAAAAAAAAAATTAGTTGTTTACCTTACAATGATGTAACCAAAACTAGAAGTAAGTTGACATAAATAATCAATCATCTGAAACAGATTATGCCCAGCTGAATTTTCTATAATAATAACTGTTGTCTGGTTTCCGTTGTCACAAGTACGGAATTGCACCATAAACATACCGCGGTGATCACTTTGGCGCACAAAATAGAGGCAAAGTTTCAATAAATAATAAAATAAAGATAGGATAACTACAGGTATAGGTTTTTTATGTTATATTTAGGATGACGTCATCGAACAAGGAAAGACAATGTTGTCAATGCCTATTTTTTCTCTCATAATTTATCAGAATGTCATGTGTCAATAATTCTGACGACAGCTGAAAATAACGAAATGAAAATGTTTATACATGTCATGCAACGTCGCGCGCCGTTACCAACCAAAAACATCTGAAATTCCCCTACTTTAAATGCGTTAAGAAGTATCTACTTTTAGTTTTGTTAGGTTGGCAGTAGAAATTCACTAAATGTGACGTCATCCTAAATATAGCCTAAAAATCCTATAGTACGATACCAATATGTTCCAGATGGTAGCAGCAGGAACAATAAGCCTGGTTAGTCCTGGATGCAAGTTGTAGATAGGATGGCTCAAATTCACAGTGCGGAAGGATTGTGTAACCGTCCAGCTGAAAGGCTTGGTAGTGATAGCCTTACAGTTACAATCTCGGTTACAATTGAACGCGTATTATTGGTTTACAATTTAGTCGTGCGTGAAAACCCTAAGAGAAAAATTATTGTTAAAATAAACTGTTATTGTAACTGAACCTTAGCCATAGACAGGCGGCACTTATGAATAGACAGAATTAGAAAATTCAACTTAACAAGTCTTTATTAGCAAATTTACTTGATAAAACTATAGCTCTTGAAAATTTTTGTAATAGGAAAATTGAATAATGACATGTATATATGATAATATTCAAATTAGGCAAAATCGAATAGAGCCTTAATAGAAAAGAAAATGTGACTCGAGTTTCCGAAGAAAGTTTAAGGTTATCAGATTGATAGGATGGGACTACGGGATTCGAGATCCTGGGTAGAATTCGGTGGTCTCTAGGGCAGCTTTTCACTAATGATCAAAAAGAGAAAGTTAGAATCCCTTGTGGGAAAAACGTGCAAAGCAAAACTTACCGGAATGATTTTTGAAAATCCCAAATCTTCGTCAAAAATATGGTACTTTACGAAAGCGCAACGTAACGCAACGTAAGGCAACTCAATGTAGCATAAATTCAATAACTGAGAAAATTAGGTCCAAAATCCGGGAAAACTAATTGTATGTTGTTTAGCACGTAAAATCACAAAGTTCCTGATAGTCTTAGGATAGTTATTCATGATGGGGATGGGGAATGTAATATGTGTAGCTGTAGAGCATTGGAATGTACTAGAATACTAAGTACTTAGGTGTTATAGTTGACAATAACATTAAATGGAAGCAAAATATAATTGGTTCAAATAAGAAAATAAGATATTACCTTGCATTTTTTGGGACTTACGCCTCAATTGAAATTATTACCAGAAGTTTCTTGATCTTGATACGAATTACTACAAGCTCTCTGATTAGAGCAATTTTACCTATCAGATTATTTTTATAATATAAAGTACCTACTCGAATCGAGTTTAATTATTTCAATAAAATAATACTTGATTAGGCTCGGAGGTATGAGTTCTGGCTTTTGTGCTGACATTTTGGTACCAAATCTGCTACCGTTGTCGAAGCTCAGGGGATGGAACACCTAAAAAATAAAAAAGGCAGATAATTGCTCGTTTTTTTCGTAAATTTGTAATTTTTGCTTGATAACTCAAATTCAAGTATTCAAACAAATTTTTTTCTGATCAAATTACTTATCATTTTATAATTTGCTCTCGACGGAAAAATTTCTGTCGTTATTATTTCTAAATTTCCTAGACAATAATTTAAGCGACTGACTAAACTAAACTCGCTGGACTATCCGTCCGAGCCCATCTCGCAACAGCCCCGCTGCAATACGGCAATTACGTTGGAGAAGGTCACGACGCGCTCCCAGTAACCAGCTGTTTTTATACGTATAAACAGGGCCACCTGATCGAACGGCCCGGATTAGTTTTTGCGGCAATTTAATTTGAGAGTCGGTTCGCGGACATTGTTCGTATTTTTTAGCGGCGTCGCAGCATCTTTGTCGGCTTATTTCTTTGAAGCGCTTTCCGCACAGAAGTCAGTTTGGTCTGGAAAGACAGTGCAGTAGATATTTTTGAAGTGAAAACTTCTTTAGAATCGTTGGTAGTGATTTGAGACTCGATGAAACGAAAAAGCGACACTTTTTTACCACGCTTATATTAACACACAACACACAACAAGAACCTGGAACAAGCCAAGTGAGCTGGAACAAGTCTGGAAAATGTCTCGATGAAGTCTGGAAAAGTCTGGAAATCTCTGGAAACGTCTGGAAAGAGCCTAAAAATTTCTGGAAAGGGTCGAAAAAATTCTGACAAAGGTGCCAAAAGACCTGGGGATCATTTTCCAGAATCCGGATCAGTCTGTACAAGTCTGGATAAGGTCTGGATAAAGTCTGGAGAACTCTGGATAAGTCTGGATATTGTCTGGAAAAGTCTGGAAATCTCTGGAAACGTCTGGAAAAGAATTGGAAATTTCTGGAAAGGGTTGGAAAAATTATGAAAAAGGCCCCAGAAGACCTGGGGATCATTTTCCAGAATCCGGATCAGTCTGAACAAGTCTGGATAAAGTCTGGATGAAGTCCGGAAAACTCTGGAAAGCTCTGGATAAGTCTGGATAATGTATAGAAATCTCTGGAAACGTCTGGAGAAGGCCTGGAAATTTCTTGAAAGGGTCGGAAAAATTCTGGAAAAAGTCCCAAAAGACCTGGGGATCATTTTCCATAATCCGGATCAGTCTGTACAAGTCTGGATGAAGTCTGGAAAACTCTGGAAAGCTCTGGAAATCTCTGGAAACGTCTGGAAAAAGCCTGGAAATTTCTTGAAAGGGTCGGAAAAATTCTGGAAAAGGTCCCAAAAGACTTGGGGATTATTTTCCAGAATCCGGATCAGTCTGTACAAGTCTGGATAAGGTCTGGATAAATTTACTGGAAGGAATTTTTTTTACTGTCTCATTTAATTTGAGTATGGATAGACAGTCATCGTTGACTCCAGGAATATCTTATTGGTTAGATTTTTTAGCGGCGTCCCTGGCGCCATAGGGCGGCATATTTCTTTGAAGCGCCTGCCGCAAAGAAATCAGTTTCGTCTGGAAAGACAGTGCAGTAGATATTTTTTTATAAATTTGATTCCTATTTGATTTGTATGGTGCCTTATGTTTTATTTTATATAAGTAAAACTGTTTTAATAAATTTCTCGTACTCCGCCCGTGCTTCATTTATTATTTTGTAGAAATGGTAAATGCCCACGTTTGAATTGAGAATAAGTGAAAAAACTTTCTGAGGCGTGTTTTTTACAACTTTAAGATCAAAATTTGGGTTAGTTTGGGTCAGTCTAAAAAAAATTGCGCGCCTCTGGGGCTTCCCCCCTGAGTGTGTGCACCGCCAACTTTTCCTCTCACTAGCCGCCACTGGTCTCTTGTGATGTGCATATAACAATGTGATAAACAATGTACAAAGCATACAGAATAGAACAATTAAAATAATTTTTGGGATAGGAAGTGCGAGCCTAAACCAAATCTATAAAAATAAATTGATATTGACGATTGAACAAAACTACTATTATAAATCATTAATCATAAATTAAGACTCCTTGAATATTCAATATTTATATAGACAAACAAACACCAGAAACCGAAATATTCCATGCATACAAACACTATTGGAGGTCGGTAAAAAGTCATCAGAAGTAAATGCTATTAAACTCTTCAATTTATTACCGAACGATCTAAAACAATTAATAAAAGATTTGAACATATTATAAAGAAATTTTTAATAAATTAAAACATCACCCATTTATAAAATTTGCAATTTTGTACCTCAATACATTTTCACATTATTTATTTTCAATCTATGAAACATTAAAACTTGTAGTTTAAGTAAGCATTTTTAAGCGATTTTAGTTTTTAGGGTAGCTTTAGTTTAAATACCAGTCCTGCACACAGACGCATGTGCCCCTCATGCAGGATATACCTATATTTCATATGTCATATTTTATATTGTAATATTTCTTGCACCTGGAATAAATTGAATTGAATTGAATCCCCTCTAGGACGAAGACAAAAATTAAAATTTTCAAGAGGGACTCTTTTCTCGGAACAACCAAATGATAAAAGAAAGATTCACCACAGGAACTTAATTAGCTGTCGTAGATTTGAAGAATAGAGATGAGTCAAAGTAACAACCAATGTCAAAAATAAATCGGGTGAAATTTTAAGCAAAAATTGCACACAACAATATAAGGTCTGTTCAGAAATCACAAACCGGTCAGAGTGAATTTCATTGGTTGAAACAAGTTATCTAACTGTTTCTGACTGTTTTCAACCAATGAAATTCACTCTGACTGGTTTGTGATTTCTGCAGAAACAAACCTTTTATCAGAGGAAAATGACAACATAATTTGAAGAACACGGCAATGAATAAGCATTTCGTGTTGCAAAACGTGAACGCTTACAAATGAATCGATGATCCCAAAACCATTACTAATCGAAAAGCCTATTAACAAAAATGTACCACATTTCTGCCGACAGCTGGCCAATGAACTATAAACTACACGTACCTGGAATGGCACCGACCGTTGTCGGATATGGCATTTGTCATCTCTCTAAGTGCGTCCAAAGAAAGCTATATAGTGGGGGATACCTTTCTCTCTCTATTTCATTGCTGTTAGGTTTGGTGTATATTCATAACCTCAAATATAATATTTTTTAGACAAGGAAAGATAAATTGGCCCATAAGGTAATTAGAGATAGGAATCCCCCACATTCTCCATCTCAATTTGCCGCATTTTAGAGATAGGCCGAGCCATTCCAGGTACGTGTAGTTTATAGTTCATTGCAGCTGGCACACAAATCATGAGTGACATGACTTAAGAGTCACTATAAAATAGAGAGCAGCCCGGTGGTTTATGGAACCGGTTTCCGGAACTAAATCTGATACTGAGTTCAGCCACCGAACAGGGTACGTGCAGCGTGCAGTACACACTTCGTGAACGGATCACTATTTGGAAAACCTAACCCAAGAATAAGAAATATTTGATTTGTTTACCTGAAAATTAATTTTGAAATGGAATTAAAATATTGATTAAAATCGAGGAAAATCATTAGTCGTCAACAAGAACTAATCACAAGTGAATATGGAATTTAAATAATAAAGATTAGAAAATTTACAGGATCTGCAACTACCGTAATTATTGTTGAATTTTTATGAAGGAAAAATGTAAGCAAAGCCTAAGACTGGTTTATACTTCCAAAATTAAGAATTAAACTAAACTAAGAAATAAATTGAAAATTAAATTAACCTTCGTCTTCCCGGGTGGGGTACAAATGTACCCCAGAAAACAATTTTTCTAGAATATTTTCCCAAAAAGTGTATATTTTTTGTAACTAATTTTATTTTGTGTCAGTAAGGGCTTTGCACATAATTAGTGATTATCAAAAATTTTCCATTTATTTATTTTTTAGACATAATAATTTTTGCATAGCGTGGGGCACATGTACCCAATGACGTACCCCACGTAGGAATCTGTGGTTACTCTATCAAGTACTCACCTTGCAGGAAATTTGCAGGCTGGAAATAGATTTCCAACCTGCAAAATTTAGAAATCACTATAATAAAGCTAATCAAGAAGTATCTGTGGAGCAGGAAGAGAACGAAATTTTACGGGAAGTAGAAGGCGGAAAAATGATCTAGAAATCGAAAGATGGCACGCATTGGTCGAAAATACCATTTCCTAACTATTTTTTTTTCGCTAACCGTACTCTATAGGTTGATTTTATCTATTATAACTATTTAGTATAAATAAAATCATGTTTAATTATCAGAAGTATCATTTTTATCATGGGGTACAAATATACCCCACGTGGGAATCTACGTAATTTTTTTTGACGTGGGAAGACGAAGGTTAAACTACACTTCAGAAATGCAGTTATACCTAAAATTAAGAATTAAGGATTTTCTGAAATTAGCTAGCTCTCTACGTAATCACAAATGACAGAAAGAAACAAAAACCAGCTAAATAGATCGATCTTCTTAATTTTTAATTCTTAGTTGAAAGTTAGCCAACTTTCAATTTAATTTAATTTAATTTAATTTTTTGATTTGAGGTATAAACGACAGCATCAAATTATGGACGTTTAACATTTAAATTTTTAATTTAGTTTAATTCTCAATTTAGTTTAATTCTTAATTCAGAAGTATAAACCAGGCATAATAAAATCAGGGAAAAATTAAATATCTATAGGAATTTTTAATGAAATACTGAAAATAAGTGTGAAGTAGTTGAAGGCAATTTTGGCACGTTACAATAGTCAATCTGCTCGCTGGGTATGTTTAATTTATATGCTGCATAACGAAGAAATGTATGCTGGATATGTTCCATTTTATTTATGTAGACTGCATAGTAAGGATTCGAAACAGAAGAGCAATACTCCAAGTGCGATCTAACTAATGAGGGATAGAGCATTTGTGTTATTGAAATTTTGTAGATATGAGGAGCAGAAGATAAACGGCTGTTCAGAATGACGCCCAGGTCGGTAATTGTTTCAACAGTTGGGAGTACCTCGCCTAGAAGGCTGTAATTTACAATAATAGGTAGGATTGTTTAAGCGATAGAATCTCATAACCTGGCATTTCTGTATGTTTAAATCCATACAGTTAACTGTACACCAATCACTCAGTAATCTGATGCTGCAGTCGCACAGCATCCTCAAGTGAGGATATCGTCATGAAGATCTTGAGGTCGTCCGCAAAGAGAAGACTGAAACCAGCCAAAAAGTCACTCGTTATGTCATTTAAAAAAGACATTGAAATAACAGAGGTCCCTGGGGAACCCAGGATACGGCGGCAGTTTCCTTAGAGAGAAAGTTTTCTGCTCGAACAATGAATCATCTCCCAAGAAGGTAGGAAGAGAGCCAAGCCAAGAGACACCCCATGACTCCTACAGACCAAAGCTTAGCGGTAAGAATCTGGTGGTTGATCCTTTCGAACGCCTTGGAAAAATCAGTGTATATGGCATCAACTTGATGTCCACTCTCCTAGGCGCCCGACAAATAGTCCACAAATGAGATTAGATTAAGTTGGGTTAACCTCCCTTTCATGATGCTATACTGGTCGTCAATAATAATACCACCCACCTGGGCTGTCAGGTAGTCTGTTACAAGACATTCAAAAAGCTTAGGAAAACACATTAGAGTGGATATCGACCTGTAATTTTTTATGTCCAACTTATCACCGGTGACCGGACTTATAAACTGTGACAACATAACTCAACTTCCAGTGAGATGGAAAAACTAAATATGTAATTTTCATTTGTTAGAAAACTTGGAGCGTGTGGAAAACTTTCTCGCACGCTGAGGAGCGTGTGAAAAACTCTAATTTCAGAGGTTGCCTAGCGTGCGAAAAACTCCATTTTCAGAGGCAGTCGTAGGAAAAAGTACTTTTTTTTACGCTCACGGAACGCGCGGACAAAAAAGTAACCAAAAAAATGACGTCTGTGAAGTCAAACTTCAACGTTAAGAATTGAGGTTAAAAAAGTCGTTATTTTTTGACGTTTGCGGAAAAAAACATCTCAATCCTCTGGGGAGTTTGGAAATTTGTAGTTTCTATGGGCTGCTTTCTTGAGTGAGACAAGTTTGCGAAGGCCTTGAGAAAACCAGCGAGGAAATTTAAAAGTTGCTACAACAATTACTTCTGATTTTTTTTATCCCCATTGTCGTCTCCGTCTATTTCAATTTTGACCAGTGGTAGGAGCTGTTCTTTGTACTAGGTCCTGAATAACATGGTTCGATATTTGATTCTTAAGCTGAAGTTACGTTTACATTATCTCTGGGTGGCTTGACTTCACGATTACAGCCTGTGAGTCAACTTCCTTATTGATTCCTAAAAGAGAGTGTATCTTTTTTGACCAGCATTGCTATTCCTCCATTGGCTACAGGCCTATTGCCTATCCGCCAAATAGGTTTCTCTGTTCACCAGTCAAAAATTATTTCCTGAAGTATCATGATATCCATTTTGACGTCTTTCAATAGGTCTTCAACCTCAACTTTCCGAGCTCGGAATCCTTGGCAGACCACTCTCATTCCGTGGATGATCTCGACAATTTGAAAATATTGGACGCCGGTTCCCAACACATCTCATGCTCTTTTCTAGGAAAGTGCTCGATTAGGGTGGTGAATCCCTGGCACACAAGCATTGCTGCGACTGTCCAAAACGAATTCTGTCAGTCAGCCCACATACTTTGACATCTAGGAAGCCCATTCCCTTTAAATGGTCCTCGATGCCTCTACAAAGCATGTTTAGTAGGTGGCGCAAGTAGCGCCTCCCGCTCCTGGAGTTGATAAGTTGGTTGTTTTCCCTAATCCAGGGATGGGATAAGCGACCTGTAGTCATTGGACTTTTTTTTACTCTGGAGTGTAAAATAATAAGGCACCAGAACCGGAAGGAATACCGGCTGAGCTTATGAAAAATGGCTCCCAAAAACTTCTTAGTTACCTGAAAGAACTTTTTACCAGATACATAAATGGAGAACAAATCTCACTAGGCTGGAAAGAGGCGTGGATAACACCCATTCACAAAAAGGGTAATAAAGACGATCGCTTTAATTATAGATGTATCTCGGTCACAAGTACAATGAGTAGGTTTTTTGGTCGATTAATTAAAAAAACATAATAGAACAAGAATATGGCTCTCACGAAATAGAGGAACAAGCGGGATTTCGAGCCGGTCGATCTTGTATTGATCATATATTTAGCCTTATGCAGTTCAATGAGAAAAAAACTGCTACAAACAGAGATGTCCACCTGCTCTGCGTTGACCTTACAAAGGCTTATGACACGGTTCATGTCCAAAAACTTTAGAAAACACTCAAATAAATAATACTGCTATAGAAACAATAAAACAGCTTTATTACCAGGCATCATCAAGAATAAAAATAGGATCTACTCTGTCCGATTGCTTCTCCGTAACTAAAGGTCTACGTCAAGATTGTTGCTTATTTCCCACACTTTTCAAAATCTATTTAAATGAAACACTAAGAAAGTGGAGAAGATCATGTAGTGGTATGTGGATGCAACTGAATAACGAAAAGACTCTATATACACTCCATTTTGCAGACGACCTGGTGGTAATAGCCGAGGATAAGGAAGACCTAGAATTTATGACAACAAGACTTCTTACCGAATATGAAAAATGGGGGCTTTCGGTGAACAAATCAAAAACCAAATTCTTATGCATCGGCCAAAACTCGGGAAACCTTAGTTTAGACAATAATGTTGCAATATCCGCGTGCGACATATATACCTATCTAGGAACCCAAATATTAAGACAGACAGAACAGAAGCCGAGATCGAAGCAAGGATATTAAAAGGAAAAACTGTAACTGGATGTCTAAACTCGATTCTTTGGTCAAATCATATATCACGTGACAGAAAACGGCTCATATATAACACTATATCCCAAAGCATAGTGGTGCCGCAAGACGAGACTAGACGAGACTTAGGGTTGGTCTCGTCTCGTCTAGACATCTCGAGACGAGACCGTGATTCAGTCTCGGTCTCGAGTACCAAAGTCTCGTCTCGTCTCGAGTGGTCTCGTCTGGTCTCGAGTTATACAGGGTGTCCAAAAAATAGCGTAAAATCTCTTCTCTACGTGGCTACACCACACGACAAGGAACCCCAGAAAAATACTTTAAAAAATCTAGTGGCATTCTTAAGAAAGTTTTTTGCATTTTAATATTTATTGAAATTGGCAACACTGAAAATATCCCGTTGACAATATGTCAGAGAATTAAATTAAATACCCATGTAACTACCTGAAGAATTCGAAGGTGAATTTTCACATCTACCTCTTCATATTACCAAGAATAATGCTGGAGAAGGATTTTTTTCATTTAATTATTTTTCTAGGGTTTCTCAAAGGGTCCTCTACTACGTGGAGAGTTTTTACCCTATTTTTCGGATAGTCTCGAGTCTCGCGGCATCACTACCATGATCTTATATGGATGCGAAACGTGACAATTAACGAAAAACCTAGATAGACGACTCATGTCACTCGAAATGGACTTTTGGAGAAGATCTGCAGGAAAATCGAGAATGCAAGGAATAACAAACGAAAGAATAAGAGAAATCATGCAAGTAGAAAAAACAATAATGGACGAAATACAAAAAAAAAAACAACTGACATGGTATGGTCACATAGAAAGAATAAATGACGAACAGCTTCCAAAACTAGTACCTAATGCAATGGACACCCCACGAAAGAAGGAAACGGGGAAGACCTAAAGCAACATGGTTCGGAGGAATACAAAGAGCGATGTCGGAGCGCGAATTACATCCAGGAGATTGGGAAGACAGAATGGGCTGAAGACTGGGAACCGGAAGGCGTAGGATGCTATAAACCGGAAAAAAAAACTCTAGAGTCTGCTGACTAAAGAATTCCGGTCCGTGCCATGAATGGTGACGACTAGTGCCTTGTTTTTGGCGTGTGTTTCATTTGTCTGCATCCTTTTCCGAGTTTGGGAGGGATGGCCTGTTTGAGCTGACAAGTCATCCTCGTCCTAATTTAACCCTCCATCCTCTCCCATGTGTCACGCTTAGGTTGCTTGTGGTCAGCGGTGCCACCACTTTATCTACACTTGCCTGCGTTGGCTAAGGGTTTATCCCGAAAAGAGGTTATGGGGGGAAGGAAAAGATTTCACCCCTAATAGTTAATACATCTATTGTGACACCTTAACTTATGTAGGAGATGATTAAATAGGGTTTACCAAAAATAGATAGCAGTAAATGTTCTTCCCTGGAGGGCCATTATATAACATTCCCTTGGAATGCCAATTTTTAGGGACAGCCCTACGCTGTCCACAGTACCCAAACAGTCCTATGAAAATGTACCCTCGAGGAGCTTAGTTTCCATAGCTCTAGGTTTGGGGCGTTAAATGGGGCTTCTTCAGCATGATATTCACCTTCGGATCTCAGTCGAACTGTAGCAAGTCACACTCAACTTGGAGAGAAAGTCTTTTGGCCTGTACCCTCGAGGAGCTTAAGGCTGCGGAGACTAACCTCTCCATATATTTAATGATCGAACCGTTTGAATAGTTCTTTAGAGACGACTTGGAATGCCTATGAGAATCACTATTATTTTAGATTTTTAATAACTAGCATAAATAAATCGAAATTTAGATTCCAACTCCATTTTTTACCTTTCATAGAAATGTTCTGCTTCAAAATACCAATTTTATCAAAATCAAATCTATCCAGATTAGACAAATATACCTGCAAAACATATGAATTTTTTGTATTTAATGGCAATTAAAATTTTGACTCTCCCAAATGTTCATAATTTTCTATTGTATGAAGCACCATTTTTATTATTCAAATATTAATTTGAACAAATTTAACTGGGATCAAACAAATCAAATAAACTACAATTATTAGTTACATACGGTCAAATAATAATAATTGATTAACCTATTATGGACATAGTTAATGTGAAATATTAATTATGGCAGTTGATATTACCGTTTAATCAATTCAAAGTATTTTTTACTAGTGATTTATACCAATATAATATTAATAATTATTATTATTGAAAAATATATATCGTAAAATGAAATGCTCGTAATGTATATTCGAACTATCTAACGAAAATAAAATCAAAGTTTAACCGCAGAGTCTATTACGAAATTAGGTCGCTACTTCTGAGTAAATACATGGATAAAATGAAACCTTATTTAATCAATAAACTGTAATGTTTTTATCATTTCTAAGTATTCTGATTTGATAAAGTATACAAGTATGCACCGGTTTCAATTTGAAGCCAGAGTTTCCTACATAACAAACAATTATTAATAAATTAATCCAGGATAAACATGAAAAAAGCACGTTCAGTTTTCCCATATAAACGTGAAAATTAATCAATAGTAATATAACTAGTGCAATGGAAATTATTGATAATTTTTGGGAAATTTGCCCGAATGCATTTTTAGTTGAAAAAGAGCACCAGTGCACGTAGTGCACGAGTGCCTTTTTCAGTTAAAAACGCATGAGTGCAAATTTGTCGAAAATTATAAATATATTTCCATTGCACGAGTTGTATTTAATGAGAGAATTTCATAAATCAAAAATTTAAATTTTTTGTCAAAAAATGTCAGAACACCAGTTTTCGCACCAGTTAGTATGCAATTATCTGATAATTTGCACTAGTGCAAATTATCGCGTAATTACAATCTGATTGGTTCAAATCAACAATCAAAACATGTCAATTTATTGTTGGAATACCAGTTTTGACAGATGTATGAAATTCTCATAATAAATTTTACATCAGTGTACTGTAGGTTTTTTGTGCACCTAAACAGGGGCAAACTGAATAAATAACACGAGTTTCTGGATAGGTACTTCAAAAGGCTTAATTTAATAAATGAATCAAGAGACCAAAATCGTTAAAACCATACACTTAATTCTTTAATCGATTATATGGCCCAGATGAAAGAGAAGTTAAAATCAACCACGACGTTAAGTAGAATAAACTCCAGTAATTGCTACTAAAAAACAATTATCTATAAATTAGACTGTTAAAGTACTAGATTTTTAGTTAATAAATAACTGAATAGAGATAAAGCTTAGAGAGCAAAGATTTAAAGAAGTAGGTACCTATTTTTTTTTAACAGCAACTGCCCAAGTTAACTCAAATGTAATGTAGTCGCTAAGGTAATTTACACGAGCGGTAACATAATGCTTGCTACGCAAGATAAGCTCCAAACGAGATGTGTCCTGGCAGGACGTCTATTTATAATTTAACTTTGCCCTCAGGGGAGTGTTTGTACCGGCTTTGTATAGCCACTTTTGATTCGTTGCCGCTGTACAGAAAGCAAAATATAACCTGGCGTGAATATTTAAAATTTTAGTTGGATTACTTTAAACCAGAATCAATTCAATTTATATTTAGCTTATTCTTTTTATTTCTGGTAATAATTCGTTCTAGATCCGATTGAGACTATAATTTGGAGTCCCAGCGCCTTGCAAGATGCTTCAGGCAACTCTCGGATAGTCAGAGTCTTGCTGGAAACAGCCAGCATGGCAAACTTCCAGCCCTTGTTGCAAATACAGAGATTTATTTGTAATTTAGAGCAAGAAAACCTATAGGGTCATGGTATTCAAAAATGAAGAAAACGTGTAGCGTGAAACCACTCAAATTCCAACAAACAATATGCAATGTACGTAACAAGTTACTTTTAAAATTTGCAAGTTAACAGTTTAGTTTTTCCGATGACAATGATACGGTATGTACCTTTTCCAATCCGGAGCTCAGCAGATTGTTTCCTGAGTTCAGGAACGAGGATAGATTGCTGGTGTGACGTCCCTTCAGCTGATTCAGACTCCAAATGATGATCTTGAGGAATAAGGTACCCAGAAAAGAATTTACAGTATTAGTTTTTCCAAATTTTGGAATATTTAATTCCTGAATTCTGTTAAAAAATTAATATGAAATTATTTATCATAAAACTATTATTGTGCAGATACTTCTTTCCAACAGAATCAGGTATTAGCAACTATTGCAAATTGGAAAATTTTATATTTTTATAGAAAAACAAATTAATGAATTAAAATTTAAAAAAATAAAATAAAGTAGCAATAAAATAGGTAAGTACAGCAAGATCAAAGATAAATGCTCGTTAACATTGAACAAAATGCTGCTTCTCGTGCAGTCGCGCTAAATAAGTGAAAAAAAAAAAAAAAAAAAAAAAAAAAAAAAAAAAAAACATTGAACAAGATAAAAATAGTAGGTATATTGTTGTATAAGGAGTAGAAGCTTTACTTTTTTGTGCTAAAGCTATTTCTTCTCCAAACGAATGGGGTAAGCTTGGAGGTTACTGAATGGTTGAGGGGAAGTAAAAGTACGAGTGGCACTAAAAGTACTTTTGCTGCCGCTCCAGCGGCACTAAAAGTACTTTCACTGCCCCTGCGGTTGCCTACCAGCATAGAAATTAAGTTTCTACCACCTCGACAGGTGTTAACCCGCTGAACTTGCCTACCAGCATAGAAATTAGATTTTTTACATCTTGACAGGTGTTAAGAAAGTGACGTTTTTTTGACTTTTGGGGAAAATAGTATATTGTTGTATTAGGAGTAGAAGCTTTACTTTTTTGTGCTGAAGCGGTAGGTTTGCGAGCCGAACGTAGTGAGGCTTGCAATACTGCTGAAGCACAAAAAAGTGCTTCTACTCCGTATGCAACACGCTATTTTTTATCTAAACGAATGGGGTAAGCTCGGGGGCAAGTGAATGGTTGAGCGGCAGTAAAAGTACGAGCGGCACTAAAAGTACTTCTACTGCCGCTCCAGCGGCACTAAAAGTACTTTTGCTGCCGCTGGGGTTGCCAAGCAGCATAGAAATTAAATTTGTAGCACCTCGACAGGTGTTAACCCGCTGGATTTGACTAGCAGCATAGAAATCAAATTTCTGACATCTTGACAGGAGTTAACAAAGTGACGTTTTTCTGACGTTTGGAGAAAAAATAATTTTCTAGAGTTTCCCCAAATAGATAAATTTTCCTTTTAAGTTAAAGTAGCGGAGAGCCGCCAACAGTGGCCATCTTTTCAAAGAAGTGCCTACTACTTTTTTACCTGAAGCAATTTAAACGCGTTTAATAATTTTTCACACAGTAAATATATTTGTGAATTTTGTTTTTTAATATTTTTATCAAATTGGCCACTGTTGACGACATACTCCCACACTGGCCACCATTATCCTCAACAGTGGCCACCAATAAATTTGAAAAAAAAAAGTCAATATAACTTGTTTTATAAGTTGTTTTTAGAAAAAATTCCATAGGAATATTATAAGCCATGGCACGGAATGCCCAATAGCATTAATAGCTCCTACCATCGTGACTAAGGTTCCTCTTTCACTTGAGGTGACTTGGCCTACTTGTTTTCTTCCCTTCTGTGAAGCGATTTTGCTTGTGCCTCGAACAGTAGTTGTCAATGCTGTTTCATCTGCATTCCAAATCTGCGATGGGTCATATTTATGCTTTCCATACAGTTGTTTTAAATTTTCGAAAAAATTTCTGACCACAACCCTGTTAAATCCTACAGCTCCTGCTAGAGATGCAGCTTCAGCAGACCGTAGAAATACAGATGGGTTTCTTTTCATAAATCCTGTGAACCAGTGTTTTCCTGCGCTTTGATTGACAACCCATGCTTGGGGCATTTGTTGTAATGTTTGGCCAACTCATGAGCAAAACTTCTTATTTTCCTCGCACGGCGTATGGCTGCGTTTATTGTATTTTCAGGTATTTTGCCATGACCCAGCTTTGGACGCTCTGATGCTGCCATATTCTGAAAAAAAAATTAACTAACAGTGGACGCCCCTATAACTTCAAGGTAAGTAGTGGCCATTGTGCGGAGCGCTGTAGTGGCCACCCGTAGGTAACACCACATGTTGAATAAAAAAATGTGTGCAAAAAAACAAATCAATTTGAGAATTTAAATATCGTCAAATTAGAGTCTAAGCACCACAGCTTTCATTGAAAAAATAATTTTTCGAAAATCTCTTCAGCAGAAGGTGCGAAAGCACTGAAAACTTACCTCAAAATCTACGTTTTCACCCCGAATTTTCACATTCTCACTCTAGCTCATACAAAATGGAACTGATCGCCTCAAAGTTTTGCCAGTCGAATCTTACAACTAAACGCGCAATGTAAAGTGGTGTGGGCCTTTGACTGACAAAGTTTTTCCGAATTATAACAGAATGACCACTGTCTGGACCTGGCCACTGTTGGCGGCTCTCCCCTACCTACTATGGGTACTAGAAGATAAAGCCCCTGCAAGTCAAATATCACAATACTTATTATCATAATGTCAAGTTTTCCTAGTTTATTTAATAATTTGTATAGGGTCTTTTCGCAAAGGTCCACCTACACAGGGTGGTCTTTTTGTTGTCGGTTCCATAATCGTGAAAGGATCCTTTTTTGTCGACATTTTATGAATTATATTTACTTTATTGTAATTTTTACATATGGCAAAATAAAAGAATTGATTTGATAAAGCTGAGGTTGAAATAAATTAAATCCAAGGAACTGTCAAAATTCTTGAGATGTTTTAATTAAAACTTATTAAATGAATTTCAACCTATCCGGATTTCTATCTTAAAATTCCACCCTTTCAGCACTCTCCTTACTTGAGAAGATAATGAGGAAGTCGAAAAATTAATGGCTATGCAGACCTATGCCTTGATTTGGCAAAGTGCTGATAGGGATGGACACACAAATTTAGTTTACACCGACTCTCTTTAGAGCAAATGGTCCAATAATCCCACACTAACAATTGATTCCGAAAACTAAAGCAGCAATACCTATTTATTTGCCAAAACTTTAAATTGACTTGCCTCGGAAAATCTTGGCACCGCACAAAATGGAGGGTCACAATAGATAAAAAATTAAAATTTAATATTTATATTTTAACAAGCTTTGAGGCTTGTTAATCTAGATCTAAATAACTTGTATGGTTGAGATTACACGCTCGCTCAAAGTCATCTGGAACTGTATAGAAACTCAATAGAAATCTTAAAAAGATAAAGCCTAGAAATAGAAAAAATCTCTCAAATCTCAGATTTTTTTTGACAGAAATTTCCATACTCTTTATTCAGATTTAGCCTATTGTTAAATGTTTTCCTAAATGTCTGCTGTTTTGTGTTAAGTATTTTCTATACTGAAATATTTACATTCCAATACATTATTGTGGATATTTATGGTAAAATAACTAATTAAATTGGACCACTAGAAAGTAGATTAATCGACAAAACAGATCCCGAACCTTTTGGCGTATGTTAAATGGCTGGAACTACATCTCTTCAAATACGCGAATAATTATTTGAAAAGTTTTGGTGAAACAACGAATTAAATCGGACCGCCAGAACGCGATATAATTGGAAAAATAGAATTGGGCCCTGTTGACATGCTGCGCAGATGGTCAAAATCCAGTTCAGACATTCCCTTATACTACGAGAGCCCGTGACACAAAAGCCTCAGTCATCTGTTAGAAGGCCGTTTTTTGGTGGCCTGGTATGCCAAGTCCTCGGTCAACTAAAAAACGTAATGGTTGGCGGGTTTCGGTGTGCAGAAGCTGAAGAGTGGATGAATTTTCACTACCCCAAAATAAGGATTTCTACCATATGAGTTAGAAGCTTTTTTTTTGTTGTGAATAAATAATATGGACCTACTGAGGCCTAAACAGGAATGGTTGGCGGGCCTTCCCCCTCTCTTCATCATGCCCACCGCGTTTGAAGTGAGATTCCCAAGGAAAGGTCCTACCTCACAAGTCAGAAGGACGAAAGAAAGTGGAAATTATACATTTTCACTTCCTCGTCCGTTCTTGCGCTGGGTTGGCAGCCGGTTGGCGCTCTATTGTTTATTTAAACATATGTTTTTGCGAAATTGAAGTTGTATTTTCCCTCGCTATAATCTAAAGAATTGGTGAGGGTTTTTAAAAATTTTACTTGGATAAAAAAAATAATACACACATTTATCAACTGATAAATGCTATTTCATCCGCAGGTTACACACATAATTTTTTGTGCAAGAAGAAAAAAAAAAAAACATCAGAATAGCTTAAATAAACCCACATCAGAGTGGCTCAAATTTGGCATAAAACTCGGCAGAATTCTTTGATCGATTATCTACTATACCCATACTTTGGTCAGGGAGGGCGCAGGTTATGAATTATGAAAAATAATTTTTCAAACATTTATTTTTACTTTATTTATACGTTGTGAGAATGTGCAGGGTGTTCCAATTTGGACACTTTTGATAAGAAACGTAAATTTCTGAGACCAGATACAAAAAAATGACCCCCCCCCCCACTCTGAGGATCAAATTTCATTATAGAGGATGTTTCTGGATTTTGAGCAATACTGTGAAACCTTATCATTTTTGAAGTGAAAACTTCTTCAGAATCGTCGGGAGTGATTTGAGACTCGACTCGATAAAACGAAAAAGCGACACTGAAAAGAGACAAACATATAGATCTATGGGATTTAGCTAGCTAGAGAATAAGATGGAATACTTTTGTACAGCGTTCCCTATTCTTCGTCTCCTTTTTGTGCGGTGCTTCGTAGCCTTCCCACTCTTGTCTACCAAGCGTTGTACCTAGTTTATGTATTTCATTCTTTCTGAGTTTAGTTTATTGAAGGTTTGACTTCTACTGGGTGTGAACTGCACAAATATTTTTTTATTTTTTATTTATGAAAATAATTGATTTATGTAGGCATAAAATTTCTAGAGGTACTTTTTCAAGCAGAATCCAATGACGTACTTAAAAAAGTTATAAAGCTTTCACAGTTTTGCTAAAAATCGAGAAACGCCCTCTAGCGACAAAATGGTTGGTGGTATATCAAATTGGACCACCCTGTACTCAGTAAGTACATATTATCAAAAAACGGAAAATAATAAAAATACCTATTCAAAATAAAAATCCGCAATACAAATTTATCTGATAAGAACATAACGAAAAATTGAACAATGGTGTCAGCTTCGAAAAATTTTCTAGAACATTCTTTTTGGAAATTTTTCATATAAAGTTTTTTGGAAAATTCTTGGAAAATTTTTCTGAATAAGTATGTTTTTTCAAATTTTTTACTCAAAACTCTTTCGAGAAGATTTTCAGACTTTTTCTCCAATTTCCCAAAATATTTAGCAGTTAAATTAAAAAGTGTGTTTGATTTGATTTGATTTGAAAAAACCTCCACTATATCTTCAAATTATAGCGAGGGACAAAACAACCCAGCGCAGAACGGACGAGGAAGTGGAAATGTATAATTTCCACCTTTTTTCGTCCTTCTGACTTGTGAGGTAGGAACTTCCGTTGGGAATCTCACTTAAAACGCCAACCGTTCCTGTTCAGGCCTCAGTAGGTCCATATTATTTATTCACAACAAAAAAAAAGCTTCTGACTCATAAGGTAGAAAGCCTTATTTTGGGGTAGTGAAAAAACATCCACCCTTCAGTTTCTGCACAACGGAACCTGCCAACCATTACGTTTTTTAGTTGACCGATGACTTGGCATACCGGGCCACCAAAAAACGGCCTTCTAACAGATGACTGAGGCTTTAGTGTCACGGGCTCTTAGACTATTAATGGTTAGGGTTGCGCACACCCCGCAAAAAGCAGCTCCGCTGTCCCCGCCTGAAAAGAGATTTGGTTTAGTTAGGTACTTTTTAAAATTTTTGATATCGCCCTAAGGTTTGTTAGTTAGGTTACGGATAATGTCCGACTTGACTGGAAGTATTTTAGGGCTATGGGCTGGAATGTTTTTGAATATATATAGTTAGACGGCAGTGAATATATTCATGCATGTTTATCATCGACAAAATATATCTGCAAGTCTGACCTTGTTTTTTTTTTTTTTGCTAGAAAGGAAGCGCTTATCAGTATAATAGTAGTATAAAAATAACCGTGAAACATGATACCTTGTGCCTGTTTATAACGTTCCCATCAAACGTCGACGTCGTTCGTGATGATTCACGGATTTTCATTATTCACCACTACAGCATCCTGTAATACGACACAACGATCTTCACACTATGTACGCTCGATGGCGCCACCGATAACGTCATGACGTCGCGACATTGTTAAGGCTTGCGCAGACCTTATGGGGACGTCGGAGGCGTCGGAGGGCGCAGAACGCAGATATTAAATGTACTAACATTTTTATTTAAGTGGTACTGCAAAGTGCAATGATGAAAATATTTACATATCCCAAGTAGCACAGAAATATTGTTATTAGACTGAAGTGCTTTATATCCGATTTGTTAGCGCATTTGAAGTAACAAAACTGATTTTTAAGAGACTCAATAAATACAAATGTATCATGAAAACAAATTTATTTTGTTATTTTGCTATATAGATATTTTCAAGATTAATTTAAATAACAATTTTATCAGTTTGGTAATTAACTTGCTCATAAATATTTATATGACAAGACTTATAAAACTGTTTTTGTTTGAGATAGATATATTTTGTAGTTGCTTTATAGCAATATTCACAAACAGATATATATCACTTATAAAAGTATGCATTTTGATTTATTACGGCTTTATCATAAGATTTTATAGTATTTATGGAGAATAATTTATAAAACAGTTCATTCTTACCAATAATTTAGTTCCGTTCAATAGTCTTATAAAACTATTTTATAATTGTTGTGGAACAAAATTGAATAAAGCACTTAAAAAAGGGTGAAATAACAGAAGTGTCTCACAAAATACAAAATTATTATCAGGGTAACCTTATAAAAATGTTATAGCACTAACCTAAAATTTAGTTTATCTACCTACGCTGCAGAAAAATCTTGATATTTCTAGTTTTAATTCCAGTGATAATTGATATAGGTACCTATTGCTAATTATCAATATGTCAAGCATTTCTGTCAAGCTGGATAATATTAAGAAGAAGTGGCAATTTCAGGAAAGAGGTACAGGCTAATTTCGAAAGATTTGGTGTCATTTAAGCAACATATACCTGTATTAACCCTTTCGCTGCGCATAGGCCGAGAGCCGTTTCTCGTGCAATGGACAGTTTTTCTGGTGTTTGCGAATATACTCGTCTGGAGCAGTATAGTCCAATGGGATATGCAATTTCCGAAGAAAAAAAAATAGCTTATATCAATGAAACAATGGGTACATTCAGTCGGTCCCAGCGGCTAAGCTTATCCACTCAGCAGGGACTCTATTCTCGAAACCAAGGAACAGCATTCTCATAAGAACAATTGCTCTGTCATTGTCAGTGTTATGCCGGACGACAAAGACAGAACCTTCGTTCCAATGAGAACGCTGTTTCTTGGTTTCGAGAATAAAGTTCCTGCTGAGAGGCTGAGCTAAGCCGCTGGGACCGCCTGAATGTACCCATTGTTTTATGATAATAAATAATTTATTCAAATAACATTTTATTTAAGTTGAACATATTTTTTTTTTCTCCAATCACATACATGTACTAGCTCGTTATCGACGCGCCGTAGATAATTTGCACGAAAAGCAAAGTTGCCAGCTCGCGGCCACCCTACAAAATACGATGCTGCGATTATTTACGGCTGGAGCAGTCAGATCCTATTTTATTTTTAAATGCGAGTATTCTCGTCTGGAGCAGTAAAACGGTTAGCGAGAATACTCGTCTTGAGCAGCGAGAGGGTTAAGGACGTTTAGCTTATAATAACATAACATAACATAGAATAGTGATAAAGTGTCCAATTTCTAATTTTCTTATAAATGTATTCTACGATAAAAGTATCGTAAAACTGATACAGTCAGATATACTTTATAATAATATTCTTATTTAAGCAATTTTTCTGAAGGCTATATAACAATAGTATTTTATAAGGGTTTTATTATTATCGCAATTACTTCAGATATACCGACATCCACGCCACCTAGCACCATGATCTGAAAACAAATATACATGATTCAGATTAGGCGATGCGACGTTGTCAAACTGAATATATTATCTTCAAGTATCCAGAATATTTATTTGATAAAATTAATAAATAATAAATTAATAAAAATTATTAAGGGTTGATTATGATCGAATGCCCTAGACATATACGCAAACACATGAACCGTTACAAGTTACTGTCTATATTAGGTAGGTACTGTAACCCTGCTGGTAAACAACAGTGAACTAAAAATTAAAATACAGAGAAGGTATAATCTATATACGTACCTATTTAATATAATTCAATTAAAAAGTTGTTGGAATTGTTACGGTGTGGCCAAAAACTCTAATCAAGTACCTATGACTATTTTTTTCCAATTTTAAATTCCAACTTTTTTTATTCAATTCTGTCGGCCACGAGTTTTAGGTATGATTTTTTATAAATGAAGTTAGAAAGTTACTAGTAACTTTTGATTTTCATCCATACAAAATTGAAAATATATAAAGGTACACGTTTGTTCTTGACATGGCAACATTGCAATGTCTGGAATATTATAATAGTTTTACGCTAGGTATGTCATTTTAGATAATAAAATACAAATGTTTTATGGAACTGCATTATAAAACACGTTATAAATCAAATATGTTTTATAAATATCAAAGGACATGGCACGGATTATATGGAAAATAAAGGCCAGTCGATTTTTTAAAAATTTTAATATGTTGTAGAGCTAGGGAAAAGAAACAAAAGTTACCATGGGCCCATTGTGCCCCGACCAATAGGAGACCCAGTAAATGGGTTTAAAGAAAGCTTGGAAAAAGACCGAAAATGGCGCCCCCGCCCTTCTTCCCCAGACAAATTCGCGATTTTCAATTATCTTTTTTTTACGAAAAGGATGTATCAATAAACTAATAGAACTCTTAGACATAGTTAGTCATATGAATGAAGTGTAGCAAATGCTTTTATTCTACTTACGTCTATTTTTGTTGCATTAAAGCTGAATATTTTTATCTCAAAAAAACTTAAGTAAAAGCATCTGCTTCTGTTTCATTCATATTACCAATGAATATTCAAAAACCCTGAATATGCAAAAATTAAATCTACTGAAGATAAATTAAATAAATAAAAATAATTAATGTTGCAATGGTTCGCGCAAAGGCCGGTTTGCAGCATCTTTTGTAGCAAACAAAATGCTCAGAGGTGGATATCGAACATTATTTTCATGACGTGCATAACCCAGAAACCACAAAACGCTTGCAACATGGGAACAGCAACCCACTGTCCTTGCTCCCGTTTTACATGTGCAATAATACCCCGTTATTGGCTGTCTGTCATGTTCAAGGTTCTCATTGGGAATAAAGCTAATCCAGATGTTATGTCTTATCCTTTGTGTAAAACGGGAATACACTCTTGACCTTAGCAGACCAGGTTGTAGTTCGGTGGCTTGTAAAGTGAAGTGTTCTACTTCTTCTCGTTGCAGGCGATCTTGGATATAGCTAGGAGCCAACTTTAATTGGTATACTCCTACAGTCAGATCCCGAAGGTATTGTAGATCAAGGTGTGGAAAATTATTGATATTTAGTTCATCTAGATTTTGCCATCTGTCGTCTGGAATAATTTGTCTTTGTAGATTTTCATTATTCACTCTAGCTTGAAGAAGATTATCTCTCGCAGCCAATTCCTTCATTGCTTGTGCAGATTCTGCAGTTGCTCCATCCATATGAATGAGAGGAAAATACCGGTTAATAATGGAGCATATTATTCGGAGAAAGATATTCAAAAAAGATATATGCTGTACTGGCAATATATCTCTTAAGAAATGAAAACAAGATTTAATGTGACCATTTCTTGCTTCAATAATCCACCGTGTCTTGGTGATCAATCTTGCTTTATTTGAATCTTCGGTAGATAATTGTCGTTGACCCCGTGGTATTAGAGGAGGCATTTCTGTATCGATACCCAACCCGTTTAAAAAGGGCAAAGCGTCACGATATCCTCTGTCAACGATCAATATATCATCTTCCTGAAACCAATTCCTTACACGATTAAGATCCTGATCATTAGCTTGCTGAAGATGATCTTCAATCATAGCAGCATCATTATTTCTTCCATCTGAAAAATATGGCCCATGAACATCTAGTATATATCCATCTGGTGCAACTATAAGTCCTGGTTTTAGTAGATGGCACCCCTTATAAAGACAATACGATTGCCTGAGTGCTCGAAAATTAGAGCTTTTCGGAATTTTGATATAAGTTCCATCGACATAGGCTATTGCCTTACGTATTTCAGGATGATCGTTATACAGCTCATTCGCAAAAGGTGTTACATGTAAGTCTATATAATTTTCTCTTTCTATTGCTCCTACACCAATATTTTCATCTAGAAATCTGCCACTCAATGATGTTCGAACTGCTGTTATTGTCAGACTCACACTCGGACTCACATATTGTCTGCTAGGAAAACACATGAGCACCTTCAATGTACTATCCGACAAGCCAAGTTTCAGTTTAATTAAAAATGCTATGGCATCTTTTTTGGAAATATTTCGCGTTGATCCATATAAAACAACATCATCACAATAGGTATACAAGTCGCGAAATTGTTCCTTATTGAGATTAGTCAATAACTTAAAATCTTCTTCTGAAAAATGATTTTCTGACTCATACAAACCAGCCTTTTGTTGGATAACACTTTGACGCAATGCCTTAAACCATTGCATGGCTTCTTGAGCTGTCATAGCAATTGCTCTTTGAAAACCGCGAATTGGGGCTGTATCCTGGGATTTCAAAAAACCCTCATCATTATAATGCCGTAAGCAGCAAAGACTTGTTCTTGGCACGAACAAGTCCCTTTCAATGTAAAAATTAATTCTAGCAGCAAATGTTATTTGTGCCAGTTGCCTTCTTCTACCGTCCAAACAAATGAAACATCTATTATTTCTTTGAGGAACTACTGTAAATCTGAAATGATCTTGGTTTTCCAGATTTATTTCATTCAGTAGAACCCTGTGGCAGTTTCGATGAATCCTCTCATGCTCATTTATTTCCCTATCTGGCAGATCATGTTCCATTCTAAAAAAAAATGTAAGAGGATCGGTAGACCGGGCTTAAATGGCAAAACATTGGTATCTTTCAACACAAATCATGCTCTTGTTTATTCACCTACCGTTTTCAAAAAACCTTTTGATATTTGGAATCCACAAACCTGTGAGAGTGTGGGGAAGTATTTTTTTCTACAGCCATGTGAAAAAAAAAATTCAATTACTACGAATTATGTAGGTATACTTACTCCCACGTGTGTAGAAAAACTGTTGTAGGTACCTAACACTTGCGGGAAAGGTTTTTCTGCACTCGGCTGCTTCACCGAACTCCGCTACGCGTCGTTCAATGAACGGCAGACTCGTGCGAAAAAAATCATTTTCCGTACTTTTTGGGTGAATATCTATTTTATAAAAATTCAAATTAGTGTGCTGAACAATCGCATATTCCGATTTTCACTGGACTGTTAAGCATGCTAATTTTAATTTTTACAAAAGAAAATGACTTCCCCACACTCTCACCGGTTTGAAGATTCTAAATATCAAGGGTTTTTTGAAAGCGGTAAATAAACAAGGGTATAGGATTTGGATTAAAAGGTAGGTACCAATGTTTTGCTATTCAAGCCCGTGCATTTTATTTTCGGCGCCGTCCCAATTTTTGTGTTGCTACCGATGCTTTTATTGAGTATGTAAGTGTGTTTTTGCCGCCACTTTTTGCGACTCTTTTGTTACATTTTATTTTTAAATCAACCTTTTTAAACACATGCGTACAACCTATCCTTTAAATGAAAAAGCAACTAACTTCAACTCACCTCATAAGCAGTGCAAGCTCTCTAACTCTTTGAACCTCCTCTAGATATTGGAAAGCCCTTGGCATTTCACCTTCATCGCATACAAAACAATTCATTCTGGGTGAACGGAAAAGAAAATATGAGTTTGCTGAAAATCAGATTTTTTGACAAATTTTTTAAACTATGGTGACAGCTACGATAATTATAGAACTGTTTTGTGTTTGAGACCTTGAGAGTCAGGACCTGACTCTCAAGGTCTCAAGGGGGTCGGGAGCTCGCCTTCTTTACCATCTTTTTTCTTGGGGTAAAGGGGTAAATCCTTATATTTTATTCGAAAGAAACTTTCTAGCTGAAAAGGAAACAATAATTTTCGGTCTTTTTCCAAGCTTTCTTTAAACCTATTTACTGAGTCTCCTATTGGTCGGGGCAGAGTGGGCCCATGGTATCTTTTGTTTATTTTCCCTAGCTCTACAACATATTAAAATTTAAAAAAAATCGACTGGCCTTTATTTTCCATATAATCCGTGCCATGTCCTTTGTTTATTAAACATTTTCTTAGCGATAAAAATGATATATTAGTCGACGCCATGTTTTCACGTTTAATTTCACTTGGTCCTATGTCGGCCATTTTGTCTTATCCAAAATAAATTAAATAAAATAATATAATTTAGAAAATTGTCGTTACTAAAATAATAAAATCAGTTCACAATGACATAGGACATGACATAATGTCGATTTTCAACTTCACGGATGATTATTGGAGACTTTCGTGCAATTTAAATATTTTTTGTAACTGTAAAACCTTGTTAAAATTGAAGCGCGTTAAAATATCTCCAAAAAATAACCCCCAATTGATCAGTAAAATTTGCTTCGCAGTAAGATTTGAGTGGTTGAACGGTATTTAGGTGGGCTATATATTTTTCCTGATTTACCCATGCATCCCTAGCAACATGTCGCCATATTCGTAATCCATGAAAGCAGAGAAGGTTAGAAAACCATTTAAAAATCAGTTTTGTATTCGGCATTATGAAAATACGATAAATTATTTTTATTAAACTGTTTTAAGTATGCTATAAAACATTATTTTATAAATGTTTTATTAGTAATTTCAACTACAGCTACAAAATTTCTAAATAATATTTATAAGGGTGTTTTATACTAAGGTTCACAAAAGACACAATTGCTATATAGGTGAATTTATCTCCTAACTTATAAACCTCTTATAAAACTGGTTCATAACGATTTTATAAAGCATAATATTTTGTAAATGCTATTCGGGATCCTAAAACAACTTTAAAACAATAATAATATTTTATAAACCTGGGCCTTTTTCATACTGATAGACGTCATATAAGCGTTTACAACCCAACTAAGAAATATCGCAGTTACATAGTAAGATGTTTTATAGCAATGTATATGATCCTAATAAGGACATTTGTGCTACGCTGATGACGTAACGCCTTCTCATATTATTGTCACGAGTTAAATTGTTTTTTTTTAAATAAAAATAGTTTATCAGTATTGCAGCAGGACGGCTCAAACCAACAGTGTAATTTCCTTGGCGACGCGTTAATTTTTGGTTTTGTTGGTGAACGTGTTAATAATATAATTTAGCAATATATTGATGATAGGTAATGAATATTTGAAGCAAAAATTCCAGGAAAATCCTTATGGAAAAAACTTGATATGGAATTATTTTGCAGAAAAAAGATAAATGAGTCATGGTTCTAAGTCATGTTGATAATAATTGTTATAATTCTTACGCTTTTGTTTATTCCCACACTGATACAGAAACTCAAAATAGGCGCATTCCAAAACTTTACTGATTACTTCCAACAAGTCATTCGAACAAGCGGCGATTTTAATCTGAATACGAGCGGAAGCGTTCTATTAATAAGATAGAAATAATTCAAAAAAATCTCCGGCTTGTTGTCGCTGGTTTCTTATAGTAAGACAAGACACCTCAGCCTTCGGATTGGTTAGAGATTTGTTGGGACTTGCGTGTCGCAGGGTTCCAACGTAATAAGCAACAATAAAATAAGAACGATGACTCATACTTCTGGGAAAAGTTCGCTGGAGTGTGTAGGTGGATACGAGGCTGGTGATTGGCTACAGACTAGTTAGAGCTTGTTTCTCGCAGGTTGCAGGATGCAGGAAAGTATCAAGTTGTGGTTTTATTGCGGTTGCAATAAATGTTATTTCAATATTAAATTTGCATTTC
Organism: Ceutorhynchus assimilis; assembly: GCA_917834065.1. Lineage (NCBI taxonomy): Eukaryota > Metazoa > Arthropoda > Insecta > Coleoptera > Curculionidae > Ceutorhynchus > Ceutorhynchus assimilis. The sequence goes on along the minus strand of OU892285.1, from coordinate 20,103,697 downwards.
CTCTATAAGCAGTAGGTTCCATTAAAAGTTAATTTTATACTTGTTCGTTAAATTTATTATTTTTTAGCTTATATAGATTTCTTCAAGAATGGGCTCTTTCACTAAAATTTAAATACGTAATTTAAGTATAAAATCTCAAAGGAGGGACTATTTTAGGCATATATACCAAAAAAAAATGTTCTACAAGGTTAAATAAGTTTTTCATAGGCAATCAAAAGTGCCTAAATTCAAACTATTTTAAAACGCGCCGATTTGCCGACGTCACATAAATATTCTTCATTTCGCTTATGTCGTTGCAAGGAGGAAGGGCTCGGCTGTGTTTGCGCTCTGTAAAGATACGTAAAGGTTCGAATGCGCTGTTGTCGGTTGTGACTAAATGTAGTGCAGCGTAAAATAAATAAATAAAACTAAACATAAAAAATTGCATCAAATTGTATTTAAGCATAATTTAAAAATAAAATGTTATAAAATCTTGAATCTATAACTAATTAATTTAACTACTTTTCATGATATTTTGCGAACATTTCAGAATTAAATCTATTACAAATTTTCAATGTTGACAATTAGTGGCAACACG
>OU892285.1:18197823-18302620 GCA_917834065.1 Ceutorhynchus assimilis | reverse complement strand
AATACAATGTAATGTCAGTTTGACTTTTATCTTTAAAAAAAAACGCACTTTAGTAAACTACGAGAGACGTTTGTTTAATGTAACAATCTGGAAGTGTGTTTGTGCACATACCCGTAGCGTATTTCGCATGGTGTGGCAGATTATTGAACTAATTACTTCGATCGTTTCTGACAACTCGGTTTAATTTGTCTTTGTCAGCAACTTGCCCGAAAATGTTCTATCTTTTTTTAACACATACAAAATACGTAATTGTCAAAGTTTGACAAATTATCGATTCGTCTCTGATTGAATCCGAAGACCACCAATCAAAAGCTGAATGCTCATCATCATAACTTAAAATTTCTTCTCTATTTATATTAGAGAAATGAGGGGGAAAACATTCTGTGATCATAAATATTAATTAATTTGACAAAACCGACACCAATAATAGTGTGTTTTCGAATTTGCGATGATGCCACAGAATACATATCCTTACGGATAGAAGGCAAACTGCCTAATAAAATTTTGGGGAACAATGCGCCATCACGGCGCGGTGGATGCGATCCGAACTATTTATAATAAAGGTTTCTGTAATCAAATCAGCTTTTAAAATAGTTCTCCCAATGTCAATATTTTCATATATAATATCACAAGAGAAAAAATTTTGTCGGCAAAATTTTCGAAAGGTATGAAAGTTTGTTGCTTGGCAATTTCGCGAATGACAAAATCACGAGCCGTCAGGCGAGTGATTTTATCAAAAATGTCATGAGCGAAATTGCCGAAAAGCAACAAACTTGAATAAAACCTTGAGAACAATTTTCGCCCTACACAATTTTTTCTCGAGTGGTATTCGTCATGACTATTTCACGTAAGATTTTAGAAAATAAATAGAATGCAAAATTATTAATAAAAACTTCAAATTAAAAATACCAGTTTGACAATGTCAAAAAATGGTCGCTGAAATACCATGTTGTTGGTATTGTCCAGGTAGCATTATTGTCAGGTGAATACCGAATTTATTGCTGGTGTAATACACTCTAGTGAAATAGTCAATATTATATTTGTTCGGACTTCAGTTCACAATTGAATTACGTTTTCGCATTTCTTTACATAGGTTTGATATGACCAAATGCGCAAGCGTAGTCCAATTTAAAACTGATTTTGAACTGAAGTCCAAACAAACCTTTTTCCTCATTATAGTCATTATTGAATATTGCACGGATTTTTCTTCCGAGTAGAGCAAAAACGGCCAAACTTCTTGTGTTTTGTGTAAAATCTTATTTTTTTTTTCGAATTTAGGAAACATTTATCTGGATTTAAAATGCACACCAACACCAAGACGAATTCTCATTCAGAACTATTTTGACATATTTTTTTTAAACATAGGTAACAGGTAAACTGCCAAAGTAAACTCTGACATATTTTCTGGTGGCGTTCATTGTTGGTTCATTCCGCACCTGTAGTTCTGTTTCACTCCAGCGTCCCCAAGCGGATGCGATCCGAAGCTTTTTTTTAGGCCCCGCCCCTCCATTAAGCTTTTTTTTCTATCCGTGAGGATATGTGTTCTGTGGATGATGCGAGATGCAGTAAAAAGGTAAACACAAAGCTTATAATACAAACATTTTTAGTTACTGTTTATTTATAAAATTGGAATAAAAAAATAAGTTTGTTTGAAGATATCTCAATTTTTGTATTGTTCAATTACCTCCTTGACCCCCTTACGGAATCTCATTGCATCTAATTTGGATTTTTTAAAAATAAGTTCTGTTATCGTTCTAAACAGTTGCTGGGTAAATTTTAGCAAGTTTTTTCAACAAATGTTTTGCTTTGCAATTAACTGTTTTGATCGTTTACAGTACTTTATTTTTAATAAATCTTAAATAAAATCAAAGTTAATAATTTAATTATTCAAAAAAGCCGCCTTTTCACTGTCGGTAAAGAAGAAACCTGCATTTAAACAATGTTCACTCTTCTATTGCTGTCCGTAGCCACCAGAGGCGCTAACGTCGACATTGTGCCAGTTAAGTACAGGGGAATGACTTCTCTCGTAGTTTACTACTATTATATTTCTCTATGGTCTATGCTTGATTTATATTATATGCTCCAAATTTTAGACCAGATGCATACGCTCTTGGCTCTTGCAGCAGAGATTGAAATTCTCTTTGACCTATGTAATAAACATACCACAACTACTGATAATATGCAACATGTAATGAAAGTAGCATTGAAAAATAAAAATGTACTTAAGAAAGCATTTCAATTATGCCAATTCCCCTTTACTGCAGGATATTCAGTAGCAACCAATGAGCGAAAATTCAGCTAAAATTCATAAAAAATGACTCACGTACCATCGTCACCAAAAGTATCTGGTACACAAATAATGCATAATAATTTCCTGGACTAATTCTACTGTCATTTATTTCAATGCATTTAATTCATAGTTTGACAAATATTTTACAATAAAATTTATATAATAGGACAAGAGCTAATGTGATGCTGTCCCAGTTACTTTTGGTGACGATGGTACAACTATGGGAGAAGAAAGACTAATGGCCGTTTCCACCAAATATTTTAGGGGAGCCTTAATGATAAGTATTCCCTAAAATGACATTTTTACATGGAGAAATGTCCAGTTTACGGAATACCTATCGTTAGGGTTCCCCAAAAATAGTTGGTGGAAACGGCCATAATAAACGACTTGGCAGACTCTATGAACTTATCTGAAATTATTCGCGATTGGGCAAAATTCAAAAATGGAAAAATATGTATAGACACGGTACAAAAATAAGTTAGGTATAGTAGAGCTTCAATCTGAATGAAAGTTATTGCATTTACATATTTAAGTATCACATTCCTACTAATCTAATTTTTTCTATTTTCAAACATCTTATAACAGTAATTTTTGTAATCATTTTGACAAGGTATAAGGGTCACTTCAATGACTTTCAGCTTGAGCGGCGTATAAGTGTTGTCTCCGCCGATGTAAAACATTTATACGCCATTTCACATGTTTTTCATAGCGATATAAGGTAGTTCACCCTGTACAAATTACCTACGCCAAGCTTTTTTTTGTGGTTTTTTAAAGTCAGTTGGCTCATTACGACGTAACGCCCCCCCCCCCCCCCCCCCCCCCCCCCCCCCCCCCAGATTACCAAAGCCTTCGGAACGCCCCTGTTAACATGAGACTGCAACTCTTTTTATTATCCGTTCACAATCCGATGTCCACAGGTACAGGTAAAATTTATCACCTGTCAATGCTATTTGATAGGGAAAGGTGATAAATTTACCTGCACCTGTGGACATCGGATTGTGAACAGGATATACAGTGTGCAACATTTGGGATTTTTTTTTTTTAGTATTAGCACAATCAAAATACAAACAAGGCCAAAAGTTGGTGCATGTTTGATGCCTGATAATCATATTAAGTGCACTTAGAATGGTTGCAAGTCAAACAGCATACAGGGTAGTAATATCAAAATTGTAGTAATATTTACTTAAATAAAATAAAACTTTTGCACTTTAAGGAGAGTTTTTTTTTAATATGGCTATTATCATTAGTAATGTTTTAACTTGTTAAAAAAAATGCGACATTTCAAAGTTGTGTTGAATATCATTGCAACAAACATGAATTTTGTGATTCCATAAAAAATTAAAAATCTAAGTTACAAATAATATGCTTGAATTTGAACAAAGTTATGTAAAATTGATTTTAATTAATTATTGAAAGTATTAAGAGCGAAAATAAAAAATAAAAAAAATATAGAAATTATAGATTTATTTCACAAGAAAATAAAAAAAATATGCCGCTTTGTCATTTAGGACATTCCGAATACCTACTTACGGAGATATCCGGAAAAAACCGAAATTTCGCAAAATTGTTTTTATTTTTTCCTGACTCTATTTGAGATGATATTTCAAAAGAAAATCACTTCATCTTTTTCCCCTACGAGATGCTACCATCAAATTTGAAATCCGACGTTTCGTCTTTGAGCCACCATTATCAACTTTATTTATTTAAATACGACCCTGGAGCTTCTGATGTTCTAAAACCTATGACGTACCGCATTTATTCGCATAAATATTTTTTTTCTACACACGTCACTAAAAGTGTCATTTTTAACGCATGCTGTCAGTGTCTAAAATGCCATTTTATGACACTGGTGTTAAAAGTGATTACTTTTAGCACTGAGTGTCACACGTCAGATTTTAAATTTGATGCTAGCATCCTGTAGGGGAAAAAAGTGGCTATGATGAAGTGATATTTTTTTTGAAAGATCCCTTCAAATAAAGCCAGGAAAAAATAAAAACAATTTTGAGATATTTCGTTTTTTTCCGGATATCTCCGTAAGTATCCGGAATATCCTAAGTATCAAAGCGGCATTTTGTTAAGCATCAAACTACGCAGCTTTGCCCCAATTTAACCAACCCGTATATCTCACCGTTTTCGAGATCCCAATGATGTGGCTCGAATTTGAAACATATAGCAACCATCAGGATTTCGACCATTTCCTTTTATTCTGCTTTAGCTTTTTTTTCCCCAACTGTCAAGAAAAGTTTATATTTTTAGACTATTTTCAGATGTAAAAACTAACAATTCTCGTACCCGCTAAATAAACTACTCAACAAGAGGTTCGTTCCAAGCATAAATTTCACCAATTCTTGCGTTTCAAGCGACAACTGACAACTTTTGAACTTTTTAATAAATTAACGGAAAAATATGCCGTTTTCACCATTTCTGAAAGCGATTCCTTGTTAATCATCTGCTTTAGACAAAAAAATATAGAATTTGAGTGTTTTTTCTATACAGGGGGTGATATAGAAAGTGCGGTAAAAATTCGAAATTTTTGTTGCCATCCCATTTCTACAATTATTTTTATTTATTTTTTCTAGGCATACCCGAATGATTATTATGTTCATCCCTCGAACCGTTTTTGGATTTTTTCTATAGCTTTTTTTTATAAAATAATGCAAATTTAGTGTTATAATGACACCCTGAGCATCCAACCCATCGTGAACAAGTTTAAGCAGTAACTTAGGATCCGCTAGTTTAAAGGACCCCGCACACTTCTTATGGGATTTTGGTTGAACGCGGAATTTAACCAAATTTTGGGATGTTGTATATTTCGACCTCCTGAGTAAAAGTTCTCATGGGTACAAACCGATCCTATGACTAGTTTCCGATATACGGGGGTTTTTCTAATACTACGTCAGGCAACCTGAAAATATTGAATTTTTATGCTTTTTCCGTTTATTTGTGGTAGGTAGCTTTAAAAAATGTTGAATAAGTTTAGAACTTTTACAGAAAGGTGCATGTTTTTAGTTAGGTGCCTATATATGTGAATGTACGAGGGTATTTTGAAAAGTACTTGTTTGGTGGGCCTTTGTGTGTTTTTAAAACAAACACAAATAGAAGTATGACAAACTATATACTGTATTTTTTTCCAAGATAGTTTTTGACTTGACACTGTCAACTTTGAAACATAAACAATGCCGCTTATTGGTCGCAAGATGCCATTTGCACCTCATGCATTGTAAAACTGATTACAACCTGCAGAGACACCTCATTTTCTGACCAATCAGTGCCAAGCGTTATTGTTTATGTTTCAAAGTTTTCAATGTCAAAATCCACCTTGAGTTCTCAACAATAGGATTTTCATCCTTAAATCCTAACTCGTTTCGACGCTTTACAGCCAATCTTTGGCATCTTTCAGTAATAAAACAGTGCGATTTACTCTTACTCTAATCCTTCATGGCACACGTAGCACATTACCTTTCCCGAATTGCCATTTTCACAAGAAAGGTGACAAAAAATACAATTCGCTTTATTGACAGGGTCACTGTTTTGGTTTCCATGGTTAGCAAGTGAAATATGACATATGAAAAAACAATTTTCATTGCTTTTCTTTCCATGGCTGTTTAGATTTTTCAAACAAATCACCTAGTGTATGTATACCTAATAACTAAACACTTAAACCCTAGGCCAAGGGATCATGAGGCAAAAAGTTTTTAGCACAAGCGTAGCGAGAACTGGAATTCATTGAGATATAAAGTCACTTTTATCACAAAACGTAGGTACCTGAGTACCTACAAGTACACAATTTTTCACACTTTTGAACATTTTTGGTCATTAACTCATTTAGCTTAGTAATAGCCATATTTTTTGAACGCCCCTGGTATATAAAGGAAGAGTTACGAACACCTACTAAACATTTTTAGTTAAGGAAAGATGAAATAAACAACTTTTAAAGCAATACATGTAAGTTTTTTTGCTTAAGTACACTTTATATAGGTACTTAGGTTGCCTAAGGTAGTATTAGAAAACCCCCTGTATATCCGAAACTAGTCATACGATCGGTTTGTACCCATGAGAACTTTTACTCAGCAGGTCGAAATATACAACATACCAAAATTTGGTTAAATTCCGCGTTCAACCAAAATCCCATAAGAAGTGTGGGTCCTTACTTGTTATGATCACAATTAAAACTAATTAACGTAAAAAATCTTCATACAAAACAGTTTTGCATATTTTTGCCATTTTCTACAGAAAAGAAATTGAATTTTGAGTTACTTTGAAGGCTTTATCTATCACTTCTGCAATGTAATTCCAAAAAAAAACAATGTCGAGGTTTTCTTTGTCATCCATTTTTCTCAGTAAGTTAGGTACGTGGTACGTCATAATTTGTAAACCTAAAAAACAATTGTCTTCTCAATTTCTTGATATTTACTGCAATCAACAGGTCCTAAAAGAATAATTATTTCTACTTGCTAACTTTTTAGACGAATTTTTACTTGCGTACAGGGTGTCCTCAAATCATATGCTAGATAGATAGATTAAACAAATTAAATACCAACCTTTATTAAATTAAATTGCGAAATTCAAAGAGACTACACATCCACTGGGTGATTGATTCGGAGACGCCCTGTATACAAGTAAAAATTCATCCAAAATGTTAGCAAGTAAAAAAATTATTCTTTTAGGACCGGTTGATTGCAGCAAATATCAAGAAATTGAGAAGGCAATTGTTTTATAGGTTTACAAATTATGACGTAACTTACTGAAAAATGGATGACAAAAAAACCTCGAAAATGTTTTTTGGAATTACATTGCAGAAGTGATATAAAGCCTTCAAAGTAACTTAAAATTTATTTTTCTAATTTTGACATTTAAAGTGACACTTTTCAAAACTCGTTGACGTTATCAAATGTCTTACTTTTCATCACCAGTTACGAAAAGTGAAATTTTTCGCAACTGGTGATGAAAAGTAAATTTCACCATCAGTTGCGAAAAATACAGAAATAAAATTTGTGATAATTTTAACGCTAAACTACTTGAAGTATTGTTATTATATTCTTTGTAGGTGCATATGGAAATTATATTTGACCATAAACTAGACATAGGGCCAAATCAGACGAAAAGAGATGATCAAGGATTACTTGGGCCGTGGGACCGCGCAAACCCACGACCCAGATGACCAAATCACCAGGAAGTACTTGAAGCCAGAACCAATAATCCACTTGAAAGACAGAATACAGCACAATGAACAAGAAAAAAGCATAACAAACCAGGAAGCGACACTTAGACCGTGGGACCGTTAACACCCCACGATCTAGATGACCCACCAAGAAGTATTTGGAACCAGAACAGACCCACAACACAGAAAACAGGACCGGACCAAAAGAGAAAAACCCGAGGAAAAACCCATGGCTGAAACGGTGAAGTTGATGAAATTTCTTAGTTGTAAGATATTTTTTTTGAAGTAACCTGAATAATAATGCACCCTCACCCATCCCACCATAAAAAACTTTTGTTAATTTTGATTTTTAATTTTTTTCTCTATACCTACGCGATATTTGGATTATATAATTGTTAAGCATCAGGGATATTTTATAATTAGGCTATTATTGTAAAGAAGGGATATTTTTAGGATAAGGATATTATTGTATTTTTTGACACTATTATGGTATTTGTATATAATTTGTTGTAAATGTCTCTTCCAAGCATTGGGGTCCAATGCTTCATGGAAGAGGGGCATATGTCAACTAGCTGCTTGGGAAAGGAGGACCCGGTATTCAACCTTATTAATTTAATTGCCGATTCGATCGAATATTTATTGCAATAAATTAATATAAATTGCGCTGCAAGCCGCAGCAAAGGCAGACTTAAACCAGTGCAAGTACCTCTCGTTGGAAAAGCCCCTCTGGAATTAAGTCTCCCCAGTGCAAGTACCTCTCGTTGGGAACGCCCCTCTGGGTATCTTCAGCCTTATCGTTGTCCAGTGCAATTACCTCTCGTTGGGAACGCCCCTCTGGACAAGGCATAAGGGTGACGATAAACTTATCTACAGTCCCCCAAGCAGAATTGACGTGTGGCCCCCTATAAGGACCCCAGTGTACGAAGGGTCATGTATTTTATAGGATTAGCATACATGTAAGGTTATATTTGGGAAAATATATAGCATATATTTTTATATAACCTGAGCGAGTTTCTCTCCATCTACCCCCAAAGCTACAAACCCCCCATGTCACCCCCGTAAAGCGGGTAGTTGTGACAATATTTGCTTTTTGACTTCTTAGGAATAATTTATTTTAGAGTCCGGATTTCAAGGCATTATGCTTTTCGTTAATATTACAAGCAAATATAAGACAATGGGGTAGTATACTATGTATAAAAATCAGTAAAAAATCTGCTCGACCTTATTTTATAGGCTGAATGGTGATGGTATAGTGGAATACTAAATTATTTTCCGGCATAGTGTCTATAGAATTAGTAACAGAAAAACAAACTGTAATTTGAATTTAGCGCCACAGCGGCGACCAATAGTATTCAAGCCGATGACCATCTGGCAACGCTGCTCAAAATGACAGCTAAATTCAACAGTTCAACGACGTGTGGCGTCGTGTGAATCGTGTGACATGTGACATTGTCACAGACTTGTTTACATTGTTTGATGGTGGTTTGATGTCATAGATTTAATATCTACTAACGTGACAAGATAGGTAACGCCCTATCTAAAAGCATTGGAGCAAGGTGGCACAAACATGTGTTAAGAATCTCTACGTATTCCCAAGAAATACGTAGAGGTATTTTATTAGAAGCAAAGGCTCCCATAAGCGTACCTATTAAAAAATCATTTTTTGAAATATATGTATATTTAATTTCAGAAAAAGGTAGTTTTAAAAATGATAAATTCGAGCACGTAAACTGAAAGCATACTGGACTGTTTCCAAGAAAAAAAAAAAGAGATGGGACCAAAACAATAGGTCTGTTTCTGCAGAAATCACAAACCAGTCAGAGCGAATTTCATTGGTTGGAAACAGTCAGGAACAGTCAGAAAACTAGTTTCAACCAATGAAATTCACTCTGATCTGGTGGACTGGTTTGTGATTTCTGCAGAAACAGATCTAATATTTTGTTAGATTTTTTTTTTTTAATTTTTTGGGGATTTGTATCAAAAAAGGGTAGCTTTGTAATAATTTTAACAACAGAACGATAAAAAACAATGTTTATTCAGAATATTAATAATAATATTTCAAGAGTTGAGGTAGCTACTGACAACAAAAATATACTTAAAGCAAATTGATCAATAATGCAAATACTGAAAATATAATGCACTGAACTTTCAAGTGAATACTGAGTGATATGAATAAAAACGCAGTATCTGCTACTACTACAAGTATTAGTAGATTCTCCGTAGTACCTATTTACTTTAAAACGAAGTAGATACTACATTTCGAAACTACCGGAAATTAGTAAATCCTTCTTTTTAAAGTGACTACTAAGTAAATTATATCTAATTATACTTGTAGTAGTAGTAGGAACCTACTTCATTTTTATTCATACCACCCATTGAGTACTTAGGAAAAGTACTATAAGTACCTATATTTTTTAAGTTGACTATAGCATCAGAATGATGGTGACAATAATCACCATGAAGGACGCCATGTATGATTTAAACTTAGTACCTAGTGCCTACTAACCACTGTTTAGTAGTCAAAGTAGAGGCAGACCAAACCACTACTTGGCCAACCAATGGTTCATTTGTTGACAGTTTATAAATTTGTTGATAAATTTGTTGATAAATTAATCCAAATGAAAATTAATTTCTTGCTCCCGACAAGTTCCAAATTGAGCCGAACTTCATCCCTTTTTGAAAGTTGACAAACTTTTGGTTTTATTCAATTGAATGGTGGACATAACACCATTAATGAAGATTATTCCAGTACGTTTAATTCCTCCTTGAGGGGTCCAAACAAATCACGAATATAGATTTTTAAAAAATCAAAATTAATGATTTTCTTTTACATACTTAAACCTATGAACGAGTACCTCGACAAGTACCCCTCAACCTGGACAGTACTCTGGAAGCGCTGGTGCTTGCAACAACAGGAACAGTAGGGGCTTTAAACATTTTAGCATCAGTTTTTGAAAATAGTCTCCACTGCTAAGATGGTCTGCACAAACATACGTCCATTTGCTTACTGAGCTGGATCTTAAATTTAATGCTCCTAACCATGTTTTTTCCATATCATACATTATCCGGAATACTAAAAAATAGTGTTAAATAGAAATACAAAATTAAAATATGTACCATGTTGTATTTTTGTGGCCTACCACCTCCGACACTGCATTTTTTCCCCTTCAATCATGTCGATGTCATAAGTTTTGTTTACTAACGGGTGAAATGATAAACAATCCGCTGGTTTTCCTCTTTTCTGACACACTGCACACTTATTAGTCATTTTGAATCCTGAATAAGAAACTTTCACGAAATGTATAAACATGTAAATGATAAATCTTTAAACAATTCCACTTTAAAGCAGTGAAACACCCAAAAAAGTCGATAAAATAAACACACAATAATATATATTGACATTTACGCTGGTACGGAAATCGGTTTCTATTGGGAACCACCCAAACAATATACTCTGTTTAGCTAGACTTGTATAGTGTTCTTTTCGTTTATATATTGCCTTAGAGAGAGATATCTAAAGATCCAAAATCTAAACAGTTTTTTGGAAATCGTACTATAGAAAACCAGCGTAAACAAAGTAAGAGAGACAAAATCAAAATATTTGGAGAGAGATCTTTGTACCATATTTGGGAGTTGATTACTCATCTTTTAGTGTAACTAGGTATATATAATCTAAGTTTGATGTAGTAAATTTGATGTATCTCTGATTTGATGTTTCATTCTTGACGCTCAATGTCAGTGCAAATTGACTTTTTGTTTGGACGCCATATTGCGGTGCGCGAACATAGTTGCCAAAAGAAGAAAACAAAAATTATTAGCGGGCTGTCAACATTAAAAACAAAAGTAACTAAATGATTGATCCTTGCTATCCTTTTTGTTTGTTTACTTTCTCTCTCTGATTGATGAAAGTAAATAGGTGAATATTTTATTATTTCTATTCTGCCCAATAAGTACAAGCTAAAATTGATGGCATTTTTTTTCAAATCATTCGTAATAGGCGGCAAATTTAAATTTTAAATGTAATTTATTCAGTAACTTTTGTTTTTAATGTTGTTATTTGTTTTGTTTTTGTTTTGGGTTGCGGCGAGTTGTAAATTTTTAATTTATAATGGAAAAAAAGATTCGCACATACTAACTTTTGCTACTATAAACATATCACAAATTACAGATTGTATAATGCTGAGCTTATCATTGAATTTAAGCTAAGTAAACCAATTCTCATATGATAAAATTTTAAAAAATCAGAGAAAAACGTAAATAAACACAGCTAACGGGTATTTAGTATGTAGAGTTCGAGTAAACGCTCGGAATTGCTGTTTTGTTCTTTTATCCCTGTTCTTCTCATCATAAGGAAAAAAGACGGAAAATGCTCCGAGAGCTCAGTGTTTCAAGACGATCTCACGGTATGATGGACGGTTGCTGACAGACACTGACAGATCATACTAGACGACGTCGCGACCAGTTCCAGAGCGTTTTTTCCCGCTGGAAATAATTTGAATTTTTTCGTATTTTCAATTCCTTATTGTGGCCGTTTGCGACAAAAAAAAATTGTTTATTTTCAACCATATATGAAATGTTGTCATTACTGACTTTTCAAAAATTTGAAAATGTCACATTTCTGTCTTTTCATTTTCCTGCTCCATTACCTGTCCCAGGACGGGAAGTGAGGACGGGAAATATTTCCCGTTCTCATTTTCCTCTTCATTTGCCGACCTCATTTGGTTGCCCCGATTTTTTTTTTCAAGAATTTATGGTTAAAAATAAAATAGTATACAACCCTCGACGGGAAACTTCATTGCTGTCTCGAGGTTCAGTTTATCTCGACGCTACGCGTCTCGATAAACTATAAAACCTCTCGACCAGTAATGAAGCATTTCCCGTCTCGGATTGTAATATACTATTATTTCGCTAATATAGGTTTTAATTAATATATTCTTATGATTTATAGTAATATTTTCATGTTTAAATTTTTTGTCAAGTTCCCTATTGCTTCTGTAGCAACGAAAAACGAAATACTTGACAAATAAACATCTCTGAACTCACCTGACGCTTGACAATTAGACATAATTATTCGAAGTATGTTTTTTATATTTTCAACTTGAATTAAATAGGATCACATGGTCAAAATTAGAAAAAATATTGTGTGAAACACGTTGGGAGACACTATTTTTCGTAACTCTCTTCCTTTTGCGGAACTCGCTTTGCTCGTTCCGCAGAAATCAGTTCGTTACAAAAAATAGTGCTTTTCCCAACTGGTTGCACAAATAACTATTTCCGTCGTTGCCACTTTCTTTTCTGTAGAAAATGGCAAAATTATGCAAAATTAGAAATTTCAAGTTTAAAGTAGGTATCCTCGGTCTAAGGTATCCTCGCACACCTTGTATGTTTAACAATAAATTTGCATTATTTTATAAACAAAAAAAGATATAAGAAAAAATCCCAAAAAGGTTCGAGGGATGAACACTAATTATTCGGATATGCCTAGAAAAAATAAATAAAAATAATTGTAGAAATGGAGTGGCAACAAAAATTTTGAATTTTTACCGCACTACCTATATCACCCTCTATAAAAAAAATACTCAAATTCTATATTTTTTTGTGTAAGGCAGGTGATTGAAAAGGAAACGCTTTCAAAAATGGTCAAAACGGCATATTTTTTCGTTAATTTATAAAAAAGTTGTCGCGCGTCTCAAAAATTGGTGAAATTTATGCTTGGAACGAACCTATTGTTGAGTAGTTTATTTGGAAACGGGATGCTGATGTGATGGAGGTGACTACTAAGAAAATACAAATGCAATTTTATTTATCGTATATACTTTGTACATTCAACATTCGAATAAACTAAATCATGTATACATACAACATACAATATTGGTACCTAAGTACCTATATATAATTTATCGAAACTATACCTAATAACAAGTTTAGGACATCTTATTTGTAGACATTATCTCGTGTCGTTTAAGGGTAATTATTAAGGTATACATTATACATGTAGTATAATAAACAAAAAATATTAAATAATTAATTTAAAGACCAAAATATTTTTCATTTATTTAGTGAGATTGTGCGAGATATGTTCCAATGCAATATTACTGACAATATGACGAACGTGGTGTGAGTATCTGATATCTCTTTGTTTATATAATATTTTAAATATTTTTTCCTGAGAATGAATAAAATAAACTATCATGGAACACCCTAGGTATATTTATTTACTCGTGCGCTTAGGCAAAATTATCTAGAGTTTCCCTATACAAAAGCAGTCTAATTTTCCATCATAAATAAAACAAAAATTAATCAGTACTATCCCCATCGGAGTCCTTGATAATTGCACTTTTGTCTCCATTCGAAGCTTTTCTTTTAGTTAAAACAGCTTTCAAGCTAGTCTTTGTGGTAGCACCCCATTTTTCTTTAACAGCTTCTGGGGAAGTCATCAATATGGAATAGGAGGAATTGCCTTCACTTTCCTTACTATGATGGATACCATATAGGAAGTAGACTAGCATACCTACGACCATCCAAATAAAAAACCTCAACCATGTTAAAATATTCAAATGAACCATAAATTCGATATTGAATAGTATACTTAAGGCTGGTATGAATGGTACCAAGGGTACTTTGAAACGGAGTGATGCTGAACTTTGATGGTGAGCACAGATTACTACCATACCTGAAAGATGGTTAATTGAATAAAAATAGGAATATGTTTGAACCTTATTGAATAATTCGTGATCTTATTGTAAAAAAGCCGTCGTTATTTGTAATCTCTAGCTAGATATCTCTACTATATAGAATTGACATAATGACGCTTGCTTAAAGACAAGGGTTAGCAAGTTCTTACTAACAGTAAGTACAGTACACTCGCCAAATTTCAAGAATTTGTACAGGGTATTTGATTATATTTGGCACCATACCTACAGCCTTTACTATTTAAGATACAAAAGAAATTTAAATACAAAACTTGACAGTTTTTTTCTGTATTTCCTGATAACGTTATCAGAAAAAACAAAATCGCATCGGAAAATGGAGAAACGTAAGCAACTTTGACTTTTTCAATGGACCACCCTGTATATTATGCGATAAAATGATAGATCTATTCTTTCTGATTCCAAATATATATATATTGATAACATTTGCGTGAGCAATTTTTGACATATCTCAGGTTAAATTATAAAGAATTTGCAGAGAAGTTCCATAAGAATCTCTATTTTTATAAAATTTCTTTGCAATTTAGTTATAATTTAAGCTCAGATATGTCAAAAATGGCTCATGCAAATTTGATCAACATATATATATTTGTAATCAGGAAGAAAAGGTCTTTCATTTTATCGCAAAATATACAGGGTGTTTCATTTAAAAAAGTCGAAGTTGTCTACGTTTCTCCATTTTCCGATGCGATTTAGTTTTTTCTGATAACGTTAAAAGGAAATATAGAAAAAAACTGTCAAGTTTTATATTTACAACTTTTTTCTATCTTAAATAGTAAAGGCTGTAGGTATGGTGCCAAATATAATCAAATACCCTGTACGTACAAAGAAATTCAAGCCAAGATTTGGGATCTTTTTCCAAGTTACAAATAATGAAGATTCTTTCCAGAATAAAATAAACATCATTTCATTAGGAATTAGTCATCTGTAACATGAAAAATTAACCATTCTTAATGAAATTGGGGCAAACCTTGTAACGTCATTGACGTTACTGTTTTCCGAGCCTATGAGCCGCGATTATTGAGCCCTGACGTTCGGCGTCGAAGATTTCTACGTCGTGTCTCCCTGCAGATTGATGCTGGCTGGTGTTCGCACGCTCACTCTTTTCATAGAAGTAGTAGGTAGGTAGGAAATGAGGAAGGTACTCGGCAACATAATATGAACTCCAGCATTCAACTTGAAATAGACCCTGTTCCAGAGAAATCAATCATGCAGCAACATCGAATTCCTACCTACACCTACACCTCTAAAAGGACACACGATGGCAAATTTTACATGTCTTTTATACCAATGGATCATTGCGTAAAAGCGCAGAAAACAGTAACTACAATGGAACTCTCGGCCGTGAAAGCCTCCATTCTTGAACGTTCTTAACTTCTTAAACTTAGAATCATCATAAACTTACTTCCAGCCATGACCAATAGGAAAAAAGTGGCCAATATCACAGTCCACCAAATGCCATCTTGCATCAAACTCCTCGTAGATATTTGAAAGAGGGTGCAAAGTGCGCAACTAGAAATCGTATAAACGAAAACTGCTCCTGTCACAACACTGCCAGGTTCGCAATTACCGAAAATCGGACCCAGCCAACTGTATTGTACTCGAAGGGTTCCAGTCAAATTAATTATTTCCGAAGCTGGAGTGGTTAGTTCAGACGTTGAAACTGATATTTCCGAAGCTGGAGTTGTTACTGATGGCTTACTGGCGGTTGTCTCGAAGCTGGGTCTGAAATATTTTTGTGTTATTAGCGTGAGAAATAAAGAAGATTTAAAAAGTACAAGGTATATGTATACAAGGTGCCTAGGTTGGGAGAAAAACGGGACAAATGTAGGAATTGCATTTTGTTCATAAAAATGTAAAGCCCTTCGAAGTTGTTATCTGAACTTTATTTGAAACATCATAAACAAATACCCACATAGATTGTTCTAGTCAGTTCTAGTAATCAATTTTTGAAAAAATGACGTACTGTCATTTACTTCTAAACATTGGGCCTATTCGGGTTTGGAAAAAGTACGGTTCTAGAACGGTCCAAAAGAATCGCACAGTTTATTATTGAAATTTGTGATAGCCGAGTCGTTGTTATTTTGTTGATCAATAAGCTGTACGATTGTTTTGAACCGTTCTAGAACTGTCCTTTTTCCAAAGCCGAATAGGCCTTATGTGCTTCTTCTACAGCCAGATGCTTTTTCGACTGACTAGGAAACAAGATCTCCTGGTTGAAATATGTCGAGGCAATCATCTTGAATTTCACTGGGTTTAAAACTATTAAACCATATAGGAAGTACATTTTAATACTCGATTATCACTATTCCATTGCACTTAATTTACTTGTTGATCTCAAACTAGGTACTCGATCTTCTTCTTCATTCTTGACTTAAGAGGGGGGTTTAAATAAAATGTCATTTACAGACCTTCACTAATTCTTGTTCAATTCCAAATTTAGACCACTTTTCAGTGAAATGAAGCTATGTTCATAACAATAATAGATTGGAGTAGAAGTTCAAGCATTTTTGGTTGCAAAATACGCATTCTAAATAGTAAAATTATTACCATTTTGTTGACAACAATATGCAAATTTTGGTCACGGATTTAAATGAAAAAGGGATAAACATATAGAGTAGCACACCGACAATAAATGTCCAAAATTTCGAATAGTAAAATGCTGGAAAAAATTAATAGAACAGAATTTTCGAAAATTATAATTTTTGTATCACAAAATTAATCAAAATCTGTCAAACAGAGGTGATTGCTATCATTTTCAGCAAAGACTCAAATCAAACGTTTGTTCAGCGCTTCTCTAAAGGATGTCGCTGAGTTCGGGAAGCATAATAACTTCTTCCAAACGCCAGTAAAAACTGTTTAACCTAGCTAATAATGTGAAATACTATTATTTCATTTGTATCTGAATAATAGTATATTATGTACCTAGGTAGAGAAGTTGGTCATTATATACCGAAAGCTTTTATAAACCGAGGCGCGCAGCGCCGAGGTTTATAATGCTTGAGGTATACAATGACTTTCTCTACCGAGGAATATATAGAATTTTTTTTACTACTGCTAGTAGAAAATTAAAAATTTGTTTAAAATCTGTGTTCTAATTATTTTTTGTGAACGCCCTCTTGAAAGTGCTGCCCTCTATCAACAGCTTATATAACTTCCTATGTACCTACAGAAACCTGTATTTTTTTTCAAATTGACGTATGAAATTGAAATTGAACCAATAGAAACATGACAATATCCTTGCGTCATGACGTCATTTTCATTATTGACCTAGGTATTTTTTCATTATTTTCATTATTAACCTAGGGAGAGAAATTCAATTTTTTCTTAGAAAAATAGATTGAATAATGTCTATTTCTCAGGTTAGTAGTAAAAAAAATTATTTAGTCCACTGTAAATTACTGTGTAAACGAATTGATATTGAAGATGTCGCTATTTACTTGTAAATTAGTCAATCACTTACAGAGAATTTGAACACCTGTGATTAAAAAATATTTTATGTATGTCATAAAGCCCAAAAGATGGCGTGCTGGCGCTTATCTGACGCCCCTGTTAAGCCCGATTAATTTACTTCTGAAAAATTGTCAAATCACAGAACTCATATCCCCACGGATAGAAAAAAAAGCTTAATGGAGGGAGGGGCCTAAAAAAAGCTTTGGATCGCATCCGCTTGGGGACGCTGGAGTGAAACAGAACTACAGGTGCGGAATGAACCAACAATGAACGCCACCAGAAAATATGTCAGAGTTTACTTTGGCAGTTTACAGGCCCTGCGATCTCTTATTGCCAGTAATAAACCACATAATAACTCTTTTCCGTTTTTCTAGATGTCGCTGAACACCAACACGTCCGAAGTCGATAACATTGACGTGAGATTGACATGCCAACATATGAAAATATGCCAAAATATTCATTTGATCCTAACTAATAATTCATAATGTTTACCTAGGAGCGTGCGGTAAAGTGCACTTTACCGCACGTTTTTGACAATGGAAAGTAAGTATCACTTTACCGCACACTATGCGGTAAAGGTAAGTTTACAGCTTAGTGTGCGGTAAAGTTAACTTTACAGCATAGTATGCGGTAAAGTGCACTTTACCGAACACTTTGTAGTCCACTTTACCGCATAGTGTGCGGTAAAGTAGAATTTGATATTTATAATCAAAATTCCTTTCTTTCTCAGAAAAAGGATTTTTGATCCTTTCTAAATTTAATCTTATTCCATTAATTAATCTGATTCATTAATTAATTTTATCAATGCTTTTTTTGGAGGTGTAGATGCTCATAGGTAAAATTTTGTACCTAACACATGCGGAAAGTGCCTTTACCGCACGCAACGGCAGTTGACCGAACGACGCGAAGCGGTATCACTTTCCGCATTTGTTAGGTAAATAACTATTTTCCTTCGCCGGTTTTGCATTTCGTCTTCCTTTGTGTTGTCAAGTGTCTCTAAGTGATTTCAAAGTGGTTTTGCGTGTTTCCTTTAAACTTTATAGATTGGAAGATCTATATCGAGATCTATATCTTTGTTGATTAGATTAATGACAAGTTCAATTAAACATCAATCAGAACTTTGAAGAAATAATAATAAATATGTTAAGGATATCCTTAACCATCGATAAAGGAACTGTCTTTTGATCTAATTAACAAAACATCAATTAATTTAAGCAAACATTAATGTCCCAAAATCTAGAATAAAAAAATTTGAACAGACCGACTGTAATGCGAACAGGGCGCCATCTATCATAAAATGCCTTGAAGCCCTATGTAAAGTAGGTGTGTGTAGCGTCGATGCAAAATCAGTTAATAGTGAGTTTCCAATATGGTAGATGGCGCTAACTTGGCTCAATTTTGTTGACAACAAAATTTACATTGAGATTCCATTCTCGACAGTTTATATAGTATTTATCTCTGGCAGTTTACCTGTTACCTATGTTTAAAAAAAATATGTCAAAATAGTTCTGAATGAGAATTCGTTTTGGTGTTGGTGTGCATTTTAAATCCAGATAAATGTTTCCTAAATTCGAAAAAAAAAATAAGATTTTACACAAAACACAAGAAGTTTGGCCGTTTTTGCTCTACTCGGAAGAAAAATCCGTCAATATTCAATAATGACTATAATGAGGAAAAAGGTTTGTTTGGACAGTTCAAAATCAGTTTTAAATTAGACTACGCTTGCGCATTTGGTCATATCAAGCCTATATAAAGAAATGCGAAAGCGTAATTCAATTGTAAACTGAAGTCCGAACAAATATAATATTGACTATTTCACTAGAGTGTATTACACCAGGGGGGGTTTATTTGAAATCTGTGCAAATCTTTCACATGCGACTCAATCGGTCGAAATATGCGCGTCGACGAATTCTAAAAATTCACGATCGGCTTATTTGAAATCTTGTGCATTTTGTAATTCGTGACTTTTTAAATTTGCACTACTCAACTTGGCAACGTGTCCTGTAAAAGATTCTAACCAATGACATTGTTAAAAAATTTCATATGACCAAACGGAACGATGCATTGAAATGTCAAATTTGAAATTGTTTACCGTCAACAACTAATTGATTATTTCAGCATAAAGTTTCGTGTTTAGTTGGAGGTTTTTCGTTTTTTTTGTTGATAATCTTAGTTCATTCTTCATTCTTTCTATAAGTGTAAGGCAATACCGCAAAAAGGATGGAAAGTGCGGGGGCAAGTGCCAATAAGAGAAGGTCCGGATTTGTTACCAAAAAACAAAAAGAACACTCGGTCGAATATTTGAACAAAAATCCGGCCCTTTTGTCGGGGAAATTTTTGAACTCCTTTTCATGGAAGGAATCTCGAAACATTCTTTTGAAAGCCGAAAGTTTTTTTTTTTAATTCCCCGTCATTACCTAAGAATTGTTAATGCATGCATCTATTCTTGGATTTCTGAAGCCTTTGCGGTTATTGTTATACAATTCGACCCTTTCTAGAGCATTTAAATTAACATTATTTGCGAATTCCATGAGGCCAAGAATATTCTTTATCGACTAAACTGAAATTTTTAAGAAACTTTCGCGTGCAATTTGGAAATGCACTAGCTCTAGGGGTGACGCATGTCAAATGCAATCTTGCGTCAACGAATTTAGCAAAATACGTTGAAGAAAGTTTCAAATAAGCCACATGTGCATTTTTTTGAATTTCACCTTTACAAATTGCGACTTAGTCAGACGTATTTGAATTGCACGTTTCAAATAAACCCCCCCAGCAATAAATTCGGTATTCACCTGACAATAATGTTACCTGGACAATACCAACAACATGGTATTTCAGTGACCATCTTTTGACATTGTCAAACTGCTATTTTTAATTTGAAGTTTTTATTAATAATTTTGCATTCTATTTATTTTCAAAATCTTACGTGAAATAGTCATGACGAATACCACTCGAGAAAAAATTGTGTAGGCAAAATTGTTCTCAAGGTTTTATTCAAGTTTGTTGCTTTTCGGCAATTTCGCTCATGACATTTTTGATAAAATCACTCGCCTGACGGCTCGTGATTTTGTCAAAACTGTCATTCGCGAAATTTCCAAGCAACAAACTTTCATACCTTTCGAAAATTTTGCCGACAAAATTTTTTCTCTTGTGATATTATATATGAAAATATTGACATTGGGAGAACTATTTTAAAAGCTGATTTGATTACAGAAACCTTTATTATAAATAGTTCGGATCGCATCCACCGCGCCGTGATGGCGCATTGTTCCCCAAAATTTTATTAGTCAGTTTGCCTTCTATCCGTAAGGATATGTATTCTGTGTGTCAAATAATGACGGATAAAAACGAAATCAATCCTATGGGTCGGCCAGTTATCCGCCGACCAATAAGATTTAATTGGCAAATTCGTCTTCTAAAGGACCCCACAGACTGCGCATTTGTTGGACGGTTTGTGCGACGAGCAAATCTGGCCGAGCAAAAACGACGCAAAACCGAAGTGTGTGTGCGAAAAATTGTCGTTTTCGCTGGCATACAAAACCGATGCAAATATCTGGCTTCGCCTGATTTTGTCCGTCGGATATGTTCGATATGTCAACAAATCTGAAGTGTGTGGGCTACGCATTTTAAAAACGACGGTTTTATGTGGTGTGTGGTGCGTAGCTACAGAATTTTATGGTTAAAAACTTTTCAACATGACTGATCTTCGCCAAACTGAACCGATGTCTGTGGGCAACTCCGATCCGTCGTTTTTGCTCTACCAGATTTGCTCGTCGAACAAAACCGTCAAACAAAAACGCAGTCTGTGGGGGCCTTTACATAGTTACCAGCAATAAGTATAAATCAGAAGATGAGTAAATGATTAAACCTGTCTATAGACTAGCTAATGATGTGATTATTACTCGCTCGCTCTGCTTATTGTTGATGTAGTATTCTGAACATGTGTAATCTGAAATTTTGCTTCTATATTTTTGAAATATTTACTGGTCAAAGCAGTTCCAGAGATAACTCTGCGAGGTTTTCCAATTATATCATCATCATCGACATCATCATAGGCATTCACTTTCTAACATTGTTGGAAGCATCATTATCTGTGAGTTCTTTGATGATTCAGCCATTCTAGACCCACAATTTCTGAATTTCTCCTACTTTGATTGCACACTCAATCAGCGGTATAGTCCAACAAATACCATTTTAAAGTCACGTGATTTTTCTCTATCCTTGTTGAATACATCACAAACAGCGGTGATAGTAAAATTGACAAAAAAATTGCTGTCTAATTATTGTTCATAATATTCTTACCTGAAATAGAATCCGTCACTGTCGTCAATTAGTTTGTCAAAGTTATTTTCGAAAATAATACAACGAGCAAACACAGCTAATAATTTTGACTATATTAACCTTTTTCCAACTGGAAAAGAAGCAAATAGAAAACGGGTACCCAATTCAAGTTCAGAATGTAGGTAAATATGCAGTATAGCCCGGTCACCTAAAATGGACTTTTTTTGAATAAGAATCATTTGTTTAACGTTTAAATAGTGCATTTTGAAGAAAATGTTCCAGCGGAAATCTTTAATTTAAAAATTACAAATTAAAATTATATTGAAAATACTCAAAAAATACTATTTTAGGTGACCGGGCTATACTGCACTTTATCCCCTAAATAAATATGCAGTATAGCCCGGTCACTTGAAATGGTATTTTTTTGGATAAGAATCGTTTGTTTAACGTTCAAATAGTGAATTTTGAAGAAAATGTTCCAGCGGAAATCTTTAATTCAAAAATTACAAATTAAGATTATATTGAAAACACTCAAAAAATATTATTTTAGGTGACCAGGCTATACTGCACTTCATCCCCTAAATAAATATGCAGTATAGCCCGGTCACCTAAAATGGTATTTTTTTGAATAAGAATCGATTGTTTAACGTTCAAATAGTGCATTTTCAAGAAAATTTTCCAGCGGAAATCTTTAATTGAAAAATTACAAATTAAAATTATACTCAAAACATGTATTGTTTATTTTCAACCGACCTATACCGCACTTTACTTCTTAAATAAATATGCAGTATAACCCAGTCACCTGAAATGTTTTTTTTTTTTTAAATTAAAATTTGTTTGTTAAACATTCAAATAGTGCATTCCAAAGAAAATTTCTCACCGGAAATCTGAATATCTTTAATTGAAAAATTACAAATTAAAATTTTACCGAAAATACTATTTATTTGTAAACGAACTATAATGCACATTTTCCCCTAAATAAATATGCAGTATAGCCCGCGGTCACCTAAATTTTTTTTAAAATCAAAATAGTTTGTTTAACGCCCAAATGGTGCATTTTAAATAAAATTTTCCAGAAGAAATTTTCAAGTGGAAAATTACACTGTATTATTTGTAACCGAGCCATACTACACTTTTTCCACTAAGTAATTATGCAGTATAGCTCGGTCAGTCAAAATCAAAAAATTATGTTAGGTAAGCCAATCAATAATAATCAAGAAAATGCAGACTTACTCAAACTAACCCAAAGTAACCCATCCGCCTAGTGCGATCTAGTCCTCGTAAGTTAGCTTTTTATTTGAAAAAGTTAATTTAGTTGTAGCGTAGCGTTTCTTGAGCTCACTTTTTTTTTTCAAATAAAATGGTAACTTACGAGGACTAGATCGCACTAGGCGAATGGGTTATTTTGGGTTAGTTTGAGGAAGTCTGCATTTTCTTGATTATTATTGATTTCAATTTGATGTCATAATGCAGACCTACTCAAATTAACCCAGGATAACCCGTTCGCCTAGTCTAGTGCGATCTAGTACTCGTGAATATTTTATTTACAAAAGACAAAGTTAATTTACTTTAGCGTAGCGTCTTTTGGTCACGCTTTGTTGTAGTAGACCGCACTAAGCGGACCGGTTAGTTTGGGTTAGTTTGAGTAAGTCTACATTGCGACATCAATTCGAACCAAGAATAATCAACAAAATGCAAACTTGCTCAAATGAACCCAAAATAACCCCCTTTTCCCCACCGCCTAGTGCGATGTAGTCCTCGTAAGCATTTTATTCTCGATTTTATTTAAAAAAAAAAACAATGGTAATTTACTTATAGCGTAGCGTCTTTTGATCGCGCTTTGTTTTCCAAATAAAATGCTAACTTACAAGGACTAGATATCGCACTAGGCGGACGGGTTACTTTGGGTTAGTTTGAGTAAGTCTGCATTTTCTTGATTATTATTGACTTAAATGTGTTGCTCTTTTGTTTAGATGCCGCTTTCTTGATAGTTCGTTCCGAGGTTCGTTCTTTCGATATGTCGCTGCTTTACTTAGATGTCGCCGTTTTGAAAGGTTTGAAATGTGATGCTTTTAATGTGTCTTACCTTGTCAATCGCAGAAAAAAATGTTTTTCCGCGATTGATATGACAAGAAATGTAAGCATTTTTGACCGGTTGACAGGTCGCAAAACTCAATATCCTGGTATTTCAATTATGTTTCAATAGTTGCTAACAAAATCAATGAATAACAATACGGGAAACACTTTCCCGGCCTAGGCCGGGAAAGTGATTCTCGTATTGCTGAATAATTGGAACTAAAAGACAAACATTTAACAGGTATTGAACCGATCGCAGAAAAAATAGTATGTGTATTTCGGTGGAAAAGCACATTCTCGGCCTTCGGTGTTTGCCGGCCTCGGCTACGCCTCGCCCGTTAACTTACACCGTCGGCCGAGAATGTGTCACTTTTCCACCTAAATACACAATATACTATTTTATGAAAAATAAATTTGAGAAATTAATCTTTATTTAAAAGCAAACATTCTATACATAATAAATTCTAATATACCTATTAAAATTCACTCCAAAACTTAATAATCTAAGGTCTATAAATTTGAGAAACCATTTTAAAAAAATTGTGAATCCTATTTTCCTGAAATTTCCTTTTAAACATGAATTCTGCGAGATATCCTACGAAATGATCTTTTTTTCGGCCATAACGTGGAATACTTCCTTTAACATCACGCCAAGTCCTCTCAATATTTTGTGTGTGAACTCTTGGTTCATCTGGTAATACAAAATTAAGGGAATGATTTATTTTCAAATGTTGGAAGTTTTCATCATGATCTAAATAATCGTAAGCTCGCCAGCAATCGCTTATTATGGTTGTTCCGGGTTGAATCCAATCATTAATTAAATTGCACAAGGTTTCAGCATTACGATTTTCCACAGGAACCAAAAATATATTTTTAGTTTCTCTTTCATAACCCCCGAATACACTGTCCTTCAATAAGACGTCCTCTGTTATATTTTCTCTTGCCAAACTTGGCCTCATCAATTTCTACAGTAATTCCAGGTCCACCTAATTTTTGGGAAACATTAGAACACCACATCACACATACCTCTCGACAATAAGATGCCCAATCAATAACCGTATGTGCACTACAATCAAGTTCTTTCATTATAGTATTTTGTCTAGGACACGGCAAAATGCACCATAATATTGTGATGTATCCTACATCCTCAATGGACAATTTTGACTTTGCAAACCAGGTATTTTTTCTCGCACTTTTTTCAAATTTGCATTGTTTGCTTCCTTTTTTCTTGTCATTTAGCTTGATTCTAAAAAAAATTGTAAAACAAAATTAGTAATTATTTGGAGATTATACCTATCTAACGAATTTTATTTATAATAATGTAGGTATACATTGTTAATTTATATACATACCTTTTGTTACACATAAATGTAAGCCGATTTACATTTAGTTCGGCCACCCCATCGCATCGTTCACATGGAATACTTTTTTTAATTAAGCCATGATTGGCAAGAAAATTAATGTAGTTTAATTTATTTGAACTTAATTTGCAAAAATTGCGAATATTTAATGTACAACCCCCGCAATCTGCCATTTTAAATATTTATTATGATTTATTAATGACATAAGAAAATCAAAAAATAAACATTTTTAATTTTTCTATAGCAACCACGTCCTACCAAATAAAACAAAACTAACAAAAGCAATGACGAAGTTCACGCGATTGCCGCGGGGTATGTTTTATCATAAAGTCTTTCCTTAGAAATAATGGTATTTTTTTCAAAAAAAATTAAATAAATCAAGTGACCGGTATATTCTGCATAATTACTAAATAGTAAATAGTATTTTTTTGAATAAAAATCGTAAAAATATCAATTTTTTTTAATGAAAATCGTTTGTTCAACGTCCAAACAGTGAATCAATGACAAAATTAAAAAGTTTTCCATCAAGTACCTATGTTCTATCACAATGTCTTAGACGTTACAGTGGCATAATCTTTTAAATTTGGTTGACCGGGCCATGTTACATGAAAATTTCATTTGAAATTTACTATTTGGACGTTAAACAAGCGATTTCCATTTGAAAAATAAACATTTTAGGTGACCGGGCTATACTGCATATTTATTTAGGGGATAAAGTGCAGTATAGCCCGGTCACCTAAAATAGTATTTTTTGAGTATTTTCAATATAATTTTAATTTTTAATTTTTAAATTAAAGATTTCCGCTGGAAAATTTTCTTCAAAATGCCCTATTTGAACGTTAACCAAACGATTCTTATTAAAAAAATACTATTTCAGGTGACCGGGATATACTGCATATTTATTTAGGGGATAAAGTGCAGTATAGGTCGGTTACAAATAAACAGTATTTTCAGTATAATTTTAATTTGTAAATTTTAAATTAAAGATTTCCGCTGGAAAATTTTCGTCAAAATGCACTATTTGAACGTTAAATAAACGATTCTTATTAAAAAATTGTACCATTTTAGGTGACCGGGCTATACTGCACTTTTACCAGAATGTATTACAAGGGGCAGCAGAAGCGACAAAAGTGAGTCTCGCAACAATTGCAAGTATTAAAATTCTCATCTGATTGGTCAATACTACTTCAGAAACGCGTTTGTAAAATGCTAGTGGGAACATATATTAAAATTCAATAGTAATTACCCACCAGTAGCTTTTTGTAGGTGATATCAACGGCATAATCAATGGACATACGTTTTTTGCCACCAGTATCACGTGACTTTAAAATGGTATTTGTCGGACTATAGCCGGTCGTTGTTATGAACCAGCTCCTATCAGACGTCGTGGTATCCTTTGAGTTGCTCTCTTCTGCTGTGATGGCCCTTTTTTAGTTGTTCGTTTGACGACTTAGGTGCCACCTGTAGGTGCGGTCAATCAGTTGAGAAGTGCTGGTAGGCAGATGGCGTTGTAGATCGCTAGCTTAGCTTGGCACTTAAGTCGTGGTTGCCGAACACGTCTTTCAAAACCTCTACGGTCTCAGCTGATATGGTTTCTTCCATTCCTCCACAACTCGAAGGAACGTGAATTTGATAACATGGTAAGACCACCTATGACCACTGACATATATCAGTTTCCCTTTTCGCTCTTCACGTTGTCAATTGATATAGGTAAATTGTATGAAGCGGTAGGTTATCCTATTTTCTTAATGGAATGAAGATTTCCTCTGCTTATTCCTCCGATATTGTTATATGAGCATACCTTTATCCGACAGATTGCAATACCTTGACAATTTATCAGAACCGGACATAAGTAAAAATGATTTGAATTGGCTTGATCTGTATGGTCGATAAATTATGCGCTGTTCACTCGTGTTTTCTATTTTACATTCGAAATCCGAGGTACATCCTCAGTTTGCCAAATTTTGGTTTTACTCTTTGCAATCTCCGTACTCGTGCAACAATATCATATATATTTGCTTTGTAGATTGTGAAGTTGGTGTGCTTAGGCTATGGAGCTCTCCGCACTGCGGCTAAGATCTATTATTATGTCCTTATATCTAGTAAGTTCCCAGATTAAGGCTTTTGGCAAAGCCGATAATGTTCCTGGGATTTGCTCCTCTCATATCTACAGTCCTTGAATAGGGCGGGTCCAGATGGATGAGTCTTCTGCAGCACAATGCCTCGCAGTTGCAAAGTATGAGTTTGGCCAGACTCAGGAGACTTCTTCACAGAAGAAGCATAGGTCTGATTCTGTTCTGCTCATTTTTTTCAGGTGGTCACCCAGAGGGCAGTGACCAGTTAAGACGCCTGTTAGCCTGTTGAGCCTTTACCCAATTCTGGACTTCCCCTATTATATGGCTTTTCATAGTTTTCATAATGCCAAAGTAAGGTTCTGATCCAAGGAATGGTGTTGCAGTTCCTTGTCTTGCAAGTTGGTCCGCTATTTCATTCCGCTCGACTCCTTAGTGCCCTGGGTACCCATGAGAGTCATGCTCTATTGCGAGACGCCAGCTGCTTTAGGAGTTGTTGGCAGTCCCATAATACCCGTCTGGACTTTGAAACGGAGCCACTCGCAGCTTTTAGTGCTGCCTGACTGTCGGAACTGATATAGATCTTCGCTCTTCACAGGTCTCTTCCGAGACACTCTCTAGCGCAAAGTTCTATTGCGAATATTTCCGCTTGAAATATGGTTGGGCTTTCTCCTAGGGCGTATCCCCTGCTCCAGTCTCTTGCTCTGTTTTCGATCTGCCTGTATCCAGCCAGATGACCCATTCGGGAACGGTACGATATTCTCTCCCTTGCGGCCCACAATAGTTACTTTGAAGCAGTGTTTAATTTCGTACCTGTGTTGCATGTGGTCAACTGTGTATTCTATTAGGGCTTTTTTGTATTCGCTCCAGTCGTTGGTGCGTTTAGCCCTATTGAATAATTTTCTTGTCTCAGCCGTTGAGCTGAGTGTCTTGTTCCACCCGAGCGTTTTCCTCTCCACTGACTGTTGCTTCACAGGATAACGTTAGGAAGATCGGTGCTTTCCGATCTTAATAGGTCCTTACACAGTCCCCAGTCGGCAAGTTTTGGGTTTCTATAATTGAGAAAGCATTTCTCTGTAGCCTCTATGTCGAACCTGATGTATTTATCATCCAACATCGAGGTTTCATCAGAAACATGCCAGCTCTTTATTCGGTTGCCTATAGCTACGCTGGTGAGGGTTAAATCCAACACCTCTTGCCGCAGATTATTCGCAAAGGTTGTTGTATACATATAAATAAATACATTCAAAAATAAATGAAATACCTATACTTAGAAGTTAAACCAAGACGACCAATGACCAATGAAAGCTGTGGCTTTCTATCGGGAGAAGTGGAAATCTTATAGGAAGCAAATGTACCGTAACTGTAGACAGACCTAGAATCTAGACTCTTTATAGTCAAGAAATAGCATCATCTACTATCAGGAGAGACATTCAGTGGAAAAGATCACATAGGTTCAGTGAAGTCTTCCTTCACTGAAAGGTTGGAGATTGACACGAACAGTATTGCAGAAGGAGTTTGCCAGGAAAAATTATAAATTCATGTTACCTAAATTCCAAGTTCAACTTAAGTCAAGAGAAAAATATGTCATACCCAAGAATTTTGTTGGGATTATCGAACTTTCCGCTGATGAAAAATGTCAAGACCGTCTATACATTGACACTCGAATTGAATTTAAAAAAAAATAAGAAAAACAATTCGAAGTTTCAAGAAATATAACTCATACAGAATTAAACATGAAGGAAGAAACTAAGAGCTTAAAAAGATAAGGTAATGAGAAACCAAGTAAGTAAAACTTCAAAAATTGAAAAAATAAAGAATTTTGAATTGGCGGAAGCATTGGAGCTGAAGTAAATCAAATATCATGCTCACCACACCGTACGGGGCAGCACAAACATTAATAAAAGAGGTTAGTACCTTGTTGAATATTTGCTCTCGTATGACATGTACATTATCAATGAAGGTTATTCAGGGTATACCATTTAAAAAACGAAACAGGCTAAATATCCTGATGTCACTTTTATTTTATTAATAATCGCTTGTACACGTTATTTAATTGTGTGGGTGTTTGAAACATTTTCAGCACTAACTTAACCCTCTAGGGGGAGTAGGACCAGCACTTACCATTTCAAATGGAACAGGGGGTCGAGTGATACCTGTTTTAAAAGAGCGTTCAATTTTCTTCCAAATGACATCAAATGAATGAGAATTGAACGCTCTTTTAAAAACAGTATCACTCGACCCCTTTTCCCATATGAAATAATAAGGGTTTGTCCCACCCCGCCTAGAAAGTTAAAATTGAAGTGCTAAAAATGGTTACAGAAAACTTCCCCCTTTGAAAATCAAATTACATGTACGAGCGATTTTTTTAAAAATAAACGTTGTATCAGATATTTAGTCTGTTTCGTTTTAAATGGTACAGTCTGGGGTTTACCCTTACTATTTCAAATGGAACACGGGGTCAAGTGATACCTCTTTTAAAAGAGCGTTCAATTCTCTTTCATTTGTTGTCATTCGAAAGAAAATTGAACACTTTTTTAAAATAGGTATCACTCGATCCCCTGTTCCATTTGGAATGGTTAGGGTTGGTCCCACCTCACCCAGAAGGTTAAGTTAGTGCTGAAAATGTTTCAAACACTCACACAATCAAATTACGTGTACGAGCGAATTTGAAAAAAAAATAAGCCTATACCCTGTATTGTAACTTCTGCCTGATTAATTCGATCGAATCGATCGAGGGGCATTAAAGCGGCAGAACTTGGATGAATGTCTGTACTTCTTGCATACAAAGCACATTGGTCGTTTTTTACTCTATTCTCTAGGTGATAAGTACCTACTTTGGCTTAGTGCCAGTATTTTCATTCATGTTTCTACCATAGTTTTTTTCAAATTTTTGTTCAGATAGGTACCGTCATTTGGGGTGAAGTCGGACGATTTTTGCAGTTTTTTGTTAATAAAATCTACATTTAAAAGAAAAAAAATCCTAAAAAAATAATTAAGAATCTTCCATGTCTCCTTTATCAAATTACTTACTAAAAGTAATGACATTTGCATCCCCCCCCCCCTTTTTTTTAGGTAAGTTGTGTGTCCGCCATCACCCCTATGTGTGGGGGTAAAGGCGGACGACCATTAATTAAGCATAACAAAGTGTCTAAGCCCCTAGTAAGGGGTGCAGTCGGACAGAAAAGATAAAAAAAAAAAATATTTATAGCAAAATATTATAAATTTTAAGTAAAAAAAAATGCGAACATGCAAACGCTATGATTCTTCGTTTTTATTCCCTTTTTCTTGTCATGTAAGGTGGATTTGGGAACCCCATAATACTCAGCGGCTTATCTATACTTTTTCTGCCTCGTCTAATATCTTCGTGTGCTCTAGCGACGTTTTCTTCATTGTAATTTTTGGAATTAATGCCGATTTTCTTCTTATAGCACCTAACCATGGTGTCCGCCTTCCCCCCTATAAAATGACTTTTTTTACTAAAACACCATTATTTAACAAAAAAAAAAAATATTTTTTCACCAAATTGCCATGGGTTTACTAATGATAGAGCACACAACATGTACCAAGTAGGAATCAGTTCAAATCTCATAATGACCATAAAAGACCTTTACGATAAAGCCACGGTTCAGATAAGAGCAACCGAGGGATTAACAAGGCCCTTTCCCATTTCTTCTGGGGTCTTGCAGGGTGAAACTCTTAGTCCTACCCTGTTTAATATTTTTCTGTACGATATTGTCCAGTTTTTTCTGGATCGCGGGGAGGGGGGGTTGAGCATGGACGCTACTAACGATATAACTCTTCTACTGTATTGTGACGACCTTATACTACTCAGCGACTCGGAAATTGATTTACAGAAAAAACTAAATATACTTCAGCAATACGCCAGTGAAAACAATCTTATCATAAATTCAAACAAATCAAAAATAATGTGTTTCAACAGACCAGGACTGCCCTATACAGGTGGGTTCAAATTCTTATTTAATGGGGATCCTCTAGAAGTGGTAAACAAATTTGTCTATTTGGGAGTCGTGTTCACCCCATCGAACTGCTTTCGGATAATGACGGACAATACAATTTTACGTGCATGTCAAGCGGCAGGTGCGGTTATGTCACTAACATCTAAAATAAAATACAATTCATTTTCTGTTAATAAGAAGCTGTTTTCTGGTTCCGTTATGAACTCGTTTAGTAATTGTTTACCAGTCTGGGGGCCTCGATATGCTGATGTC
Organism: Ceutorhynchus assimilis; assembly: GCA_917834065.1. Lineage (NCBI taxonomy): Eukaryota > Metazoa > Arthropoda > Insecta > Coleoptera > Curculionidae > Ceutorhynchus > Ceutorhynchus assimilis. The sequence goes on along the minus strand of OU892285.1, from coordinate 18,270,984 downwards.
CTGGAGAAGGTTCAGTCCTCGTTCTTTAAGTCCCTTTTAAGGCTCCCAAAGAATACCTCCCATGCCATAATTAGAGTTGAAACAGACAGTCTGCCTCTGTCGTATTTCGTGTTCAAGTCAACGCTAAACTATTTTATTAAACTATTAGGAATCACAGGTTGCCCAAAATTTGTCTAAATCGCCAGCTCAATTTATTTGGTGGTAGTGCCTCCCCTAAGTTTAATTGGGCTTACAGCTTTTACAGATGGTTTCAAGAAATCGGAATAACCCACTTGTGGTCTTTAAATAACATTTCTTTAAAACGTAGTAAACCAGAGATATTAAAACATTTTCGTGAAAGATGTTTGCAGACCGACTATCGAGTGGCACGAAATTCTACGTATACTTTGTTTTATAGTCAATTTGATTTAAATAAGCATTCGTTGAAGTACCTTTATTCTGACTGTGCTTTTTACATGATCAGAGTTATTACACAAATACGACTTTGTTCGAGTTATAACTGCAATATATTCTGGAATGGCATAGCTTATAGAATTAATCAAGAAGAACTCTGTTCGGTTTGTAACCTAAGAGTGCCTGAAACATTTCTTCACGTTCTCTTTGAATGTCCTTTATATCGTAGTGTTAGGCCGGCAGATTGGGGTGATATACCGAATTTTGCTCATAATTTGGACAATCTAAACCCTCAACTGGTGAGGGTTATTTTCCAAACCGTTACTAGTATTCTTAAACTTAGATCGTTCTTAAGAAATGAATAGACCTATTCTTTAGATTTTAATTTTATCTTCCTATTCTCCTCGTACCTGAATTATTATAGAGTATTATTTTTTGTTCTTTTTCAATTTCAAATTTGGGTTTACATATTTAAACGTGTAGCTTATAAGTATGAGAAATGTAGCATTACTTAGATTAAGTTTATTATTGTGCAGAACCTACTGTTATAAGAATGTATATTCTTTCTAAACAATAAAGAATTGATTGATTGAATTGATTGATAGAGCACACAACAAATAATAGCTCATTTGAAGTACATAGTTTCAATATTCCCTAGTGCCCAACAGTTTCTTTTTTGGTTTTCAACTTCTAAGAAAACAAGAAAATTTTTGAAATTCTGACCACGTGCTCTACGGCGAATTTTTCCAGCAAAAATGCACCACTCTCAACGACACTCGAGCTAAACTAAGCGGAATATGCTGGTCGGTGGATATTTTGGGTGTCTCGATACCCGATATCGTAAAAAACGCCGGCCAATACCTGTCTGTCCGAGTTCACCCCCACAGTCCGACTTCACCCCAAATGACGGTACCTACTTTCGAATTTTGCCTTCTTTTCATTTTTGTGCTGGTTCTATTCTAGAATTACTACTTTCCTGAATGCCTCTAATGAATGAAGGAGATCATCTCTACCATGATGAATATTGCCTGATGTTACCCAATGCTCTCTCAAATAGTCCAATAAGAATTTTCTCCAGGGGTTCTTGAAATGAAAACTTCAGGTCTTTGAATAATTTACTCTTCTCGTGCTCGCTTCTGTTTCTTTCTCGTAATCTGGTCTTTATTTTCCTACATTTTTTCGTTGTTCGATATTCAATACTAAGGTCCTCCTCCTATCAGATGCATATGGATGCATTCTTGCAGTTTCCAGAATGAATGGTTAAGGTAATTCAAGTAGTTTTTGCGTATTTTTACGTTGTGAAGTGTGGCATAACTTGATAATTTTATCCTTTTTTTTGAAGTTTATGTGGTCGATGCGAATAAAATTCTGTGAAAAGGGCGTTCCATCTGCTGCATATGATCTGGTATATTTTCAGGCTATAAAATTCATTAGTGATGCTATATATGGTATTATAATTCCACATGTTCTCAATTGTATTATTTATCGTCTTCAGGGTCTAACTCGTCTTGTGTTCCTTTCAAGGCGGCATTTTGCAATGCTAACTTTGACATACTTCCAGGAATTATAGTAACGATATTCTTCAACAATGGGTTTAAGTTCTAAAAATGTTGTTTTGGTCACGATTTTCATATTTTTTTTACTTTTGTGGGTTATTCAAATTATTTATCTTGCAAACTCTCACACTGAAACGCGAAAACAATATTACACCTCCCAAACATTGTTGGAAAATGGAAACTTCTCGTATTAACCGAACATTCAGACGCTATCTGAATTACTGACTTTTTTATACCCTATATTTGGATAAGTCTAACATTATCCAGGCAAGATCATTTCCACACATACCACGTGCAAATTTGGTGCAAAAATGTCTGCTGCTAGTGCTACTACTGATCTCGACATTGGTTAACACAAACGGAAATCGACATTGGGTTATTGGGTAGGTACATTCCAAGTCAGCTGAGGCATCGGCATACTTAGAACGCAACATTCAGTATATTTTCTAAAATAAAGGATAGAACAGGCAACAACAATTATTGTTTAGATTTGACCAATTGACTTTCTTGTGTGGCTAATGAAAGTAATATATTATTAAAAAGCTCACCTGTATCTTAAAATAATTACACTGGCGCTAACAATAGTATAAGCCAACAAAGTTCCAATTGACATAAACTCTACCAACTTTTCCAAGTCAAACAATAAGGCGATTAGTGCTGATGATAGCCCGGATAGCACCAAATTGACTAGAGGAAGCTGAGTTTTGGTATTTACGTTCCCTAGGAAAGTTCAATTACAAAAAATTTAACACGCTAAATCAAGCTTACCAAGAAATCCAAAAAGCAATCCATCAACTGCCATAGCGTACATACATCTGGGCAAAGAAAAAAGTGACCCAAACAGGGTAGTAGTCATGCCACAAATTGCACCTAATGACACTACGTATTTGATCCAGTGTTGCCCCACATTTGAGAAGGCATCTGGAAGAGCTGCACTAAAAGTCCACAAGATAAAATGAGTAAGTTTACACTACAAATTCTTTATTTACTTTGGATTGATGTCATAATATGGAACCAATAGCGTCAAAGCAGCACTAACTAATACGTATCCAAGTGTAACTATGCACATGGAAATAATTGTAGCCATTGGTATAGAAAACGATGGATTTTTGGCTTCTTCTCCTGATGTTGCTATGCTGTCAAAACCGACAAATGCATAAAAACACGTTGCGGCACCTAGAATCATATTATACTTGTAAACTTTAGAAAACTATGGTTGAACCAAATCCAAGCGGCAGTAAATGACAAACTGGTCATTTCCTCCATGCATGCGCACCGGTTCACGGTCCAGGTAGGGCGTTTCAACCAATAGGAAGGCTGGTGTTTGTTTACAATTTAGGTTATTAAATGTCATTTACTGCCGCTTGGATTTGAAAATGGTGTAGATAGGTTGAAGTGTTACCTGCAATTACACCACCAAATCCATATGGCAAAAATCCGCCTCTTTTGGACCAGTTATCATCATTTGCGTAATACAGCCCCATTACAATGACTAGAGCCATCACAGACAAGTTAATTATGGTCAAAAAGCTGTTTACCATGGCGGAACCCTTCACACCAATACCTAAAAAAATTTTAGGTAAGTATTCAATTTAAATCTCTGTCCAAGATTAAACATCACTATGAGATTTTTTTGGAGAGATTTAAAAAAATCTGCTGATTAAACTATATATCGTCTGATGTGCCGGGTAGTGCCCTTCAAAGGATCAACGGCAGAAAATTTTTAAATATTTGTCATCATACATTTTTCTTACCTAATAAGAGCGCATATACCAAACAAACAGTAAAAGCTAGAAAATCCGGATATTTTCCCAAAAGTTGCTCGTGCATTTCTCCAGTAATCCCCAAAGTAGTATTACTGATCACCCCTCCAAAAAGCGAATCTACGTAACCGCTCCAGGCCCTTGCCACCGACGCAGCACCGATCATATGCTCCAAAAGTATGTTCCAACCAATTACAAACGCCCAAAATTCGCCGATGCTTATGTAGGTGTACACGTACGCAGAACCGGCTTTAGGCACTCGGGTTCCGAATTCTGCGTAGCATAGAGCTGACAGGAGACAAGCGAAACCCGCTAAGAGAAATGATACGATTATTCCAGGACCGGCCATGTCTTTGGCTACTGTGCCTGTTAGCACGTAGATGCCGGCTCCAACCATATGACCCACTCCTGAAACAATAATACATCATAATAGGATTAAACTTTACAATGGTTCACAGTTGTTTGTTGAGCACGATCCTGGACAATCCTAGTATTATGAGTACTTTATTTGTTCAAACAGCAAGTGAAACAAACAACTTCGAGATAGTGTGATTCATTCATACATATAATAAAAGCATTAAAAACAATCATGATAGAGCGAGAAGTTCAAGAATTGCGGTATCTGGTTCCACAATACGTGATACGTGTCACAAGTAGCATCAACGAAGCGGAATCCGAAATAGGAACTTTGAATAATGCATTGTTACGTAATTATCACTTAAGAAACAACATTCTTATAGTTTTACCTACTTTTATCTACACAATTTTCAATCTACAAGAAAAATAACTTAAAAGTCGCGAAGTCTTTTTAAAGTAATTTTCGATAGTCCCAGTAACTTTGCCTTGTTATTCTTATATCACTTCAAAGTTTCCATTACTTTATGCTATAATAGCGTTCAAAGTAACTACGACGTCGTTACTACTCTTAAAATGCCTTCAAAGTTATGGAACTAAGTACATAGTAATATTTAAGGGAAAGTTAACTGTCTCGCTACTCACGAAAACTACTTCACAGTAATTTTTAGTTCCCACTCTCTCGTCTCTATCTTAAAGTACCACAAAATTGAAAAAAAAAACACTAACACAGTAACGGTCACTTTATAAGTACGAAAAAATGTATACCCATTATCGGCAATTCTTTATTCTTTTTATTTCTATAATGCTTTTATTAATTGAAGGGTAAAGTTCCAACTGGAACTTCATAGTGACAATATGAACTTTGAGATGGTTTTTCAGTTATCACGACTAAAAAGTTTGAAATATCTTCAAGAAATATTCTACCTAATGGTAATGATGACTTCAAAGTGATAAAGTGTAGTGGTCACTTGCAGTAAAGTTGCCAATTCTTCAAACACACATTAGGTATATGTAGTAAATCCTACTTTGAAGTAATTTCTGAAAAAGGCGCTATATTTACTGACAAAATGTAGAACGAGTTTCTGACCAACTAGCATGCTGTTCAATTTTGTGCGGCTACTATGTTAATTGTAAAAGTGTAAATGACTTTTTCCTATTAATTGTTGTAAGTGAATGTTGATTTTTTTAAAAATAAATCTCCTTGATTATGCCCATTTAATGTAAAACGCGTCGCGGTATAAATTAGTCTACTTTTATTTTAACATTCATAAAAATATCGTTCAAGCAAAAACAAATAAAAAATCCTGTCCTATTTTTAGCCGAAGACATTTCCGATTCATTGTTCTATCATCACATTTAATCCATAAAACTTACCAAGGAGAGTGATGTCGAAAGTATTCAAACAGCGATTCAGCGGGGTTTCCATTACGTCGGATGGCAGCTGTTTTGTTCGATTCATTTTCGTGCAAATTCCAGACATGACGTGTTTGAGGATCATTTTTCTGGAGCCTGGCATTTTGTTGGTTTTTATAAGCGAGTTTTCTTGTAAGAGGGCTGGAAAAGAAGGTCACAGATAAAAACGTATGCTAAGCTAAGTGATTTTAAAAGAAAATTGATAGTGGCTTTTTTTAATTCAGGATTTATTTAAAACGCCTTCTTGTACTATCCTAGAAGCAGGGGAGGATATTCTGCAGTTCTGCAGTACAGTAATGCCAGTTGCAGTTAAATTTGATAATATTATAGATTAATAAATGTCTTAAAGTATTGAAAAATTGTCTGAATCAAGTTTGCAGTTTTTGGGATTTTCCATTGATTAATTGTTTTAGTAGAAACTAGAAGTAATAACAAAGTTGCAGATGAAAAAGTACTTGGCTTTAAGTTAGAAACATTGAATCGAAACAACTTGTACAAAAGCCTGAGGTTTCTCGTTTTTGTAATAGAGCTAGAGAGCATCTTAGTACATCAAGGAAATTAAAGAGCTGGGCGGTGAAGAGCTGATCTACAGCAGATCCACAAAAATACTGCCCTTGACTCTTTCCTGTTACCGAGATCTGACGGCCCCTAGAATCAAGCTCATAGAGGGTAGGTACCGGGCCGAGGAATATTATTAGCGGAGCGGCCTATCCACGATGACCAGGGGTCAACACCAACCAGAAGTGTGGAGGATCTGGTGAGATAGTGCAGGACGATTGAGACTCGGCTGATCATCGGTTGCGATGCGATCACCACACAGTTTTGGACAGTACCAATATCAACAATATAGGTGATTCTTCACAACACGATATCACAGCAAGTAATTTAGATATAATCAATGTAGGAAACGAACCTAACTTTATTATTTCAACTAGGAAGGAGGTGATTGATATGACATTAGCCTCAAACCATATAAGCAATTACGTCACAAACTGGCACGTATCTGATGAGGTAAGTTGTTCGGATCCCAGGCACATAACAATTTGAAATTTCAGGCTGAACTGCTGAACAGTTGTAACAACTCATCGGAACCCTGAAATGCAGGCTGGGACGCATACAAAGCTGGAAAGGAGTACAGCCTGCCGAACACCAGAAAGACAAAGACACTGAAGACTTGGAGATGGTTCTGGATCAATTTTATGATGCAATTGTCTCAGTCTTCGATGAGAGTTGCCCACTTACGACAAGAAAATCCACCAGAAATGTACCACGATGCAACGAGGACCTTGCAAGCTAGGACAAAAGTCAACGAAGTTATAGAAACGGGCCAGTGGGAGATATGTATATCTACGTTGTAGAAGTTCAACAAAGAGATATGGATATCTAGGAGAAGGTATTTTAGAAACTACTGTGCAAAAATGAATATATTGGTGCATCTCCCAATTTATTCAATTGCCTATTTTTAAAATTTGATCCCCCTGGAAAAACTACGACCTACGCCCCTAAGCTGCTACTATGGAGTATTTTTTAGGGTACTCAAGTCACTCAGAATGCCAAAAAATATCATAGGAAATTGCAGAATAAAAAAGTCCCATACTTTACAATTTTCTTGATATTAGCGATTTTAACAAAATTTTGTTTTAAAATTGAAAATTTGGCCGCCATTTTGAAAATTTTATAGTTATAAAAAAAATATGGTTTAAATTAGCTTCAGCGATATCAAATCAATATAAAATGACCTATTAGGCAATTCAATCCATCTGTCAAAAAGGAAAATTCAATGTGGCGTGGCGGCCAAGCAAGTTTGTTTTGAATATGTTTTTATGCGTATCTTAAATTATTTTGCATACTGTTTTGCTTACAACTTTGATTTTCAATATTTAATGAAATATTTGTTGACTAGGTACCTAATCTATTAATTCGGGCAGAAACTAGATATTTTTTTGTGTTTTTTGGCCCATGTGTGGCCGCCACGCCATCTTGAATATCACGTGGTTTGAATTGCCTAATTACTCGCTCGCATTGGTTATTATATTCAATTTATTTGCAAATTCATCCTTCGAGTATACTCTGCCCTGAGCTGCTTCATAGGGGTAGTTTTTTGGGTACTGCGGGCGAAATCTCTTAATTTGACCAATTCATGGTGACTACCAAGTTTCTTGCTTTTAACACAATTTGCAGGGTTTTGGCCAGAAATGTCGTTAACCGCTAGGACTATTACAGAAAGTTGAGGCTTATATTATTGGTAGGCCACCACTCAAATGACAAACCATAGAATGCAAGCCAACAGAAATTACCAATGTGCAGCACCCGGCCTATGGTAAATATGATTGTGAGTAGCATGGGTGATAGTGATACACATATGGCAGCCAGCGTGTTAAAAAGAATGTCATTCACTTGATAACGACTGTAGTTTTAGAAACTAGGAATGTTGTCACCATAGAAAAGTGATTTATAAATTCTTAAATAGAACATTCACTGGATTCATCCCCTTCACATTTTGTTTTAGTTCGTGACTACACCGCTGTGCGCCCATATCGCCGTTTCTCGACGTCAGCCGGTTTAAGAGTTGTTGCCACAGTGTGTGAGGCGGCAAAAAATGAATCTGCCAAAAGCGGATTGCAGCCACAGACCAGGGAAATCTACATCAAAAACAACACAGAAACAGAAATTTTGGTTTTATTGGAGATAAACAACCTAGAAATCGTGTCACTGTATGATGCTCCGTCATTTGCTCCATACATGCTCGAGGGAATTATAAATAACTTGATGAAATATCACAGCCTTTTAACTGGAAAAATGGACATTTTTAAAAAGCAAATTGGAAAGTGTTTCAGTTAGCTCATGAGTCAGATACGCCAGATCATCTATGGATAGGTGATAGACTATTTTATTCATTAAGTGATTCTCACATAAATACATGTATGAAAATAAAATGTATAAAATTTTAGTTTATGAAGTTTTGAAACACTGCCTTATTTTGAAATAATTGAAATGTCAAACCAGTCATTTAAAACCGAGATTCAAACGGCCCGCCAAATAATATAAGTTCAATGACTACACCGCTATGGCAGCACCGTCGGAAATGTCATTTGGCGACTACAACAGAAGTGAGCGTTCTATATCAACAATATAAATCACTTTTCTATGGTTGTCACCCCCACCTCTATATGAATTGCCAAAAATACACAAAGACGGAACACTTCTGTTAGAAAGTAAAATACGGGAACAGCGGCAACCGCGTGCAAATTTGAATCTACTGACAGTACGCAACAGGTGAAAAGGAACGACGAAGAAAGGGCGAGCAACGGCAACAGAAGAAGAAAAAGAAAAGAACATTTATTGATTTTTAATACGTTGACTTGACGTTCATGTTGTATTGTATGGACTCTCTTGATATAATTTGAGAAGAATGTACCTGTTTTAATTCCAATCATTAATTAATGTTGAATAACAGCAAATTTCTTTTAATAATTAATAAAATACTTTTGTCTGCGTCGATTAATAATACAGTCCACTCTATCGAAGAGGTACACCAAACCAGAACAACTTCAACCAATCACGAGCTCGAGGGACCCATCAACATATAACTCAGCAAAGTTCCTCCTGTCTATAATAAAACCGCTGCAAAATAACAGCATTTCATTTGTAAAAGATTCCAAGAGCTATTAATATTTAGTTGGAGGACTTAGTCTCGTGAGTTCAGATGTGGAAAATCTATACACAAACATACTCATTACACGAGACAATGAATATATCCAAAGGAGAGCTAGAAAAAGATGACACCCTAATCGAGAGATCTAGGTAATATACTAATAAAGCGAGTTATCGCCCTATTGAGATGTTGCCTAGACAATTCCCACTTGAGTAATGTTAAATTATTTTTCTCCCCCAGAAGGATGGACTTACCATGGGCTCACCACTGCCTCCTATATGGTACATAGCTAAGAGCCTTCATAAACTGGCAACTGAATTTGTGAAAGACCAAGCATAAAGTTCACAATGCGAAAGGAATCATAAAGATTAAAGTCAAGACAGGATACTATTCTTTGAAGATATGACAACCGGACCAATACAAAAAGAAGGAAAACCACCATATCAGAAACAGCTCAACATAACATATAGGTACATGGTACATAATTAACACAGAATACAATCATTAGACGCAAAAACAATTCTTAAAGCACAGAACAACATAGGACAAAAAGGATGTTCCAAGACGCAAGCATAAGTCCTAGAATTTGGAAACCAATCCTGGACAACATCGCACCTTTTACATTATAAATTTCTCAGAATAGTTTCATCCTTTCACTTCATTTTCATTTCAATGTACTTTATAATTATTAAATTCTATAATAGCTCAGTATAACACGCCATTTCTAGGGAACCCGGATAATGGCTATTGCTTCTACACATCCCTCTTTTTCTTTTCGCTCAGCCAAAGAATGTCCAGGTATTTTGAGATCCAAAATAATGGCGGTATAGCTAATTCAATGCTTTACCACCTGTCGTTTGGCGTACAAACGCCTGCTAAAAACTGGCTTCACTTTAGCAGAATGCTACTCCAACTTACCCGAACTGCTCTCTGATGCGCCATCTATAAACCCCGTATAACATTACACCTGTGTGTATTTTTTATATTTCTACATGTATTTATACAGATGAAAAAATAAGTGAATTTATACATGCATTAATACATGAAGAAATATAAAGAAAATAGACAGATGGGCTTAAGAAAAAAAATACTAACCTCAAACAATTTTTTATTTAAAAAAATTAATTTTTTAAGACTCAACTATTTCAAAAAGCGATATTTGGTTTGATCGTCCTACATCCTTCTGGCCTCTGTATATTATTAAAGATTTTCCATCCATAAACTGCTCAATATGATCTTACAATGATTTGGTGGTACGTTTTGGAAGAAACACTGCCTTATCGTCAAGTTCCATGAGGATGCTCGGTCCGAATTTACTTTGGGTTTTTTTAGCAGAAAATATTGGGTACTTTCTGCCAGGCTCCATGTCTTGTAATTTCACAAGTGTTTTTTGATCCTTGAAGAGGCAGGTCTCGTTGATTGATTTCAAATCCATATCTAAAAAATATTCTGTAGGTATTGATATTAGTATATAATAGATTTACTTACTTGTTAAAAAAAAAATTTTGTGCAATAATTTTATAATAATTATAATGTCCACTGTTGGCGAGATCGAAAAAGACTGAAGCTCAAGTATCATAAAAACCGATTTAAACCTCAACGTACATACAATAATAATTATTTCAGCAGTGTTTGTTTGTTTCACAATGACCTCCAAACGCGTCTCGAATACCACATTTAACTATAGTCCGAGAGCGAGCGCCAAGAAACAGCTATACAGGTCTAGAGATAGGGTTGTATACACCTATACAGGGCTAGAGACAGGCCTGTATACAGCAATGGTAAGCAAGGGTTAGTTTGGGTTAGTTATAGGTTAGCATAGGACCCCCCACGTCGTTGGGTCAGTTGATTAAATAATTAATAATTATAGATAGGTACTATAAAAAATAAGTATTATTTTAAAAAATTATCAGAAAAATATGATACCTACTGCCTTGTATATATTAAGCTTGTGAAGCAAACAAGTCTCAAATTGCTCGAAAAAAAAAGAGACCATAGAAGAGTTGCTAGCTGAAAATTTGTATCAGAATCGGAGAAGTGCAGGTAAGCGCGAAATCTCTCCATCATCGATTTGTGTAGACTTATATCATATGATGTTATTGTTTAGTCTACGAGTCTGGCGCGACGTTATTAGTACTGGAAAATAAATAACGATAAACAAACTCGGTAATAGACTTAGTTAATGTATCCGACCGCGGACCATTTTTTTTCAAAGAATTTCAATAAAATAGCAGCCAATCGTCAATACAAAAAAAAAAGAATGTAAAATAATGCCTCTCTGTTGACCAGACACTTCTTGTTCAGCAGAGTCTTTGACGGCAGCATCAGTTTCATTCACCATCTTGGAGACCTTTTCCAGAAATTCGTACCAGTCGAAATCCGCTAGAGTTATGCAAGTTTGGTCTTCAGGTAAATTTAGCATGGAATTTATTATTTTGACTGCTGGCAGCATTCCTCGAGCAACGCTTAGGCCCACAATAAATTTGAAATTGCTCACATGGTAAATAACTTCGTTTAGTAAACGTTTCTCTTGAGAAATTTCCATTCGACTTCTCAAAATCATACTGTCGAAATATTTCCAATAATCTGAAGAACACTGCGAATCATCGCTGTCGTTGGCTCTGATATCTTCATACATTGCGTAATTCGATGAAGAGCTGTGATATACCTTCCGATTTCACCGTGACTACGTTAAAATAATGAAAATGTAGTAATTTGAAGTTTATAATAAACTCGATATGATGCACTACTTTATTCAACGAATGCTGAGCGAGAACTATAACAAAAGGTCATGAGATTGTTATTTAGAATACCCCCACCATATTTATTTTAATGGTTTGAGCTTGTTTATGTTAACCTCTAGAAATAAGAGTTTAACTAATGACCATCCACTATCTCTCTCCTTGAATTCACTAGATTTGGAAACTATTACTTGTTTAAATTCATCGAGTACCTTGAGCAGATCCGTATTAGGAGAAATTACAGTAAAACAAGTATAAAAAGACTTTATTTCCTGCATCTCTCCCAAAATATATAAACCATATAATTCCATATTTAATTTTATGTTGGACTGAGTGGAAATATTCTTCGTTATCAGGCTTATGATTTTTGTTTTCAGTTCCTCCAAATAAAGTTCGACACTGGTCGATTTTTAAACGCTGTTTTAAGAATATGTATTTCAGGTTCAAATTCATTACAACACTTGTTTTTATGTTTATGACTTAGGTTATGCCAATAAGAAGAAATGACTTCCTCACAAACATCACAGTACAGATTCATGATTTTGAATGTATAAAAAATCTCAGTGAGTTACAATTTAAACCACATCTCTGCGCATATCAATCCAGCTGTTATGCGATGTATCAAATCCTAACCATTTTACCAACATTTTATTTCCTTTCTTTCGTAACACTTGCTCCACGAGAAATAAGTCTGGTTGTTTTGTTTTCTGTAATTCTTCTTCATAAAAACCTCCACTTATAGGCTGACCTTGCAAGTCTTCTAACAGATACGTTATCGGATTCGTAATATGAACTTTGGCTATTTTAAAAAGCTCTGTAGTCGAATTTGGGGTATATCCTTTTTGAAAAACATGTTTATACTTGCTTATGCGAACTACGTCACTAACCTTGAACTTTTGCTTACCGGTAACTTTAATATGACTATAAACAGTATTAAGTATCGCCTTTTCATTCTGTTTATTCACTTTACTCGGTTTCATATGTATCGTTCTATGTTTGCTATCATTATATGCATCAGTTATAGACCGTATTAAATCCAACCATTTATGGTTCCCATTCAATGTGAATTGCTTGAAAAGTTTTTCTTTAATGGTTCGAATTACTCTTTCTGCAATAGATGCTTTCAAAGGACTAAACGAACTATAATGATGTATTCCATATTTCTTCATTAGACTTGCAAATTGAGCATTGTAATACTCCTTCCCATTATCAGAAATAATTTTTTTGGGAATTCTTCCAGATTTTTTGAATATCTCCGCCATAGCGTTGGTAACATCTGGTGCAGATTTCGATTTAATGGGACGCGTCCAAAGGTACTTGGAAAAACAGTCGATTACAACCAATATGTATTTGTATTGAATCGGCTGTTACAAGGTGGAAATTCATTATCTAGTAAAAGATTTTTTTTTTTTTTTTTTAAAGTAAATTATTATACTTATTTATTTCCACTAATTTTTTGTTAAACTTTAACATGTTTCGCTACACTGTAGCTTCATCAGAAAGATGTAGACATAAAAGTGAAATTGTCAAATATAAATAAGGTAAAAGCTGGTCTAATTTTACGTTAATCTAAAAAGGTATTATACAATAAATAAATTTAAAAGTGGTGAATTGTTTAAATCTAATTGGTCATTCAGTAAACAGTCTAAATTTTTAAGTTTGTTTATTTCTAGAGATTCTAGAAGATTTAATTTTAACCCTTTGTTTTCATTATGTAAAATTTGAAATTCATTATTAAAATTATGATTAGATTCTATTAGATGATTTGCATAATTTGAGTCTGTTTTCTTTTTATTGAAACTATTATAATGTTCTTTAATTCTAGTACCAAAATTTCTACCTGTTTGTCCTATATATACTTTGGGACAATCTTTACAAGATAATTTATAAACTCCAGATTTATCACATATTTTAGTTTTAGATTTATTATTTTTCAAATGAATGCCTAATGTATTGTTAGTTTTGAAAGCAACGTTTTTGTTAAGAAATTTGCTAATTTTATTACTAGCTTGTCCTTGGAAAGTAATAGTTTTAAAATTATTCTTATTTTGTAATTTTTTAGGGTATACTAAATTAATGGCATTTTTGTATAGTTTTTTGTTTACAATATCATCGATTAATTTTGAGGAATAGCCATTATTTATAGCAATTTGTTTAATTAAGTTTAATTCTTTTTGGAAGAACATTATTTATGGGAAGTGTTATTAATCGGTGTATCATACTGTTAAAAGCAGCTAATTTGTGTTGGATAGGATGACAAGCTGTATTATGTATTACTGTATCAGTATGAGTAGGTTTGTGAAATATAGAAAATTCATGTTTTTCGTTAATGTTTTTGATTAATTCAGATACAGGTCTGTCTACACAGGCAGCTTCTTTTAGAACAGGCCTGACGACAGCTTTTTGGGACAGGTCTCTCTATAGAGACAGCCTTTCGAGACAGGTCTGTCTATGGAGACAGCTTTTCGAGACAGGTCTGTCTATAGAGACAGCTTTTCAAGACAGGTCTGTCTACACAGACAGCTCAAATGTTCTGTAATTTATAGAAAACAAAAACGAAGTTTGTGAATTTTTTTTTATTGAGGTAAAAGACTTGTGACATAAATATATAATGCATAGACATTCTTAACACTACATGAACAAAAATTAATTCTATGGTTTTTACAATGTGTAAAGCTAGGACTTAACTTAGGAACTACTCCACCCAAATATTCTAAATTAACAATAATTGGAGGATCAACGTTCATTTCTGTGTATACTTTGATTAGAAAGTCTTTTTTGATGTGTCCTTTAACATAAACAGTTTCGATGCCTTTCAAATTATCCATAAGCAGTTGATTAAGTTGGTTATAGCTTACATAACCCGCATTGTAGGAGATGCCGTGAAGGTTGTGGAACACGTAGTTTACTTCTTTCATTTGAGCGTGAGTCAATTCGCGATATAATATTTTTGGTTTAAATATCCAACTATTGACCTGCTTTCCATCATAGATAGCTAATTCCTTAACTAGGAAATCAGCAGAAAAGTAGCCTTGAGCATCTAGTACCACAAACTTCATCTTCAAATGCTTGACGGTGATTGATTAGATCAAGCTACGGACAATTCCTGATAAAGGCAAATACTCCAAAACTCTGTCATGTACAATGATGCAATAGGCTCGAGTATCTTTAGGGAAATTTTCAGAACTCTGAATCTCGAGCTTAACATCGATTGTGCTACTTTTTAAAGCCTCATTCTGTTTCGAACAGTCTATTACAAACATGCATCGATTTGCAAATGAGGTAAAATCCAGTAACGGTTCAGCATAGGTCTTTCCCATATAGGATTTCTGGAATTCGGTGTACATGCGATACACTTCGGTATATTGCCTGTTGTCAAAATTCAGGTTCAAAGATTCGTAAGGGTAAACTTCAGAGTTTAGGTATAGTTTAATATCAGTAATGTTGACATTATCGAAATATGTAACGTCTTTCTGATAGTTGTCTTTACGGTCAGTTTGGAAAAATACAATAACGTATCGTGCTTTCTCCGACATCGATTTCACAGTCCAAACATCTTTCTTCGTGTTTCTCATTGCAGGCAATTCATGAATTTCCCAATCACGGAACCCGAAAAAGATTGGTTTATTTTTGGAAATTTCCTCTAATATTTGCAGTTTTAGGACATCGTTGGGATAAATATGTTTAACTCGCAACTCAATCGTCGATATTGTTATAGTAGCTTTTTTATTACCCGTAAGGTTTACGTAGCAATTGTCATCATTTCTAGCTCGAACAAGTTTTAGTTTCTGTTTTCCCATAACTGCACTAGTATAATCAGCGAAAACACCTAGTAGAAAATTTAACGGTATCAGTAAATTGAAGTCTTTTGTTGTTTCATTCAGAGTTTTGAGCGGTGCACTCCATCCTGCGATGTCTAGTGCTTTGCTTTCCTGTTCATTAAAGCATAGCAAACTTTTTGCTGTGCTTGTCAGTCCAGGGTCTCGAACTTTCTCAACTTCTTTGCCATTTAATTCATAAGCTACGGTCTCGAACAAAAAGGCTCCCACATTATTTGTCATCGAACATGTTCCTGTCGTCCCACCACCCGCACCTGCCACCGTATTGTCCTCCTTAAAGTTGGCTTCAATGTAAAGCTCAGCTTGACTAATGTCCATAAAGACATCTTGCTGGTTGATAACTATCTCAATCACATCACTGTAGTTGAATGATTTTGTAAATGGATTCATCCACGTTGACCGGGTGTTTTTCCGATACGAAAACCATATTTGTGCGATAGAGAGCCTAAATGAATCAGACTCTTGTGTGTGAGTGACTGTTTCGGTTTCTGACTAAAGACTGAATATGGGTTGGAGTATTCACTACTTTTATTATATCTTTGCTGTTGCTGATTAAAAACTAAAACCATGTTTTTTTAGTTCTAGTTTTACAACGATTTCTTCTCCTCTAAAATTGACAGGTCTTGCTTCCTGATCCAAAATATTCAAAGTGATGTTATCGATCCTAGATCTATTCACCGGAAGATAAATCAGATTTCTCGGCCCAACAATTATACTATATCCTGGATCCACTGTAGGCGTGAATTCGTATAATAGTCCAGGAGGTGGCGCCAAAAACATGCAAGAGTTTTCGCAAGGCGGATATTTTCAAAATAGGTCGTACTTTAGTGCTAGAATGCTAGTGTACAGTCAGCACTCACAGTTCCGGGACAGCTGGCTCTGGGACGCGGGCAAAGTTGTAATTTTAAGAAGCATCTAAACTGTTTTCTCAAAGCTCAAAATTTATAGAAATTTTGCACATTATCTGTTTGAAGGTCACAGATAACGTATGTAAATCGTCAGACGTCTAGTTCGTTGCAAAAAGGGGCTCAGACGTCCTCAAAGTTTTTATTTTATGGCATTGGCGGATAAATACGAGTTCCTCGAGCAGGTGTTGAAAAATGTTCCAGGTGTAACATTTCATGCTTTCAGTGCTAATGACACGGTGTTGGATCCAGAAAATACAAAACCAGATTCTGTATTTATATTTGACGATGTGGCTTGCGAGAAGCAGGACAAGATATGAAACTACTTTTGCATGGGTCGACATAATGCAGTCGATTCATTCTACCTCTGTCAAACATATTCCAAAGTACCCAAACAATTGGTGCGAGATAACGCAAACGTGTTGATTTTATTCAAGCAAGACGATATGAATCTAAAACATGTCTACAATGATCACGTAAATACAGATATGTCGCTGGAAAAATTTAAAATCCTCTGTTCAGAGTGTTGGAAAGATAAATATGGATTTCTGGTTATTGTTAAGGATTGCGATATATGTAAAGGACGATACAGGAACAAGTTTGATACCTATATAATCCCCTAGATGATCACACTAGTTTCAGTATCACTAAAGACGTTATCGCATACAGACCTGTCTCAAAAAGCTGTCTGTGTAGACAGACCTGTCTTGAAAAGCTGTCTCTATAGACAGACCTGTCTCGAAAAGCTGTCTGTAGACAGACCTGTCTCGAAAAGCTGTCTGTGTAGACAGACCTGTCTCGAAAAGCTGTCTCCATAGACAGACCTGTCCCGAAAAGCTGTCTGTGTAGACTGACCTGTCTCGAAAAGCTGTCTGTGTAGGCAGACCTGTCCTGAAAGAAGCTGTCTCCATAGACAGACCTGTCTCGAAAAGCTGTCTCCATAGACAGACCTGTCTCGAAAAGCTGTCTCCATAGACAGACCTGTCTCGAAAAGCTGTCTCTATAGACAGACCTGTCTCTATAGACAGACCTGTCTCGAAAAGCTGTCTCCATAGACAGACCTGTCTCGAAAAGCTGTCTCCATAGACAGACCTGTCTTGAAAAGCTGTCTCTATAGACAGACCTGTCTCGAAAAGCTGTCTCCAATGACAGACCTGTCTCGAAAAGCTGTCTCCATAGACAGACCTGTCTCGGAAAGCTGTCTGTGTAGACAGACCTGTCTCGAAAAGCTGTCTTCATAGACAGACCTGTCTCGAAAAGCTGTCTCCATAGACAGACCTGTCTCGAAAAGCTGTCTCCATAGACAGACCTGTCTTGAAAAGCTGTCTCTATAGACAGACCTGTCTCGAAAAGCTGTCTCCATAGATAGATCTGTCTCGAAAAGCTGTCTCTATAGACAGACCTGTCCCAAAAAGCTGTCGTCAGGCCTGTTCTAAAAGAAGCTGCCTGTGTAGACAGACCTGTATCAAAGTAGTTGTTGTTGGTGATGCAATGACTCTGCCTGTTTTGAGTAAAGCTGACAAAGATGTCAAGAAACGAATTAATACTGTTGCTAGAAACATACGGAAAAAATATTTGTCTCTGAAGCTGGAGAAAAGTAACGAAGATGAAGCATTGGATAGACTTTTAAACCCTATAACCGGTCCTCTAAATAAACTTGTAGAAAAATCTAAGAAGCCAGCAAAAAATGATGAAGTGTTTGTCGATAACGCATCAGAAGATGATTTACAACAATCAATTGGAGAACAAACTCCGAGTTATGTAGAATTTATAAAACAATATCCAGAGATAGCTCAAGACTATGTTCTTAAATACTTGATTGGTTCTAATGAAACTGATTCGACCTATGGATTGAAATATAATGCGGAAACCGGTTCTTGGACTATGGGTACAGAAAGAGTTGATTTTCTACCAAATGGTGATATTAATGTTGGTAACATAACTTATCCCAAGAGTCGCGGTCTATATGACTTGCTATTTCTCAAGCATCCTCGACTGAATACGCAGAAAGACAACGAACAATTCAATGAAATCTTATCTCACACTAATGCACATAGAAGACAATATAAACCGACAGGTCAGATAAAGGGGGCCAACTCGAAAAAATATCAAAATTTTATAAAGCCATATGCAACAACAACAACAACAACAGCAACAACAAAGCAATCAAAATCTCATAAAAAATCATTGTCAGGATCTGGATTACCGACATCGTCATCATCATCATCACCGTCGTTAATGATGCAGTATAATGAAAAACCCAAACAGTATGTGTGTTACGATGACGTAGGTAAATGAACTGATTGATACGTTGATTATATTGGATGCGTCTCAAGAGGCTGGAAATGGAAATCACACAAATTAAATATTGAGTATTTTGGAAGAGTTGAGAGAGCTAGGCGTAATAATTTATTGATAAAATAGTCTTCAGATTTTATGTTTACTCATTAGTCTGTTAGTCATGAATAAGTTTGGACATTCGCTGTCTTCTTCGTCACGTAGACCCGTTCAAATTATTCGCCCTCAACCAGCTTTGCCCACCACTACCGATGGTGATTATAATGTTGAAAATCATAGGCTCTGCAATATTGGAGTGCCTAGGGATGACAATGATGCATCCAATAAAAAGTATGTAGACTTGGCAACTACCAGTCTATACAATAAGGTGCTCATCGCAAATGAAGCACTTGGCGCCCTTGGAGAAGCAGTGGATAATATGAGCGATCAAGTTAAAAGCAGTATGAACCGCATTCAGGAATTGGATCAAATACTGAACAGAAACGTCCACGATGCCCTTCGGGGCCTTAGTGATCTAGCAAGGGAGACTGGAGAAAAGATGAGTCAGCTGGCCATGACGTGCGAGGAACGTTTCCAGAAAATGGAACAATTTGAAACAACCATCAACCATCGAATTGATCAAATTGAACATACATTGAATATTGTGTAATAGTTATTATAAATATACGTACTCCCATGTATATATATTTAGTTGTCTTTGTGAAATGTCTAGAGAACAGGTGGTTAAGGAGCTTCATCGGCCGGCTCGTAAAAACTTCAAACGTAGAAGATTCATACAATATGGCCTCGACGATACTTTTGCCACTGATCTGGCACAACTTGATCAGTATGCTGGAGAAAACAATGGATTCAAATACATATTGGTTGTCATCGACTGTTTTTCCAAATACCTTTGGACGCGTCCCATTAAATCGAAATCTGCACCAGATGTTACCAACGCTATGGCGGAGATATTCAAAACATCTGGAAGAATTCCCAAAAAAATTATTTCTGATAATGGGAAGGAGTATTACAATGCTCAATTTGCAAGTCTAATGAAGAAATGTGGCATACATCATTATAGTTCGTTTAGTCCTTTGAAAGCATCTATTGCAGAAAGAGTAATTCGAACCATTAAAAAAAAACTTCTCAAGCAATTTACATTGAATGGGAACCATAAATGGTTGGATTTAATACGGTCTATAACTGATGCATATAATGATAGCAAACATAGAACGATACATATGAAACCGAGTAAAGTGAATAAACAGAATGAAAAGGCGATACTTAATACTGTTTATAGTCATATTAAAGTTACCGGTAAGCAAAAGTTCAAGGTTGGTGACGTAGTTCGCATAAGCAAGTATAAACATGTTTTTCAAAAAGGATATACCCCAAATTGGACTACAGAGCTCTTTAAAATAGCCAAAGTTCGTATTACGAATCCGATAACGTATCTGTTAGAAGACTTGCAAGGTCAGCCTATAAGTGGAGGTTTTTATGAAGAAGAATTACAAAAAACAAAACAACCAGACGTATTTCTCGTGGAGCAAGTGTTACGAAAGAAAGGAAATAAAATGTTTGTAAAATGGTTAGGTTTGATACATCGCATAACAGCTGGATTGATATGCGCAGAGATATGGTTTAAATTGTAACTCACTGAGATTTTTTATACATTCAAAATCATGAATCTGTACTGTGATGTTTGTGAGGAAGTCATTTCTTCTTATTCGCATAACCTAAGTCATAAACATAAAAACAAGTGTTGTAATGAACTTGAACCTGAAATACATATTCTTAAAACAGCGTTTAAAAATCGACTAATTTTCTATAGACTATCCACAAAGCTGTATCCAACCAGTGTCGAACTTTATTTGGAGGAACTGAAAACAAATATCATAAGCCTGATAACGAAGAATATTTCCACTCAGTCCAACATAAAATTAAATATGGAATTATATGGTTTATATATTTTGGGAGAGATGCAGGAAATAAAGTCTTTTAATACTTGTTTTACTGTAATTTCTCCTAATACGGATCTGCTCAAGGTACTCGATGAATTTAAACAAGTAATAGTTTCCAAATCTAGTGAATTCAACTAGAGAGATAGTGGATGGTCATTAGTTAAACTCTTATTTCTAGAGGTTAACATAAACAAGCTCAAACCATTAAAATAAATAAATAATTATTATAAACCTCAAATTACTACATTTTCATTATTTTAACGTAGTCACGGTGAAATCGGAAGATATATCACAGCTCTTCATCGAATTACGCAATGTATGAAGATATCAGTGCCAACGACAGCGATGATTCGTAGTGTTCTTCAGATTATAGGAAATATTTCGACAGTATGATTTTAAGAAGTCGAATGGAAATTGCTCAAGAGAAACGTTTACTAAACGAAGTTATTTACCATGTGAGCAATTTCAAATTTATTGTGGGCCTAAGCGTTGCTCGAGGAATGCTGCCAGCAGTCAAAATAATAAATTCCATGCTAAATTTACCTGAAGACCAAACTTGCATAACTCTAGCGGATTTCGACTGGTACGAATTTCTGGAAGAGGTCTCCAAGATGGTGAATGAAACTGATGCTGCCGTCAAAGACTCTGCTGAACAAGAAGTGTCTGGTCAACAGGCGTTATCCGAGAATTTCACTCTATATGTTATATCGTTTTTCGGTGAACAAACTTTAACTCTGAAGTCGGGTAATTGTACATTGTGTTTTTGTTTAGATGATGTTAAACAAATTTTAACTGTTAGTCATCTTATTAATTATAGGTTAGAATTAGTTAAGAATTTGAATTTCATCGTATACTATGATGATTACCTACAATATTTGAATGTAACTCACAATACCAACAACAACAACAATAATATTATGCAATCAATTATCAGCATGTGTAACTTGAATAAGTGTGAATGTAGCTGCTACTTTCTAGAACTTGCTTCTATGAACCTAGATAAAATTGTTAGGGATTTAGATAAGCTCAACGCATGTATCCAATTTAATTAGTAGTAATAATAAATATTTAAAAAAACAGTATTGCTTCTTATTTTTTTTTCACAGTCTAATAGCAACCAGAGCCAAAATGTCTGAATGTATTACTGGTGGCGAATGCCGTGATCAATCTTCCTGTATAAGACAAGCTGTTTGTTTGCTACGTACTAGATTAGAATCAGACATGTACTTTTTACTTCGAGAACTTTTTGAACTTGAGAAAAACCCTCTAATGGATTCTGAATATAAGTTTAGAGAGGCATTATTTTACATTCTTTTTTTCTGTATTGACGATTGGCTGCTATTTTATTGAAATTCTTTGAAAAAAAATGGTCCGCGGTCGGATACATTAACTAAGTGTATTACCGAGTTTGTTTATCGTTATTTATTTTTCAGTACTAATAACGTCGCGCCAGACTCGTAGACTAAACAATGACATCATATGCTATAAGTCTACACAAATCGATGATGGAGAAATTTCGCGCTTCCCTACACTTCCCCGATTCTGATACAAATTTTCAGCTAGCAACTCTTCCATGGTCTCTTTTTTTTTCGAGCAAGTTGAGACTTGTTTGCTTCACAAGCTTAATATATACAAGGCAGTAGGTATCATATTTTTCTGATAATTTTTTAAAATAATACTTATTTTTTATAGTACCTATCTATAATTATTAATTATTTAATCAACTGACCCAACGACGTGGGGGGTTCTATGCTAACCTATAACTAACCCAAACTAACCCTTGCTTACCATTGCTGTATACAGGCCTGTCTCTAGCCCTGCATAGGTGTATACAACCCTATCTCTAGACCTGTATAGCTGTTTCTTGGCGCTCGCTCTCGGACTATAGTTAAATGTGGTACTCGAGACGCGTTTGGAGGTCATTGTAAAACAAACAGACACTGCTGAAATAATTATTATTGTATGTACGTTAAAGGTTTAAATCGGTTTTTATGATACTTGAGCTTCAGTCTTTTTCGATCTCGCCAACAGTGGACATTATAATTATTATAAAATTATTGCACAACATTTTTTTTTTTTTAACAAGTAAATAAATCTTTTATATACTAATATCAATACCTGCAGAATATTTTTTAGATATGGATTTGAAATCAATCAACGAGACCTGCCTCTTCAAGGATCAAAAAACACTTGTGAAATTACAAGACATGGAGCCTGGCAGAAAGTACCCAATATTTTCTGCTAAAAAAACCCAAAGTAAATTCGGACCGAGCATCCTCATGGAACTTGACGATAAGGCAGTGTTTCTTCCAAAACGTACCACCAAATCATTGGAAGATCATATTGAGCAGTTTATGGATGGAAAATATTCAATAATATACAGAGGCCAGAAGGATGTAGGACGATCAAACCAAATATCGCTTTTTGAAATAGTTGAGTCTTAAAAAATGTATGTTTTTAAATAAAAAATTGTTTGAGGTTAGTATTTTTTTTTTCTTAAGCCCATGTGTCTATTTTCTTTATATTTCTTCATGTATTAATGCATGTATAAATTCACGTATTTTTTCATCTGTATAAATACATGTAGAAATATAAAAAATACACACAGGTGTAATGTTATACGTGGTTTATAGATGGCGCATCAGAGAGCAGTTCGGGTAAGTTGGAGTAGTTCAGGTAGATTGGGTTAGATGACATTGACAGATGACATTGACAGCTGACAGCCGACCGATGACGTCACGGCGTCGCGACGCCCTGGTTGGCGCATGCGCAGACGTCACGGAGGCGTCGGAGGGCGTAGTACGCATATACTATATCTACTTGCGTTCCTACTCCTTATGTCCGTAGTGTTGGGAGCTTTCCCAACGTAACTTTCCTGCGCTGCTTGTGAACTTTGTATTAGTTATAATTATTATTATAAAATAGGTTCTGGTTGTCAACTGTGCATTTTGTTGTTGTTCTCTATGGAAATATGAATTATTATTATGTTCAATTATTTTTATTATTTTTATTATTATATGCAATTTTATAACTTTCATGGTGCTCTGGTCTCGACGGCATCCCAAATTCATTTATCCATTTGAATGGTATTGAAATTACGAAGACTATTATTAAAGATGGAATTTATCATAGCAGTAACGGATTGCATGTTTTATTACTTGCTAGCAGCCAGTGATTAGTAAACTGAAGCAATGTGAGTTCTCCACATTCTTTTTGGTCCTTCGAGAAACCGGATATTGCAAGTGAGTAATAACATTATTGAAGACAAGCAGTGGAAAAAGTTGCAGGAAGGAGGCATATGGTGTTCGAAGTGTATAGTCAAGTAGAAGTGTTTGGGTCCTAGATCTGTGCTAGACATTTTACGTGGGGCCTCTCCGAATTGTTTGATAGGAGAAGCAGTTGGGTGATTTTTTGACGCAAGACGCAAAGTATGTCAATCATTCTGTCAAGAGGTGCTCTCTAGAACAGGTTCCAAGAATTCTACCAAACATCATCCATTGCTATAGCCTTCAACTCCGTGTTTTTGCAGAAGATTGTAAGCCAATTAACGCAGCCGATTGCAGCTAATAAGACTCTGAAAAGTTTGGGTTTTTATTTTATTTTTTATTATGAATACTTTTTTAAACATTGTATATTATATATTTATTTTTTAGAGTGCAATCTTAGGAAACCACACGACTTTAAGTGTTAGAATATCAACCGCTATTTCAAAATGTCTGTAAAAAAAGATGTAGAGCGTTTGCAGGCCAGGAAAAAGCAGTCAATTGATACCATAGCTAGAATCGATAGGTTCTTAATAGAACATCAAGATGATCCTTCTAGCGATCGATTAACAGAACAACTCGTTGTACGGAAAGAGCTGCTCACTAGTTCTTTTCAAAAAATTACTGATGTTCATCTTGAAATATCATTTCTTGATAAAAATTATGATGGAAATATGGATGACATCGAAGCTCAATATTTGAGTGTATTGGTGAATATTAATGAAATGATACCTAAAGCAAGTGCATCGGTAAGTACACAAAATAAAAATGTACATAATAATTCTGTTGTTGCTCAGTCGTGTAGCTCAACAAATGCAAATATATCAGTTTCTAAATTGCCTCCAATTGATATTCCAATTTTTGATGGAAAAAATCTTACAGACTTTAAATCATTCATTGACATCTTTAATGCTGTTATTGACAGAAATACTCAGCTTAGAGATGTTGAAAAACTTTTTTACCTAAGAAATTATTTAAGAAATGAAGCCTTGAATTTAATAAACAACTTGCCACTTATAAATGCTTCCTATAATGAGGCACTGTGTATATTAAACAATAGGTATAATAATGAAACTATGATAATTAATGCACACATTTATTCTATTCTGGATATACCTTCCATTACTAAGGGTACTGCTGCCTCACTAAGGGAGTTCATAAGTAGAGTGAAGCAGCAAATAGGGGCTCTAAAAAATCTCAACCAACCTGTAAAGGAATGGGATATGTTGTTAGTGTGTATTCTAAGTAGAAAGGTGGATCAGTTTACAAACAGATCCTATCAGATAGACCGAGACAACTCCGTCTTACCATCTCTAATCGAATTTTTGTCGTATCTTGAAAATAGAGCTACAGCCTTAGAGGCAAGTGTCTATCCTGAAGTTAAATCTAATAAAGAAAAGGGTAATTTCACTCATGTAGTGACTAAAACAAAAGACGATTTCATATGTCCTTTTTGCTCCATTGCAGGTCATAAATTATATAATTGCAAAAAATTTCAGTCATCGTTGGTTGGTGAAAGAATTTCATTTATAGATAGAAACAAATTTTGCAGAATATGTCTAAACAAACATTTAGGTAAATGTAAATTTAATTTGAAATGTTATTCCTGCAAAAAGGATCACAATTCGTTGCTGCATCTTGTTAAACAAATGAGGACAGTCTATGAGGCTTCTAAAAGTAATGCCACACCGGACAATAGAGTTGTCCTATTTAATTCTGGTATACATCAGAAGAAAAATGTACTTTTGCCAACAATAGTGGTAAAAACAAGGTCCAGAAATGGTAATTATGTCTTTGCTAGGGGACTTGTTGATACTGCTTCCACAGTTTCTTTAATAACAAGTAGTTTGGTTAGGAGGTTGAACCTAAACACATATCAAAATTCTATGCAATTAGTTGGTGTAACAGAAAATAAAACTAAAACTCAAAGAGCTATTGATTTGGAAATAGAATCAAAATTTAATGATTTTTCTCTAGGCATGAAATGCGCTGTTGTCAATACGATCACAAGTGATTTACCGCAATTAAGCCTCAATTTGCAAAAAATAAATATTCCTCATGGCATTGATCTTGCAGATGAGAACTTTTATATCCCTGAAAAAGTAGATTTCTTACTTAGCGCAGATATAGCTTTTAAAATATTTCGCTCTGAAAAAATTGAAAGTAATGGCATTTATTTTTTGAACACCTCATTCGGATTTATAGTAAGTGGTTTAGCTCCTTCAAAAAAAGATAGTCTCATTTCTATGCATGTTGCTTGTGAAAATTTGGAAAAGACTATGTCTAACTTCTGGGAATATGAAAAAGTTCCCAAAGTATTTTCTGAACATTCGACTGATCAGGATGCATGTGAATCTGTTTTTCAAAACTCTATAGAGATTGTTAACAATAAATTTCAAGTTAAATTACCCTTAAAAACCGATTTATTCAACTTAAATATGGGAGACTCATTCTCTGTTGCTCTGAAAAGATTAGAAAATTTAGAAAGACGTTTCAGGGCAAACCCTGATCTATTTTCAACCTATAAAAAGTTTCTTGACGAATATTTACAGCTAGGCCATGGAAAGGTTGTTGATCTTGAATCTTATGACTTAAATGGGGGTTGTACTTATTTTATGGCTCATCATCCCATAATAAGAGAAGACAAGCAAACGACTAAGTTACGTGTTGTTTTCGATGGGAGCACGAAATCAAAAAATAAAAAATGTCTAAATGATTTTCTTTACAATGGCCCGGTAGTTCAAAATGAGCTTTTTGATGTTCTTGTATTATTTAGAACTTTCAAATACATCCTTTTGTCAGATATTAGGAATATGTACAGAATGATTTTGATCCACCCAGATCACAGAAAATTACAAAATATTTTGTGGCGGGAGCCTAACTCTTCTTTGAAATGTATCCAACTTCAAACAGTCACTTATGGGGTAAAGAGTTCAGCATTTATTGCTACTAGATGCTTAGTAGAATTAGCACGGACTTTTTCTAGGGAATTTCCATTAGCTTCAAAGGCTCTTTTACAAAATACTTATGTAGATGACATTTGTTCAGGAGCTGACAGTCTTGAGGAGTTGATACAATTAAAAACTGAGTTGGTTGCAATTCTTCAATTGAGATCTTTTTCTCTGCATAAATGGTCCTCAAATAATATCGAGATTTTAAAGGATATTCCTATAGATACCCAAAGTGCTGGTGATATTGATATCGTTAAAAATGATCTTGTTATAAAAACTTTGGGGCTCTCTTATGTCACTAACACAGATTATTTTAAAATTCAAGCACCTAAAACACAAGTGAATAGCTGTTTAACAAAGCGACAAGTCCTTAGTTTTATATCAAAATTCTACGACCCATTAGGTCTTGTTGGTCCAGTGCTTGTTGCAGCTAAAACCTTAATGCAAAAAATTTGGATCTCAAAAATCAAATGGGATCAGGTTTTGCCAGACGACCTACTAGAAAATTGGCAAACTTTTTTGGAAGGTCTCATGGCCATGCCTGTTCTTTACATTCCAAGAAATTTATATTTTTCAAATGCACTTAGCATTGAGCTAGTAGGATATTCCGATGCGTCGACAATGGCTTACGGAGCAGTTATTTATTCTCGTACAATTTTTCGTGATGGGGTTAAAGTAAATATAATTTCCTCTAAATCCAGAATAGTTCCATTAAATAAAAAATTAACTGTGCCTCGTCTCGAGCTTAACGCTTCTTTATTATTGTCTAATTTATTAGAAAAAGTTCATGAACTTCTAAAAAATAGAATTAACAAGGTCTACTTATATTCTGATTCAAATATCGTACTTGCTTGGCTAAAAACCGAACCTCTCAAGCTAAATTCTTATGTAGCAAACAGAGTTTTGAAAATAAAAAACTCTACAGTACCTTCTACATGGTCGTATATTAATACAAAAGACAATCCTGCTGATTGCTTCAGCCGAGGTTTAGAGCCGCAAGAAATTGAATCAAATGACTTATGGTTTCACGGACCTAAAATGTTATCTGATAAAGACTTTGAACATATTGATATAAATATAAATATTCCTTCTCCCTTACCCGAAACAAAGGCTGTTGTAAATCTCACTCAAACTAAACCTATTCAAGAAAATTTCATTTTCATAAAATTTTCCAATTTAAGAACTTTACAACGAGTAGTTGCCTATATGTTGAGGTTTTCCTATAATGCTAGAAACGAAGACAATAAGAAGCTTAATGGTGATCTATCCCTATGCGAAATAAATAATGCCTTAATGACAATTGTCAAGTGTGAACAAAACACATATTTTGCTAAAGAAATTAAGTGTATAATTCTTAAAAAACCTTTGAAAGGTTCACTTCTTTCTGTTGCCCCTTTTTTAGATGGCAATGGAATACTACGGGTTGGAGGACGCTTACAAAATGCTAAAGACCTTTCGTATAGCCAGCAGCATCCTGCCATTTTGCCCAAACAAAGTTATGTTACTAAACTTTTAATAATTCGTGAGCATCTCTGGTTGTTACACGGTGGTCCTAGACAAGTTCTAAGTTCCCTCAATCGCAGATATTGGTTACCCAACGCTCTTAGAGAAGTCAAGAAAGTATGTCACAAATGTGTTACATGTTTTAAGCATAAAGCAAAATGTTCTGAACAATTAATGGGTTCATTACCTACTGAAAGAGTTTCCGCGGCTAGAGCATTTCTCAATGTGGGAATTGATTTCTGTGGACCATTTACAACAAGGCAATCCAGGATTAGAAAGGTGCTCACAACTAAGGCATACATTGCTCTGTACATTTGTTTTTCTGTTAAAGCTATACATGTCGAACTATTATCAGACTTGACCACAGAAACGTTTCTTGCTTCTTTCAAGAGGTTTATTTCGCGTAGGGGCAGACCCTCCAATGTTTTTTGTGATAATGGAGCAACTTTTAAAGGAGCAAACAATCATATTAAGGATTTATATAGTAAAAAAGACAGAATTGACAGATTTTGTGTGGATGAAGGCATAAAATTTAACTTTATACCTAGCTATTCACCAGTTTTTGGGGGACTGTGGGAGGCTGGTGTTAAGAGCGTTAAATTCCATCTCAAAAGAACCATGGGTGTCTCGATACTTACATATGAGGAATTCAACACTTTAATTATTCAAATTGAAGGAATATTAAATTCTAGACCACTGGTGCCAATGTCCAGTGATCCTTCTGATTTCAATTATTTAACTCCAGGGCATTTTTTAATAGGTGCTCCTATAACCAGCTTTCCGGAGCCTGACTTGACTGAGTATCCTGAAAATCGTTTGAAATTCTGGAAAATTTGCACTCAGATGCAGCAGCGATTTTGGCAAAAATGGCATTCTGCTAATCTGACGCAATTACAGAATCGTCCTAAATGGCGCAATGAAGTATCTAATCTTCAAGAAAATATGTTAGTTTTATTAAAGGAAGACAATTGTCCTCCATACAGATGGCCAGTAGCCAGAATTATTAAAACCTTCCAAGGTAGAGATGGTAAGGTGAGGGTGGTTGAAGTCCTAACCAAAGGAGGTAAATATCTGAGGTCAGTGACTAAAATTGCTGTCCTGCCAATAAATTAAAATTTATTTTTATTATTATTATTTTCTGTTTTAATGATTTTCGTAAATTATGTACATTTTTATTAAGTTATACTTTCCTGATATTAGGTTTATTGACTTCAATAGTCATCAATATTAATTAAGACTTTCGTAGTCATCCATATGAATTAAGACTTTCGTAGTCATTCATATTAATTAAGACTTTCGTAGTCATATTTTGAAAAGACTTTCGTAGTCATTCATATTAATTAAGACTTTCGTAGTCATATTTTGAAAAGACTTTCGTAGTCAGTAATATTAATCAAGACTTTCGTAGTCATATTTTGGAAAGACTTTCGTAGTCATTCATATTAATTAAGACTTTCGTAGTCATATTTTGAAAAGACTTTCGTAGTCATTCATATTAGTTAAGACTTTCGTAGTCGCATTTCTTAAAGACTTTCGTAGTCATTCATAAT
Organism: Ceutorhynchus assimilis; assembly: GCA_917834065.1. Classification (NCBI taxonomy): domain Eukaryota; kingdom Metazoa; phylum Arthropoda; class Insecta; order Coleoptera; family Curculionidae; genus Ceutorhynchus; species Ceutorhynchus assimilis. Next base: position 18,240,854 of record OU892285.1, on the reverse strand, counting down.
AATAAAGACTTTCGTAGTCATCTGTATTGATTTTGATTAAGACTTTTTTAGTCACTCACAAATGGTAGACTTTTGCAGTCACTATTATATACTTCAAGGCTTATGGTCTATTGAATTGTTTTTTTTTTGCTGGGTACTTTGCAATTTCTATTGTAGTTTCAGCAAGTGAAACTTCAAGGCCCCCAGCATGTTGGGAGCTTTCCCAACGTAACTTTCCTGCGCTGCTTGTGAACTTTGTATTAGTTATAATTATTATTATCAAATAGGTTCTGGTTGTCAACTGTGCATTTTGTTGTTGTTCTCTATGGAAATATGAATTATTATTATGTTCAATTATTTTTATTATTAAATGCAATTGTATAACTTTCATGGTGCTCTGCTCTCAACGGCATCCCAAATTCATTTATCCATTTGAATGGTATTGAAATGACGAAGAATATTATTAAAAATGGAATTTATCACAGCAGTAACGGATTGCATGTTTTATTACTTGCTAGCAACCAGTGATTAGTAAACTGAAGCAATGTGAGTTCTCCACACGTAGGACAGCGCTTTACCTGCTCTAAGATTCGACCAAATAAGAAGTGCCACAAACTGAATAAATCTAAAAAGCTATTCTAAAAGATTCTGGAACCAGGGGCGTAGCCACGTGGTTTTGAGGGTTAAAACCCCACCACTTGATCAGAAAGTATAATTAAAAATCACTACTGGAAATTATTAGAAATTAAAAATTATAATAAAGGGAGGCGAGGGATCCGTCCGTCCTCCAAAATGACACATTTTTCACCCTCAAAATTTTATTCTTTTCATATAAATCATTTGAACTTGAAAGTCTACAAAATTTTTCGCCTGCAGCGCAATTTTTTTTTTCTGTCACCCCTATAGTGAGGCAATGTTTCTTAATTCTAATAGCGAGAACCCCCCCATCTTAATTTTCTGGCTACGCGCCTGTCTGGAACATCATCGAAATTGGTAGAAATATTATTAGGAGTGCATCACATACTGAAAAATCACTTATCCAGGTCGGGGTTCGGCGGAATCTATCCCCTTCGCCCCAAAAATATAATTGAATTCAGATATCAAACATTTTGTAGCACCACCAAGTTTGTCAAGTTGGTGGAAATATTGCTTGAGAAGATACGAGTCAAATATCAAAGAAGCACATGTTTATCTCGGGATTGAAGAGGAGAAATTCAACTCCAAAACAACAAGAAAAAAAACAAAACTTCTTCATTTTTGAACAATTTTTTAGCAGCTCCAAAGTTAGTCGAAATGCTGATTGAACAATGAGAAGATACGAGTGAAATATCAAAAAAAGCACATGTTTATATACTGGGTGTCCCAGGGAAAACAGTCGATCCTGAGAATCTTTGAAATTAAAACGGCGGACATGTCAAATTTAATATTTAGGGGGCATATTATGTTATGCCATATACCTGCGTTTCTCGCCCTCCATCCCCTACTCTCGAGAGCCACCCCATGATTTTTTTCAAATGGGGAGAAGGGTTGAGTGATCCCTTGATTAAAAGGTAATTTTATCATCTACATGACCCTGTTCTCGTTTTATATTTTTATTGGTTCGTTAAGAAATATGAATGATTGAAATTATGAATTCAAATCATTAATTGTATTGGATTGTATTGAAGAAAATAGAAAGTTTACAATTACCTATTTTATTGAATGATGGAAAAAGATCGGCAGATCTAGCAGGCCATCCTTTAACGGTACCTCTCCGGTGAATTCATCGTCTAAGAAATTCTTCTTTCAAAAACTGACGAATCGGAGCAGCGTAAAGCGGAGGTGTCCCATCTTGCTGAAACATCAATTCATTTTCTAGAAGGTTATCATCTTGTTTAAGTAATTCAGTTTGTTGCAGGTCTGCTAGATCTCCCGATCTTACGCCTTTGGATTTTTACTTATGGCGGGGACACAAAAAAAAACAATTGTATTTCTGTATGGAGGTCAATGGAGAACAATGTCAACATTTAATAAAATAATTGTAAGCTTTTTAGGTTTTTATTAAAATTAATATTCAGACTCGACCATCCATATTTCTTAAGAACGAATCGAGGAACACATCAAGGTATCACTCAACCCCTGTTCCCATTAAAAAAAAATCTTGTGGTGGCTCTAGTGGTTAGGGGGATGAAGGGAGAGACACGCAGGTTTATGTCATAACATACCCCCTCAATATTAAATTTGATGTGTCTGGCCGTTTTCAGTATATAAAATTTATTTTCAAAGATTTTCATGGTGAGGGTGGACTGTTTTCCCTGGGATATATCCTGCATGTAGGGTTGGAATGTGAGAGATTCAATACCAAAATTGTGAAAATAAGGCAAATTTATTTGAAAAACTTTGAAGCAGGGGTAAATTTTTCGAAATATTGCTCGAGAACATACGCATACGAGTGAGATATCGGGTCTTCAAAAAAAAAATCAATCAAAGATTGCTTTGGTTCCGAAAACGTACGTCGCATTATTGTTTCTTTATTGGCCAGCATTTTTGACATGACATTTTGACATTAAATTTCATTAACTGACATTGTCAAAATTAAAGAAAAATATTGCTAAGACGTACGTTTAAAAAACCATAGCAATCTTTGATTGGTTTTTTTTTTTTTGAAGACCCGATATATTAAACTACAAAACGGTAAGAAAACCAAACTTTTTTGAAAAATTTCAAAGCAGCACCAAAGTTAGTGGAACAACTCCTTGAAAAGATCTGATAGACGAATTGAAAATCATATGTCTATCGCGGGGTTGAAGGTTGGAATTGGAAATTCAACTTTTTATAGTTTTGGGGTTGAATTTTCCCCTTCAACCCCGAGATAAACATGTGTTTCCTCGATTTTCACTCGTATCTACTTGAGCAATATTTTGACTAACTTTGGAGCTGCTACAAAATTCTGTTTGGGCTTTCTTACAGTTTTGGGGTTTAATTCCCCCCCACCCCCTAATCAACCTCGAGATAAACCTATGCTTTTTCCACATTCCACTCATAAGTACGTATGTTCGCGTCTCAAGCAATATATATACCAACTTTGGTATGTATGATATCTGATTTCATTTACATTTTTGGGGCGGAAATCTATATCCTTCAACTCTGCGTTATTTTTCAGTTTGTGACGTGGTTCACCCCCAATAATATTTCTACCGATTTCCATAAGGTTACAGAATCTTTTAGAATGTTTTTTCAATTTATTTTATTTGTGGCACTACACTTATTTGGTTGTCTCTAAAAACATGAGTTTCGTTTCTAAATCTGTTCCTAACTTCAATGACATGTTTCTCCTCCATAATTTTTAGTGATCAGAGTTCACTTGTTCAAATAAGTTATGGGTAGGTACTGTATACTTACTCAAAATGCATATTGCCAATATTGATGCATATCTATCTACATTATTTGAGTTTTATTCACACTGTAAAAGTTAATTTACTGGCTTCGACGAATGGTAGTTTAATTAGGATAAATTTACATATTATGGCAACCGGCAACCCTCAAGCAGCTTAGCAGCTTGATTAAATGACTCGTACTAGCATAAATTAAAATAAAAAACTGCCTCTTGGCCCTCTTGGCATAAATTAAAAACTTTAAGAAACCTCATTCCAGAACTTTTCTTAGTTTTTTATTATTTTGTATTTTCAATTCATATAATAATTACCTATGTTCATAAGTTGACAAAATTGATCCAAATATAGAATTTTAGCATCAAAAGCATTAAATCATTGGAATATTATAAAGAAGTAGGTGATAGGCACTAAGCATTCTTATACATAAGAAAAACTGAAAAATATTTTATAGCGGTCTCTAAATATCTGAAACCATCAACTTTGGCATATTTAGATCAACGATATTTATCTAGAAAAAAGCTAGTATAGGAATAATTTTATTTGGAAAGCTACAGACACCTTTCAGCAGTATTGCAAAGGTACCTACCTATCACAAATATACATACGTAAATATTAGATTTAAATGACACTACATACCAAAAAAACAAAAAGTTGCAATAGTATTGTATCCAAAAACCCACTAATATACCGAGGCAAAATCAAGTAACACACACTCCTTCAATGTTTTGTGCTTTCGATTGTGCAATATGTTCTCAATAAGACATGTTTATTATATCTACTATCCGGGCTATCCGACTTTTGGAAAACCAAGGAAACTTATCGGGAAAATTCTATAGAGCGCAAGTCCGCGTGAAAATCGATTTCCAGGATCTTGTTCGTTTGGTCAAATATTTACCAGTTGGTTTATTTTTTCATCGTGCTTGCTTTATTTTCACCCAGATTTTCATTGTACATATTGGGTTTCCAATTAAATTACATACCTACCTATTTTAAAAAAGAATGAGGAAGAGCTTGGAACATGGAAAAATATGATATCACAATCAGATAATGTTTGCTAGTGTTTCATGTTTTCGATAGGGATAAGGCCACCCCGAATACTTATGTAATATGTTAGTGCAACATTTGTTTAATCAATAATAATTCTTCTAAGATAAATATTACATTCCTTTACTTGTTTTCACTCCATCAAAATAAAACCTCTATAGTCCGTTAAAGCTGCATCCGCCCCATTGTCAACAATCCTCTTATTCTACAACTCTCATTTCCACCTTTAATTTTTGATAAATAATAACAATCGTTGTTTTTCTGGTACAATTATGTACATAAAGTTATCAGAATGGTGATGGAATGATTGAAGATGCTTTCTTATAATGATATCGTTGAGTTTAAATCTGATAGACTGAATTTATCCTTATGCCCAATAAAAGTAGGCCTTTTTTTTATATATAAAAATGTCTGTTAATAAGCCGACTTCTTTCTGGCTATTTTAACTTTGAATGCTCCTTCGTTTAATTTCCTTTTCACAATTTTGCTGGTCTACTCTGAGTTTTTTCTACTACAGGGGTTTTAGATTTTACGTTTCGTGAACCATCTCTTGTCGGCCTCTGTGAAGTGGGCAGGCGCACTTGAAGCACAAAAGTTAAATTTCACGTACTCGTTCAGTGCTTCGTTAGTGCTTCAATGTGCTTCAATCCCCAAATTAGCAACCCTTGATTTTCAGAGATATTCCGGTTTTTAGAAATCGCCTGCTTAGTTCCATACATAGCAGGAATATTTGAAGCACCAACGTTCAGTTGTAGATAGATGGTAAGTTCTGATCTATAACATTAATTTGTGATAAGATGAAAACGGCTGCTCAAAAGAGAAACTAAGGCCCGGCTTATTCACCTTCTGATCAACTATCAGGAATATTTGACGGATAAAAACGCAATCTACAATCCTATTGGTAGGCCAGTATTATTTGTCGACCAATAGGATTATTGATTGGCAAATTTGTCTTGTAGATATAGTTGCCAGTAAGTTTATCGAAAGATGGGTAAACCGGCCTATAAGCATTAGGAAGCAATTAGTACCTACTAATCATATTCATTCAGACCAGAGTTCATGCTCTTCATATTCGCGGTTCTCGGTCCTGGAAGTACCTATAGGAGTTGTTGAAAGCTGAGGAGCACTGAAAAAACTTAGCTATAAAAATATGACTGCAACTTCTTTATTATGAAGTAGCTGAAACTTCGGATATGAGGTAATTTATGAGTCTTTACTATGAAAACGTGTTGCAGTTGAAATTCTCAAAGTACCTTGAGCTAATCTTAATTCCATTGAGAGCTTAAGATAACATCATCCTGCATTAATAGTCAAGTCGTCCTGACTTTCTTAAAAATATACCTGCATTTTCTATTGATACTGAAGACTTAGCATGTATTACTGGAAACTTTATGATATAAATCAGCGCTACATAAACTTCAACTCATAATAAAAGTTATGACTTTGGATGTTGAATGATACACAAAGAATATTTTTTCATAGTTTTATTACAAAAAATGTAGGTACTTATGCAAATCATCTAGAACAGATCTCTTTGGTGTTGAAGCAAACACTGATAGATGATGCCAGAAGTTCTTCAATGAGACTTACGCTGTGCAAATTCAATCTACAAATTATAAAAATGAATTAACCATAAATGAATAAACATATGGGGTACTAAAACTTACACTGGGTTATGATGTCATAATTATTATTATCATACTCTTCTTGGAAACATTCGCGGAAATTATTGTCATTATTTGTTGCGTTTTCGGTGTTAAATAGAGTAGGTTTTGCCCTCGATGTCTTCTAGTTATATCTAGAACATTGCAGAATAAGATGAAGTCATTGACGTACATACTTTTATTCATAATTTAAATACTCAATAATGATGCTTCAGCTTGCTCTGATGGTGAGGTGGAAATATTAAGTGTCGCATCAATAATGGGAAGATTAGGAGAAAGATTTTTTTCTCTAGACGTGGTTCTTCTCTACGCGTTGTTTTTCTCTGATTTCCGCCAATTTTCTCACCATTACGAATCTTTCCCCTAATTTTGGTAAAAGTTTCGCAATGGCGTCGGAGTCGAGAAACAGCAAAACTTCTGGGGTAATGGCTTCTTCTAAAATACCAAAGAAAGAATAAAATTAAGTATTTATAATTTAAGTAAGGATTCTATTTATAATGCTACAAACTGCAATTCAATATCACAGTTTGAAGCTTACATTATGTTAAGGGCAATCTCTTCATTATTAAGTAACAAAAAATGAATATCGTGTATGGGAAAATGATGCTTATTGGGATGCCTTCAAAATGGTTTTTCAGGTTACTGTTAACTATCTTCTGTTAATGATTATACTAATGGCATAATGCACATATACCTACTAAAATAATAAAATGTAAATTATTATTATATATAAGGACTTACCTTCAAAATTTCCTAAGTGATGCCCCAGACCTATCGCTTCAAGAAATTCTTTGCATGCCATTTTTATATTTTTTCTTTGAAAAAAATCTCGAATCGACGATTTTGGAATAATTAGAACACAAACTGTACGCTCGCGAAAGGCAAAAAATATAGACTGATGAAGATGGTTTTTGTTGGAAGACGTTGTGCAGTACCTTACCGTGTGACCTTGTGCCAGCATCTTTTACCTTTTCAATGGCTGTTGAAGTAACAACTCGAGGATTTAATATAATCGACAATTCCACTCATGTATAAATAATCCCATTTGAAATGTCAAAAATCGTAGTTTGCTAGCGGATAAATAGGAAGGAAGAGAAAATATAACTGGATAAAAAAATCGGATAAATTTTCTGTTGATCAGAGATAAATACTATATAAACTGTGGAGAATGGAATCTCAGTGTAAATTTTGTTGTCAACAAAATTGAGCCAAGACAGCGCCATCTACCATATCGGAAAATCACTATTTACTGGTTTTGCATCGATACTACAGACACTTACTTTACATAGGACTTTTTATGATAGATGGCGCCCTGTTCGCATTACTGTCGGTCTGTTCAAATTCGTTTATTCTAGACTTTGGGGCATTAATGTTTGCTTGAATTAATTGATAATTTGTTAATTAGATCAAAAGACAGTTTCTTTATCGATGGTTAAGGGTATCCTTAACATATTTATTCAAAGTTCTGATTGATGTTTAATTGAACCTGTCATTTATCTAATCAACAAAGATAAAAATAGATCTTCCAATCTATAAAGTTTGAAGTTCTTCTTGAAACACACAAAACAACTTTGAAATCACTTAAGAACACTTGACGACACAAAGAAAGATGAAATGCAAGACCGACGAACAAAATACATTATGAATTATTAGTTATGATCAAATGAATATTTTGGCATATTGTCATATGTTGACATGTCAGTTATCGACATCGGACATGTTCTTGATGAGCTGGTATTTTACAATTTTGACAATTCTGTGGTTGTCAGCGTCAGCGACATCTAGAAAAACGGAAAAGAGTTATTATGTGGTTTATAACTGGCAATGAGAGATCGCAGGGCCTGCTGTTGATGAAGTCGTTACCGTAGTAACAATTGCATATAAAATTGGTTTTTGAATCATCTGTCAAATAATTGTCACAAAAATTCACAAGTTCTATCATTTTAGCTTATTAAAAGTGTATTTTTAAATAAAATTAAAAATATTTTCAACACGCAGCGATTTGGGACAATTAAAGATGAATTAATAGCAAAATAGAAAATTCAATTCCTGAGAACACAGAGTCTTCTTCTCTTTCTGTAGATTCAAATTATAAGGGGAAAATATTTATTCTAATTGTACCTTCAATAACTGTTCATTTTAAAAAGTATTTCCATATTTTATTTTGATTATGCATTCGTGGAATTGCCGTACTAAATACCATTCGAGCTCAGATTTTGAGCAGGATATTTTTTTGCTTGCTCTCTTATACTTACTTTCATGCAATTTATCTCGATCTGTTCCACAAAATCACTCGAGCTGCGCTCTCGTGATTGTCGGAACAGCTCTCTTAAATTTCCTAAAAGTAAGTATTCGAGACCAAGCCAAAAAATATCCGGCTAAATCTGAGCTCTTATGGTATTACCTACGACAATATTCATAATATTAAAGAAAGCATGTGCTTAAATGTATCCCAGTCCTTAAAAATGTATTCATAGGAAAAAGTTTCTTAACAATAAAGACATGTGTCTTGATATACTTGACTTAAATATTAAGAAAGAATTTCTACTGTTATGAAGAGTTTCGTAACACCAAATACCGTTCTTAATTCGCAAGACTAGTCTCTTGAATAGTATAATGCTGGCCTCAAAGTCACATAGGACTTGAGTTTTAATGCTGACTTTTTTCAGTGTGGTGGTGGTCCATCATGGATAAGCAGTGGCGCACCCAAGGGGGGGGGGGTTTTGGGGGTTAAAACCCCCCCCCCGAAATTTAGCACTGGTACAAAGAATTTTCCGGTGAATTTTTTTTTTTTTTTGTAATTTGGTTAATAGGTAAGTACCTACAAACTTTCCATTTTATATACGTGGCACCAAAGAATGTGGCACCTCTAAAAGGTTTTGCCTCCTAAACCCTCTTCACCAAGTTACTTTTGGTGAGTAAGAGATCTTCTGGCCCTATCTATCTGTATCTCCACCAGCGTAAAGCCTCACATTCAAAGATTATGTAGGTGGCGGTTTCATCCTCCTCGTCACAAAGTCTGCATATGGGTTCTTCTTGAAGAATGCCCATTTTCTGAAGGTGTTTCCTGTGGCTACAGTGTCCAGGTTTTCCCTCAGACAGGAGTCGATGGCATATATTTCTGCATAAAATACAGTTATAAATGATTATAACTTTCAAACCAGGTGTGCTAGCTACCTGCGATTTGCGCCATTCATTTTGTCTTAGCCTAAATTTTTTTTTAGTTGGTTGCAAATTTTTTCACACTCATACAGGGCGAGTGAAAAAATTCCGTTTTTCTACATCGAAATAACACCCTGTATATTGCAACACGAGTGGTTTCCAAGGTATTCATTTGCCAATAAACATCGCCCTTAAAGCTTGAATTCTTAGCACTGAAAAACCAAAATCGAAATCCGGCCCAAAAAAAAATGCATTCTTTCAATCTCATTTATTTCAAATGGAACATACAGAAAAAAATCAAATGTATGTTTGAGGTTTCCAGAAATGCCAAGTAAGGCAACAAAAGTTATACAGCTGTATGCAACATCCTCTTTTAATTTAAAAGCGCTTTTTCAAACTGGTCACTTTTAAAGATATGTATTCTAAGCCATACAAATTTTTAAAGGTACCAGTTTTAAAAAGCGCTTCTATGTTAAAAGAGGATGTTGCATACAGCTGATAATCTTTATTACAACAAATGTTGAATATGATTTGCGGTCTGATCAATACATTTATGGAATCTTAGGAGAAGATGTTCAAATGATTTTTGTAGCATTTCTAGGGGAATTCCGTTTATGATATTTATTATGTTACGTTTTAACTCTTGCAAGTTTTGGAGGAGTGGATTATAACACCTCTCTTTCACATATGCCCACAAGAAAAAATCTGGAACTGTTAAATCTGGAGAATATGGTGCTCATTCGATAAGACCAGATCTACCCATTCTTTGGAACCTTTTCTATGACAGAATACTCAGTGTGAGCGCGGGAAAAGATACCGAGACAGTTGCCTATGCAGACGATCTAGCGGTAGTGATAAGAACAAAAAATAAAGAGACCCTAGAGCAAAAAGCACAAATAACGGTCGCAAGAGTTATGAGATGACTAGAGGATATGGGACCGAGGGTGGCAGCCGCCAAGACGGAAATGGTGTTACTGGCCGGACGCCGAAAAATCAAAAAGATGGACGTTATAATCGGAAATCAGCTGGTGGAAAGCTCAAACTTAGTGAGATACCTGGGAGTGTACCTGGACAAAGATCTAAAAATGACACAGCATGTACTTAAAGTTACCGAAAAGGCAAATAGCATGATAAACTGCCTGTCCAGGATTCTGCCTAGAACTGGAGGACCTAAGCCGGCTAGGAGAAAGCTCCTAGCCAGTACAGTACAATTCGTTGTGCTGTACACTTCGCCAACATGGGAAAAAGCTATCCGTCACCAAAAATACTTGAAGATGCTTGAGAGAGTGAACAGACAACTAAGAATACACATCACACACGTACGTTGCCATCCGAAGCAATACAAGTTATAGCGGGACTGATACCGTTAGACATACTAGCGCATGAGAGAACGGAAATATATGGAAGGGGTAAGGATTATAGAAAGAAGGCGCGTCAAGCGTCCAGAACAACTTGGACGAATAGATGGGATAGATACGAAGGCTGGACCAAGTGGTTTATACCGGACATAGACAGGTGGTTGGACAGGAAGTGGGGTGACGTGAACTTCTGCATTACACAGGCGATGACAGGCCATGGTGTGTTCAGCTCGGGGTACGGAAAAAAGGTCGAATTTCAAAATGTCGAATTGTCACAAAAGATCGAATAGCAAAATGTCGAAAATACAAAAGGTGGAAAATACATAATGTCGAATAAATAAAGGTCGAAAATATGAAACGTCGAATAAAAAAAAAATCGAAAATAAAAAAGGTCGAATAACAAAAGATCGAATACCAGAAGGTCGAAGATACACTAGGTCGAATTACAAAAGCTCGAATAGCAAATAGTCGAAAATACAAAAGGTCGAAAAACAAAAAGTCACAAATACGAGAGGTCGGAAAAACAAAATGTCGAAAATACAAAAGGTCGAAAATACAAAAGATCGAAAATATAAAAGATCGAATGAGAAAAGGTCGAATAACAAAAGATCGAATAACAAAAGGTCGAATAACAAAAAGTCGAAAACAAAAGGTCGAAAATACAAAATATCGCGTTGGGGGAGGTAAGTTTATAGTAACCTATAAATTGGGTTAGATTAGGTTAGTTTGGGTTAGTTTGCGTTAGTTCGATTTGCGCATTATAGCGTTGGGGAGGTCAGTTTATAGGTTAGTTTGGGTTAGATTGGGTTAGTTTGTGTAAGTTCACTTTATTTAGCAGCCCTTCTCATTTCACTAGTCTTGTATATCCAAATTCCAATTAATCTCGCTCGGACCCGCGATGTGACCACATTTTTATAAACGATATGTCAACTAAGTTTTATCGAAAATATGTTAATTTTTGAAAGTGTCCTCCCTGGCGTTTCACTATAGAAATGTACGGGATCGGGAAGTAAATAGGAGTGCATGGGTCAGAAACGAAGATTGGGTTAATTACAAAAGTGTACAGAGTTTTGGTTAGTTTGGTTTAGTTTTGGTTAGTCAGCGTTAGTCAAGGCATTAGTATGTGGAAAAGAAAGTAGAAAGAAAAAAAAGATTGTATTTTCGACTTTTATAATCTTGACAACTTGTATTTTCGACCTTTTTCAATTTCTACCTTTTAAAATTCCTACTTTTGTATTTCGATCTTTTGTATTTTTGACATTTTGTATTTCGACTTCTTGTATTTTCGACATTTTGTATTTTCGACATTTTGTATTTTCGACATTTTGTATTTTCGACATTTTGTATTTTCGATGTTTTGTATTTTTGAGCTTTCGTATTTTCGAGCTTTTGTTATTCGACCTTTTGTTATTCGACTTTTTGTTATTCGACCTTTTGTTATTCGACCTTTTGTTATTCGACCTTTTCTCATTCGATCTTTTGTATTTTCGACTTTTTGTATTTCGACCTTTTGTTTTTCGACCTTTTCTCATTCGATCTTTTGTATTTTCGACCTTTTGTTTTCGACTTTTTGTATTTCGACCTTATGTTTTCGACCTTTTTTCCGGGACTCGTTCAGCTCGTACCTGGAGGGGATCAAGAAAAGCGAAGACGATCAATGCTGGTTCTGCGAAGACGCGGACACTCCAGAACACAAGTTGTTTATATGTGAATATTTTGCAAATACCAGAAAGGCTGCCGAACAGATATGCCTTACAAAAATTATGAAGGAGAACATTGGAGATCTGCTAATGCGAAGACAGGAGATTGGGATGCCATAACTACCATGGTCGAGACTATAATGAGGCAGAAGGCACTAGAGGAGAGGGAGAGAGAGAACGTCAAAGCCGCGGCCGAGGAAGAGATGTAGTGGACAAGAGAAAAGAAATAAATTTAAAAAGATTTCTGTATGTTTTCCCCTGGTGAATGCCGAAAGGCGATACTAGGGCAGAAGAAAGAGGGGTTTGTTTTTTAGTCGGTAGGCGGCTCTCCTTCAGAGGCCGAATCCGACACTACCCGACCACCAGGCCATCAGGTCGGGTGTCTTGCAGAAGATTTTTTCATCCCCTGAAAAAAAAAAAAATCTCCCTATGCACGTGTTGCCAAAAATTTCATCAAGTGAAGCCCAAGAATAGTGCGGCGGAGCGCTATCCTGTTGAACGTATACTTCATCAATAATTTCCTCCTGCTGAAGTTGAGGGTAAAAAAAGTTTTCCAGCATATCTGTATACACTGTTCCAGATACGGTCGATTCGTTGAAGAAAAACGGGCCATATATCTTATCGGCCGATATCCCACATCAAACATTTACTTTAGGGGAATCTCGCTCATATTCATTGAACCAAGGGTTTTCAGATGCGCAAATTCTGCAGTTATGCTTATTACAACGTCCGTTTAAATGGAACGTGGCTTCATCAGACATAATCAACTTAACATTTGGATCGTTTCTAAAAAGCTCCAGCAAAACTTCGCAAAAAAATGCATTTATTTTTGGTTCAGAATTCAATTTTATTTTTCCAGTGCTAAGACTTCAAACTTAAAGGCCGATGTTTATTGGCAAATGAATACTTTGGACACAACTTTTAATTTTGGCGTTGCAACATACAGGGTGTTCCATCAATAATAATTGATTATTTCGATGTAGAAAAACAGCATTTTTTTAACACGCCCCGTATAAGTGTGAAAAAAATGTGCAACCAACTAAAGAAAAACTTTATGCTAAGAGAAAACGAATGGCGCAAATCACAGGTAGCCAGCACACCTGGTTTAAAAGTTATAAGCATTTAAAATAGGTCACTTTCTATTGGGACACCCTGTATAGTAGTGTATTCTCCCAGAGGTTGACATACTTGCCGTTGGTGTGCTTCTCTGGGCACCGATAATACCATTCCTCAATGATTCCTAAGGCCTCCTGCATGAAGTTTGATACCGTCCTGGTAAATCCTCCCCTAATGACAACGACTGTCATCCGCGTAGCCTAGGGTGATGTAGCCTTGATCGTTTAGTTTCCTCAGAAGTTCATCCACGACTAGATTCCACAAGAGTGGTGAAAGTACTCCGCCCTGTGGGCATCCTTTTGTCGAGGTTACTTTAATAGACGTTTCAGCAATAGTCGAGTTTATAGTCCTGTGTTTTAGCATGGATTTGATCCATCTGCATGTGGTTTCATTAATCGCATGTTGCCCAGTAGCTCTGACTATACAATCACTTACAAAAAGTTATTTTTTGAAGGCTTAAAATAAACGTTTTTGGACGCGAAAAAAAAATCTTCCTATGGTGCCCGGCCAACGGCAGCGCCTGCTTGCGGCAAGCCTTCATCATTATGAAACCCCCCCCCCCCCCCCCAAATAAAAACCTGGGTGCGCCACTGTGGATAAGCACTAACAAAGCCCTAACAATTTATCTACACCCCAACGTTGTTGCTTTCCATGCTCCTGCTGGGTGTGGGATGAACCGGCGATTTCTGAAAACCGAAATTTTTCAGAAAATATAGGGGCTACTAATTTGGAGATTGAAGCACATTGAAGCACTAACCATCTATCTACAACTACTAAACGTTGGTGCTTCCAATGTTCCTACTATGCGTAAACTAAGCAGGCGATTTCTAAAAACCGGAATATCTCTGAAAATTCAAGGGTTGCTAATTTGAGAATTGAAGCACATTGAAGCACTAATGAAGCACTGATCATTTATCTGTAACTGAACGTTGGTGCCTCCCTGGTTCCTGTTGGGTGTGAAATGAGCAGGCGATTTCAAAAAACCGAAATATCTTCGAAAATACGAGGGTTGCTAATTTGGGGATTGGAGCACATTGAAGCACTAACGACGCGCTAAACGATTACGTAAAATTTAACTTTTGTGCTTCAAGTCCATGCCTGCCTACTTCACAGAGCCCTCTTGTCGTCCATTCTGTTTATGTGTTTTATTCAAGTATTATCTCCATCGTTTTCTTACTCGCCATTTTACTATGTTTTGTAGTTTGTGCTAATTTAATCTATTTTATCGAAGGTCCTCGCCTCGCTACTAATCCTGTGGTGCGCCGTACGTGATGTTTTGCCGTTCATGCGTCTTATTATTTTCATTTCCTCCATCACTTGCTTATACCTTATTGGAAGTGTCTATAGGTCTTGTGTGAGCTGCGTATCCTCACTTTCTTTTTTTCATCGATGTATTCACAATGATGAGACAGTCATTCCGAATATTCCGATTTTCTATGAACTCGACAAAGATAGGCGATAGGCTGCTAATCGGTGGATCGACCGGTGAAAAAAATAATGCGTCCTTTGTTATGTTATGATGAATCTAATTTTGATGGCTTATAATATAGGAATATATTAAATTCTTAATTTATCACCTGTGATGAGACATTTATTCCTTCAAACGCTGTCTCCTAACATCCTGTCAACTTTTTTCTCTAGAACTCCGGAGATTCCAGATAATTTAATTGAAGTAATTTACTTGATACTCTGATCGATCTGAGATATTAATGTGGTGATGATCATATGTAATTGTTGAGTTAGAGAAGGAGTAGATTTTTGTAAGTCATCTTCTTCTCTTAGTTAGCTAATAATTACCGTGTTGAAGCGAGCGTATGCTATTTAGAGGGATTTTCTAGATTTTCAACTATTTTGTCCATAGGTAATCATATTGAATATGAACTGGCTAAGTGAATCGCCTAGTCTTGATGCTGTACGTGCGTCAATTTCTATTTCTGCAGTTGATTAATTCATCATTAATTTTACCATGGCTATTCTAATCTCGTATATTGTCTTTAATCATATCTAGGTTAACCTTACACATTATTCTTATCAAGCGCAGTTAGTCCACACATACACGTTTATTGTATTACATGGATTTTGGTGCTATTGTGCTATTTTTCATCAATCGAAGCTGCCCCGATGGATCTGTTCCTGGGAAACCTTATTGCTCCTCTCCGGTTTGTATTGAATGATTTAAAAATTACGCCTAAAATTGTTCCATTCACACCTTCTCTTCTATGCCTATAACTCCACTCAGGGTAGGTCCATAATGGTTCCATCTAGCATTCTCCATCTCCCTACTACCAGAACTACCATATAACTTTCAGGGTTCTAAGATGTCTTTGGAAATAATGTGATCTAGATCTATGATTTCCGTCATATTCCCGATAATCTTAATCATTTCATGTATCCACATGCTCAATATCTCCATGCCTGTCAGATAAATTCCCTCTAGAAATTATTCTTGTTCATCCAGGTCTACCCTCACGCTTGAGCTAGTGTGTTACGGTCCGTTTATGGTTCAAGTGGAAAAAATTAAAATTATCCATAGTTTCATTATGCAAAACCAAAGCAATAAAAACTAGTAATTTTCAATTACAAAATTGAGGGAAATTTATAATGATATTGAGATTTATAATTTATAATTGTCAGCAGTGTAAATATTTAATAGATCCCAATAAAAATAATAATTCTAACTTTTACCATAAAACTTTTTCTTTAGCAAAGGGAACAAGAATTCAAAGAATGCAGAAAGAAACGAGTTTGCAATTTTTTTGTGTGGTTTCTCAGCGTAGATATATTGGTTCCTGTATGGGCCATTCAATTCATTACATTAAAGGTCGCCTAAGGCTGCATGGGCTGCTGTAAGATTTCGACCCTGGCATATTTTGCCGATTTAATTATTGGAAAAGTCCCTTTTCCTTTCCCATCTTGAGGTGAATATTGTTAGTTCACTCGTTCGTGCTAAGTGCTGATTCGATTTCGGGAAAATCAGAAAATTTTACGACTTTTCCAAGATTTTTCTACAACAAACCACATGGTTTCTCCTTAAGGCCACACAAGAACTTCCGGTAAGTCTTCTTTTGAAACTTTAATTTGCCTCATCATGTTCTTTGTTTAATTTTCGCGATAAACATAATACCTCTATCCAAAGACCTAATTTTCTTTTAGGACCTTTTTTTTTTTTTCTTCCACTTTGCCCTGCTTATTGTGCAAGGACGACTTTGCCGACTTTCTCTGCTACATAGCGGCAAATTGAACCAACGTCACCATTTGGAGAGCTCCAAGATATCCTTAGAGACTTTGGGCTAACGCCTTCTTACCGAATACTTTCCTTTTCTACCCTCGGAAGCCCAGTAAGAACATGGGATCGATCTGACGGGAAAGCCTCTATCGTGTGCAGCTTCGTTGGACTCCGTTGCTCTCCTATAAGGTCAGATTGTTTCATACCCTCTTATTTTTTTATGAATGCCCCAAATTCCAACCAACTGATATTTTGGTGGCTTATACAAATGCTATTTTACCTACATATTTTATTATTTTATCAAATTTATTTAATTAATCGCCAAAGTTATACACATTTTTAAGACATATTTTGTTACCATATTTTAGTAAACTAAACGCTTGTAAACCCCCTATATGCATATATGCGGTACCTGTTGGTCAAACCAACCCTTCCATGGTGTGTAAAATAATTGCATATATTATAATGATGATTATGTTTTGGTTTTAAGTTTGCCACTGTTAACTTTGACTTTTATATTCCCTCTTTAATGTTTACTATTAAATCTGCCTTATTGTCTTTAAAAGGTTGGCGTTTGCTTTCTCATTTATTACAGCCCAGCAAACACTGAAATATTGCCGCTGCGCAAAAACTGTGATACTGTGCTGTACTTGTTGTACGGCGATGTAAACGAAGCAACTGCATCAGCCCGGATCATATACCTACCGTGAGGACATAAAGTCCGTCGTCCCCCCTCTAACTTTTGAACGGCTCGGTATATTGCCACAAAATTTGGAATGATGATATGTGAGCAAATTCTCCATTTTTTGAAAAACAAATGACAGCTTCAACTGTCAAAATGACAGCTGGGCGGAGTTTTGCAACGTTTTTTTAAATAGAACGCGGTGTCGAGTGACATATTGTTTTAAGGGTCTCTTTATTCTTAATTCAATGCCCGATTCTGAAAACATTTTTTAGCGGTTTTCAAAAAAACATAAAATGTGTTTTTTTTTTTTAAATATTTTGCTCATAAACACTCATAAAAAAAGAGATAAAAAAAATATTTATCGGTTTTTTATTCATTATTGTTTTTTTTTTCAGTAATAAATAATGACGTAATGACATTGGTAGCTTAAAAAAAAACAAAAGTACTCAAAAAATTATGATTCAATAGACCTATCTATTTTACCAGACAAAGAGGTAATAATACGAAAACTTTATTAAATAGAAAAAGACGCAGAACGCTTATTGCGCAAGACGAGGCAAAACGTACCAAATTATGTTAGACTTACGTATAGCAATCCGTTCTTATTATTTTTACGGGATAAAAAAGGAAGGAGGAGAACCGCGTGACATGCAACCTATTTGTCAATCAAAAACACATACAATTGAAAATCGATCACTTGTCAAGCTACGTCAAGTTGAATATCAAGCATAATTTTATCCTTGTCAGACTACGGGCAATGAACAAGGACAAGGAGATGTCCTGCGTGCAAAAGGATTACTCAACACCTGTACTAGTTAGCCAATTAAAATGCATTGCCTCGTGTTGCGCGCGCATACAGGTAAAAATAGATAGGTCTATTATTAGGCCTGTTCGCACAGCAATCACAAACCAGTCAGAGCGAATCTCATTGGTTGGAAACAGTCAGAAACAGTTAGAAAACTAGTTTCAACCAATGAAATTCACTCTGACTGGTTGGTGATTTCTGTGCGAACAGGCCTATTAAAAACATTTTTTTCTCCAAACGTCAAAAAAACGTCACTTTGTTAACCCCTGTCAGAAATTTAATTTCTATGCTGCTAGGTAAATCTAGCGGGTTAACACCTGTCGAGGTGGTAGAAGTGTAATTTCTATGCTGCTTGGCAACCCCAGCGACAGCAAAAGTACTTTTAGTGCCGCTCGTACTTTTACTGCCGCTCAACCATCCACTTGCCCCCGAGCTTACCCCATTAGTTTGGAGAAAAAATAGCGTGTTGCATACGGAGTAGAAGCACTTTTTTGTGCTTCAGCAGTATTGCAAGCCTCACTACGTTCGGCTCGCAAACCTACTGCTTCAACACAAAAAAGTAGAGCTTCTACTCTTAATACAACAATATACTATTTTATTACCAAAACAAGCCTTTTTTGTTTCGTCATCATTCGAAAACCACTAAACCAAATGTTTCCAGAATCGGGGATTAAATTAAGAATAAAGAGATCTTCAAAACGATATATCACTCGACAACGCCTTCTATTTAAAAAAAATTTTCAAAACTGCGCTCAGCTGAACCAATCATTTGTTTTTCAGAAAATGGAGAATTTGGCCACGTATCATCATTTCAAATTTCGTTGCAATATACCGAGCGGTTCAAAAGTTAGAGGGGGGGCGACGGACTTTATGTCCTCACTGTATGTCCCACCGGCCTGCATCTGGCGCTGCACTGTTCATGCTGCATTTGAGTACAGCCACTGTGCAGTAGCTCTGCGTCTTCATTATGCTATTTTTACACAGCAATAGCGCAGCGCACTTGAAGATGTCGTACATATTTGTTTCGCAATAACTGTGCAGCCAATATACCGTTTAGGTATATTTACCTGTGGCACTCTAAATTAATGAACATAATTTATTCCATACAGACAGGATATTTTTGAAAAATGACAAAACAAATTAATAGATATAGAATATATTAAGGTGTGGGACATTGAACAATAATATTCTTTATTCTTTAACCATACTTTGGTGGCTTTTTCAGCTTCTGATTGAGACGCATTCTGACTGGCTCTATTGAGTTAAAATTTAAAAACCGTTTTAGCTTGCATCAACTTATAGTACGGGAGGTAGTGTCACTTTTTTATTAGTGATTTATCTCCGACTCAAATGTGATTTATTGAAGAGTTTCGCCATTACTGTGATCAAAATTGAAAGTCAGTCAGCGCGACCGCGGTGGGCGTGAGTGTGGGAGGCTGTGGGAGTCGTCGAAAAACTATGAAAAAAAGTAAATAATCTGCACATGAAAATTTGTTAGAATGTTAGTTATTGATAATTGAACGTGAAAATATTCGTCAGTCACGCTCCCGACGGGGGAAACATCGTCAGTCAGAGGTTTGAAGCAGTCGGAAAAGTTGGAAAACTCCAGTGACCGATCTTCACTTAAAATTTTATGGATTGATTATTTGAGTCAAATCAAGCATGAAAATGAACGTCAGCCACCTTTATCGTGATGGATTCTGCGTCAGTCGGGTTTCCAAAGTCGAGGGCAGTGAATAGGTTTCTTTGGCGCGCTGCATCTTATGCAGTTCGACTGACGAATAATCCACCGGAATCGTGCCGACTGACCATTGTTTATTGAATGTGCTTGAGATTTTGTTATTTTTTGAACAATTCCAATGTGATATAAATAACTAAATTCAATTCATGAAGAGTCACTACCACTATTCTTTTAAATTAAAATATTGCGTTCACTGAAATATTATTCTTTTTTTATTGCTAATACGAAATACAAAAATTCTATGAAATTAATTGGTTTCACTATCACTCTAGCTGTCCGACTCTTCTGTAAAGCTTTCATCGTCATCGTCATCCTCATAATCTGATGACTCTTCGTCTCCGTCAGCATCTTCTTGACAACCTATAAATAATACGGATTTTTGGAGTGAAAACCGATAATAGATCAGTAACGTGAAATGAAATGTTTGATTACCTGTTAGATTTTTTGATAGGTAAATCATCGGTGATATCTTGAAGGTCAGGCAACTGTTCTCCATCGAACCACTTGAAAATATATTTTCCATCTTCTTCTTGCCAGCCATAATCAATCGGACTAGTTACATAGTTGTTATGTGCTGCGAAGCATGAGACCACATCTGCACAATGTGCGAAGTTTTTAAGAAATGCTGATTTAATTCAGAGTTACATGGCGGTAAAGCTGACCCTTCGAAATTGCTTTTTGTTTAAAACCCCCCAAAACAGAAAAATGTTCACTCAAATCATCATCAGACCATTGTGAAATAGCAATAAAGGTATCGATATAATTTCTTGATTTTTTTAGAAAGCGGGGTTGAAGTCGCATCCAGTAAAAGCATGGAAAACTGGGCTGGAACTCTGTAACGGATAAAGATCGTTATCCCTATCGCTATGGCACTTGCTATCTTCTTCTCTTGTCAAAATTAATAGAGAAGAGACGTCAATAGAGATAGAGAAAATATCTCTATTCATTACAGAGTCCCAGCCCTAGCAACGCTTCACTCAAGTCTTCACCTAATTTTTTATATATTTTTGTGACGTCTTTGTAACGATAATTATTTTCTCGTCCTCGAAATCTGTAAATTATGTGTGATTTTATGCATGTTACCGAGCCTAATCACAATTATATCGGTGTCTGAACATCGTATCGTTACATGAGCATCGAAATACAATTGGCAGACGTGAAAAATAATTTAAGAGTCAGCTTCCAAATGTTCAGAGCATGACAAATCTTGACAAATCAATGACTTCGAACTTGAAACATTTCTCATGGTTTACGAAAACAGTTCGGTCACCAAAGTAAGGACTCATATGGTCCTGATTCCAATGTTCACATAAAAATCTCACCAACGCTTCCTTGAAATAAATATTATTCAAATCGTTTTTAAAATTCGATAATCGTTTCTGGTGAGGTCCATTGATGGTAAAACGATTTCCCTCTACTCTTCCACGCATTATGTGCAATCTTTTATCGATGGGGAAACGCAACGATCGAACGCAATAATGATAATTTTCGCGCGGTTCGCAGTGAAAGAATGTGAGATTTTCTGTGAAATGTTTCCAAAAGATACAGGAATTTCTGTCATAGCGTGGAATCTGTCAAAACCATCGAAAACGATGACGTCACATTGTTCGGGCTCATGACTTTCCAGTTCTTTAGTGATTTATATCACCTTGAAATTGATAATAAATGAGAAATTGTCTTAGACATTCAATAAACAATCGTCAGTCGGCACGCGGCTGGTAGATTATTCGTCAGTCGAACTTCATAAGATGCAACAAGCCAAAGAAACCTGGTCACTGCCCTCGACTTTGGAAACTCGACTGACGCAGAATCCACCACGATAAAGGTGGCTATGACGTTCATTTTCATGCTTGATTTCATTCGAATAATCATTCTATAAAATATCAAGTGAAGATCGGTCACTTGAATTTTCCAACTTTTCCGACTGCTTCAAACCTCTGACTGACGATGTTTCCCCCGTCGGAAGCGTGACTGACGAATATTGTTACGTTTAATTATCAATAATTAACATTGTAACAAATTTTCATGTTCAGATTATTAACTTTTTTTCATAATTTTTCCGACGAGTTCCACAGACTCCCACACCCACACCCACCGCTATTGGACTGACTGACGCGCGGATCTCATATGTTCATGTGAAGAACTACACACGCTGAAAAATTCGTGTGAAGATCGATCGCTAGTCCAAAAGTGACACCACTTCCCGGACTATTACCTAAATTGCTTTATTGATGTTGATGATATAAGTAGGTATATTTTGAAAATTGTGCTTTTTGAAGGCGCCCCAGTGACGCTTTAACCTTTCTCTGGCCCGTAGGACAATTATTTGGTATGGCCTTTCATGAGTGATTGTTCTTTTTCATGGGGTTAAATAAAATCATTCAGACGATTTCAAACTACTAACCTGGCAGAATATGAAGACAAAAAATGATGCCAAGTAGTATTTGGTAAAATCAAAGAAAGATACTACAAAATGATGGAACAAAGAATGGTCACAAAACATGCTATATGGTAGGAACGTCCTAAAAGATAATTATGGGATTGAGCTCCCAACCTACCAATCACCACATATGGATGCTGGGGACTAAGTGTACTGATGGGTGCTTCGGAAGAACAGCTGCATGGCTTGGGATCAAATCCATTAGCGAGGAAAAGATGCATAAAGGGTTGCAATTCTGAGGAAAGTTCGTATCACGTTGCCTGTGCATGTCCTACAAGTTCAACAACAACAAGGCACGACTTCGTGGTACACTGGACCCTTAAGACACTGCTCAAGTCCCTGATTCTCCAGAAGAACCTTAAAGAAACTTACAATTTGGCAAAGCAGCGCAAACACTAACAGGTTCCTGCTGTAGTCGTTGCCAGTTGCCACGTGCCCATGCTGCGCTAATGACGCGACGGCGATTCAGCGCAGCTTGGTGACTTTAGGGCGTGTTCCGGATTGATGCTCGATGGAGCGAGCGGAGCGATTCCAGAGCATCGTGACGTCAGACAGTGCACTCTGGCCAAACCAAATGTGCATGTGCAGTGAGAAGATAATAATCTGGCTAATGTGTTCCTACATACTTCTTCATTGTTTTTGTCCCCTAGTATTCCAAGACTATTTGCCTGAAAGATTATTTCTCTTTTGTAAATCCATATTTTAAATCACAAAAATAGAAAACGGAAAGCGAGGGCAAATACAAAAACGATAGAAAACTTAGGTTATGATAGTACGGGGGCCTTTGCTTTTGTTTATTTGTATCAATTTTTCACCTACCTTGTTTTCTCTTGATGAAAATAATGCATCTTGTACACGTAGTAATACGAATCACAGATAAAAGACACGTGAAAAACACCACAGAAATTATAAATCAAAAACACTGCCCTGCATCAGTGAAAAAATACAATACAATAAAATTAAAAAAAATGGCTACGCTCACAACTCTACGGCAAAAAATACTGTGCTCGCGCAAATGGGCACATTTCTTTACAGTAACTGCACTAACATTTTACAACAGTTGTTGCATCAATATGCGCATGGGAGATCGAAATAATCTATCGCTTTTCCAATACAAAATCTGCAAAACCGCTGCATATCAAATACTGCACTTCAAAAATACAGTATTCCCAATACAAGTGCAGCATTAATAAAACTATTTATGTGCTGTATTTGGGCTGTGTTCGTGATACAGCAACATTACAGCGCCGATAAGTTGTGTTTGTTGGGAGATTTCTTGAGGTTCTTTCCCGTTTTTATATTTATATCACACCTACCTGACCGTAGGGGAAAAACGGGTGGCGCTATTAATTTTACAGTCTTTTATCCACGACCACTCTCCGTTACTGAGCCGGCAAGGAGGGCACTTATACCCCTAACAGGTAATGCTATTTGAATCGTTCTGTATTTAGATGAAAAACATAATAATTTTTCTCATGCCTACTTTTGACTTTTGAAAGGGAACCATCCATTTTATTGTCATTTTCCCATCCCCCAAACACAACCCTTTTTACAAGTGGTTTTTCTTCCCATGGACTAACGCCACAGGAACAAGAAACATGGCTGTTCCATGCAATTTCCGTACAGCGCCTGCGCGCACGGTCATTATGGTACTCGAAAATGTTGATCTTCTGGATCAGCAGTCTTTTCGCTCGCTATTGTCAGTTTTGTTTAGGTTCAAAAATCGTTTGATACTCCTTATTCTTCTTCTTCTACTGCATATCCACTAATGGTGAATGCGATAACATTTTCGAGTGCTCTATTCCTTGCGGTTTATATTAACGACAGTACTTCGTGTAACCCTGTCCACTGTCTGATATAACCACGAAATTTTCTTCCTTCCGCTCCCTCTTCGGCCCTTTATCTTGTCCTCGATTCACAGATGCAATAATTGATATTTCGTGCTTCGCATTATATGCCGTTTTTCTCTTCTGAATCAATTTAAGCCAGTTCTTCTTTGTTGACACGGCTTAAAATCCCTTCATTTGTCAGCCTAGCCTAGCCGTACAAGGTATCTGGTATCTTAGGGTTTCTGCGATATAGCCACATCTAGAAAGCCTCTAATCTGGTAATAACTGCAGTCGCTTGCAATGTCCAATTTTCAATGCCATCCGTGATAGTCTATTCAGAACGCCGTACTTGATCTCCGGATTAATTATCAGACGGTACTTGCATTGAACTGGGCATAGTCGGCTGGCGTTTTTATGCAGTTTGCAGATGATTGCACCCACTTTATTTTCTCTATTTATAGGATCCATACTTCACCTTGTCGAGGGTCATCTGCCGTCGGGAGTGGAAATCCTGTAGGTATAGACAAGACGAAAGTATCGACGACATCAATAATTGAACTTCAATATGCAGATGATAAGATAATGTCTTGATGACTGTTACAGAGGAGGATCTTTAGGCATAATTATCAATGTATTCAACCAGGCCTACAACCTACAGGAGAATCGGTTTAGAGGTCAACTTTAACATGTTGCAGATTCTGCACCAACCCACACCAGACACTGAGCCCCAAGCCCCGTCCCAAATATAAATATAAATGGCCATTCTTTGCAGAACCGTTGTCAGAACGTAGAACACTACCCATATCTTGGAATCCATCTGTCAGCAAATGCTACTATTGACGCTGGAATCCAACATTGCTTGAAATGTGCAGCGTTTGGGCAACTTCTAGAGAGATTTGTCAACAATCACGACATCAGAGCTGAGACCAAACTTCGCGGGTACAATGTAAATAGTTGTAATGATACCAACACTTACATATGGCTGCGAAACATGCACCACCAACAAAAGACATAAAAAGCCTAGAAAAATACCACCAGCGATGGCTAAGAAGGCTCCTGTGGCACAGATCACCTAAATACAGATGTGTAAGTAAGTATCCTTGCCGTCGAAGATTCAAAACTACTAAACCAGGGCAGCCGGCTCCCTTGCCGCTAACGCGGCCGATCGTTTATAGTGCATGAGCGTGTTGTGTTTACATATAACATATAACCTTGAACCACGAATTCACCGCTCTTTCGCATCTGTATGTAGCTGATCTGTGCCTACGGATTAAATGGCAAGACCGACGAATGAATACAAGTGTTTTAGAGGAGGCCTAATGAAAGCCATCATCAATAAGCACCAACTTCGCTGGACAGGTCACCTCGTCCGCATGCCTAAAACACTTCTTCCACGACAGCTTCTCTACATTCAACTGGAAGAGGGAAAACGAAATCAAGGAGGTCGACAAAAATTCTACAAAGATGTTCTAAAGGAAAATATGACACAGTGCCGCATCGAACCAGCAACTTGAAGTCGACGGCAAATCAAATCAGGCCTCAAGGGCGTCGAGTAGCCCACGTCGAACCATAAACATTTGAAGAACAGCGACGCAGACACGAGACCGAAAAGACTGAAAAGAGGGACCGCAGGAAAAAGCGAGAGAACAGAGGAAGAGACAATGCTGCCACAGACTGTTTGTACCAAGACTGTGGAAGAGAGTGCCAGAATTGGTTAACCATCAGAAAATGCCAATCGACAACAATAAGAATACAATTGAGGATAATCATTCTTTTTTCTCAGCGGTAAGATTTGGTGACCCATTTCAAGTTTTCCTGGGCTGGAGAGTTGAATCCATTCTCACTGAAATTGAAAAACTCTGGAATCGGCCTGGTTTTGTCTTTGGGCCCTGCCTTCTTGTTTTTCTTTTGATCTCCTTGGAAAAGCGATACAAGCCGGTCACTTCTGGTTATCTACAAGCTTCTCCTACGACTTGCCTTTCTTTCTGTCTTCAGGTTTCCTCTTCTTCTTTTTCTTCCTGTCATCGGATTACTTTTTCTTGTTTTTCTTTCTACCTCCGATTTTTTTTAGCTGTAAAACTGTAGAAGTGATGCAAGCCGGTCGTGTCCTCGACTTTCCTTCTGCTTTCGAGCTTCCCTTTATTGCATTTTCTTCTGTCTTCTATCTTCTCCTTCTTGTTTATCTTTCTGTCTTCCGAATCCCTCTTGACCCTCTTCTTGTTGGTTGTCTCCGATATCCAGTCCATCAATTTTTGATTAGTTGCTCCATTTGTTTGTTGTACCTATTCACCATGGAATACTCTATGAACAAAATTTCCCCCAAATGCTTTTTTTATTCAAACTGGACTTCCTGACTTATAAACTACGCGCTTCATATACGAAAACATTCACTGGAGAAATCTCTTAGAATCACAATTCACTGCGCACTAATGCAATTTCGTAACATTATTTCCGTATGTATACCTCTTTCACATTCTCACCTTCCATGGATCCGATATTGTGAATATATTCAATAATGCAATTGTTCACTACTATTAAATACATTTTCGGCAAATTTATGTAGCATTTCGGAAAAAAATATGTGTTCAATAAAAAAATTAACTTATTTCAAAAGATGATAGGTACCTACTCAGTTTTTTTTTTATATTCCGGCGTGTCAAAATGACAGTATTATGGACTTCATTTAAGTGTCAAAATGATATACCTACTTTATTGGATTGAGTACTATAATGAAAAAAATATATATAGGTATAGCAGGCACAAATATGAAACATCTATTGGAAACAACAAAATTCAATGATTGAAATCAATTACAAAATCTCTACAATTCGATAAACTGATCTTGGACATAGGTGTCGAAATTGTCGCACATTGTTTTTCAGTGAATTAAACTTTGACAATATGACAAATACAAACAAACAATTCCGTTGTTACTATGGTTGTCAAGCAGTCAAGCACATTACTAAAATTAGCCTTCTTCAATTATTTCCGATAAACTCAAATGTAACAGAACAATGTATTTGCTATAATCGCCGGAATATAAAATATTGTATTAAATTCGGATCATAAACAATTATTATGGCACACGCCGTGTTATCAGACTCGGCTAACGCCTCGTCTGAATATATTCACGGCTAGTACCATAATGATCGTCATTATGTTCCTTATAACATAAATATCTATTTTCTATTTTGGTTTCATATCGAAGTCTTTTCGACACTAAAAGTAGTTTCGAAAAGAAGCTCTTTGTGACACTCCTTTTTTACTTATCGGAAGTTGGTAACACTGGCTGACTGATGGCCATCGAACTGTCATTTGCGATTTTATTATTGGTAAAAATGAAAATAAAAAAGATGATTTCTATATTTGGCGTGTAGTGTTACCAATCTAAACATGAAATCAGAAAATATGAGAATAAAATTTTCAAGAAACATTTGTTTTTTTTTAATTAAACAATACCAAAATAGAAAAAATAGTATAAAATATTCGTTTCATAAGACATTTTATCGCACTCGCCCTTTAGAAAACTCGCCTCCGGCTCGTTTTCTAATATAGGGCTCGTGCGATAAAATCACGTCTTATGAAACTTGTATTTTAATGTACTATTATCAAATTCGACGCGTAGGCGTTATGATTTTTCATCTAATTTTTGAATAAAATAAACTTCACGACGTTGACAATGAAAATTCGGCCTCCCTTTCCCGCAATATTATGGAAGGGAAGGACTTCATATAGAAAAAAATAATTACCTATGCATAAAGATTAGAGAAGATAGTCTTGTAGAAGTATAAATATGAAGGCATAACGTTCATTATCCTAATTGAAAATATTAAAATAGCTACATTCAATTAAATTTACTTGCCATTCAGATAATCTGCTAGGTAACAATATTTCATGGAAAAAACACTATGAATCACAGCCATTTTTTTATAGTTTATTGTTTTCTCTATTTGTATCACGTTTTGGTTTGCATGGTAAATGACATGCTAAGTCGTTAAATTAATTACCTATTTCGATTCAAGGAAAAAATTAAGTCGATTTTGATTATTGTGTAAAAAGATTTTTAAATGGAAATTAAAGTTCCTTTTCATGAGCCATTTAAAATTGATTTAGCTTGAAAAGTAACATCCTCTTCATTTTATATAAAAAAAGCATAAATCCAAAGGCGAGTTATTAATATCTCCTGTTGCCCGAGAGAAGATCTAATTTGTCTAATTATGGCCTGTTACTAATGCGATTAAGTAAATTACATATGTAAATACGATTTGTAACTGTTCTTCTAAATATAGATACATATAATTTTATGGAGGTATGTTTCCAATTTTCCTGTCAGATCAACGATATTTCTACATAATAATTATTCAAATTTTCGAGATTGAAACCGTCGCTCCCTTCAGCAAAATTCACACGCATGTCATTATTTTAAAGGCGGTTTCATTGCGTTAGTTTGGTCTCTCATTAGTACACTGCAGGGATGTTTAGGACTCACAATATAAATATACGTGTATGTATAAAGCAGAGATAGGCATCTACGCGTAAACAAAGATTGTCTACGTCTGGTGTAGACAATGTAAACTATGTAATCTATGTAGACAACGTGTAAAATATGTAGACAACGCGTAAAGTATACAATTTTTGACAGTTGACAGGCCTTTAAGGTTATGTTTCTGTTTTTGCTTTGTTTTGTTTTTTGCTTTGTAATGTTAATTAAACTGCAGATAATGTCTAATTTGATACAATATAAATTTAATGCAATGCAAACTTTCAAAAAAATTACTCAAATTTCAAATTTTCTGTTGTCTACATTGTCTACATAGTTTACATAGCCTACATGGAAAAAAGTGGACGTAAACAATACGTATAGACAACGAGTAGACAAACAAACCGCGTAAAGTAGATTTCATAGTCTACGGCACAACCCTGGTATAAAGCATTACTGGTTCCTATTAGAACCTGAAAAAAAAAAAAATCAAGGCGTGTTTGATGAATTTTATCAATAGTAATATAACTAGTGCAATGGAAATTATTGATAATTTTTGGGAAATTTGCTCGAATGCATTTTGAAAAAGAGCACGAGTGCCTTTTTCAGTTAAAAACGCATGAGTGCAAATTTGTCGAAAATTATAAATATATTTCCATTGCACGAGTTGTATTTAATGAGAGAATTTCATAAATCAAAAGTTTAAATTTTTTGTCAAAAAATGTCAAAACACCAGTTTTCGCACCAGTTACTATGCAATTATCGCGTAATTACAATCTGGGGTCGTATTTTCGAAACCATGCGAATTCTTTCGCATGCGATTTAATTCGAATGAAAAATGTCGTGTACGAACTAAAATGCGTATTTTTGAAGACCCTTCGAAAATTAAATCGTATACGAGTATTATTTGCGTTGACAACGTCGCAAATTCGAGTATTTGATAATGGCCATTTCGACAGATACAAAAACGAAGAAGATTTTTTTGACATCTGACTTTTTAAATGCTGGTATATATCTTGCTAAAATAAATTTCGTGCACCTAATCGTTGGGATTTCCTATTTAGAACATCCTTGCTTTTATAACGTTAATGAACAATCATGGTTTTTGGATGGGACTCTAAAAGCTCTATCAACTCCAAGGTGAGTAGCTTCGTCAGGCGATATAATTTTCGGAACTAAGTACCTACCTTCACCAATATTCTTCCAGCGGATCAAGAAAGGGATGTAACACCTTATCCCTACGATCTGCCAGTATTTTTGCTTTTTCGAGGGCATCAATAACATTTCTTTCGATTAGATAATCCAAGCTAGCCATTCCAAAAACTGTCTTTTAATAAAGCAGGACAATTTAATTCACAAATTATTTGGAAACGAATGAAAAGTCAAAAGGAGAAGGAACAGCGAACACAATTTTCAATTTGCACAACGTATTTAGGAACATAAATAACAAATGTAACGTATATAAACAAAATAAGCACTTCAAAATTGCAAACAATGCGCAGAATGAACTAAAATCGCATGCGAAATGTGAAATTCGACTGGTGGAGACCCACTCGAGTAAACGTACACGAACCAAATCGTGTACGGACCGTTCGAAAGCGATTCGAAAATACGGAAATTCAATTTTCATGCGAATTTCGCCTTATTTCGTATACGAACGGCATTCGAATGGTTTCGAAAATACGACCCCAGATTAGTTCAAATCAACAATCAAAACATGTCAATTTATTGTTGGAATACCAGTTTTGACAGATGTATGAAATTCTCAAAAAAATATACCTAAAATCTGTTTTTTTTTTTAAAGATAAAAGTCAAAATGACATTATGTTGGCAATACAATGTAAGATTGTCAATCATTCAAATTTTTTATGTAGAAAAGGCTTGTGTTGCCAACATAGTTACTAAATTTTTGACTTGGGGAATTATCTTTAAAAAAAAAACAGACTTTACTGAACGTCCAGGATTAGATCAACGTCCAAAATCATGTAAAGAATGCATATAGATGTCACGATACTCTCGAAAATATGACCCGTTTTTTAAATTGTTATCACCTGTGGTTTATGAAGGCAAGATCTCTTGACGATTCGACTAATGAAATATCCCTGGTCGTTATCGAGTTTAAACAAAGCTGATGGCTCGCCATACTGATACTCACCAAAGGATCATCTTCGAGACCTATCAATTGGATCAAATCATGATGCAATTTATAGGCTATTGGACTATTCGGGATTCATAGGGAAACACACCATCGACGGTAGGTTTTATTGCATCTCACATGATACCTATGTTTCCGCAGAGAAAGGAGAAAGGCAGGTTGTCTTCTGCAGGAATAAAATGATGCTTCTGCCTCTTGGAGCTCGGGATTCTCTAAGAATAATTAGTACTTAGCAGTCCATTCAATTCTCCACTGAATTGAATTGATAGTGCTGAGTTGGCCCTATTCATGATTCTTTGACCTGAACTCTCGAAGTTTTTCCCTGCTTTTTCCGCATGAAGTTTTCATGCGTTTCCCAATGCACTTCACGTATCTCGCATCTTCCAAAGTACGTTGACTATGACTGCAATTCTCTATCACAGCCTGGTTGTTAAAATTACTCTATGTTCTGTATGCTGCTGTTGTATAGCTGAATAGCGTTTTCGGTTTTGTGCACCATCCCTAATATTTGACGTCATGTTCACATCTGACAGTTGTTTTTGTCTGTCGAATTTATTTGTAATGAGCAACACGAGAAATTAATCTTTTACTTTAAATTTGTATTCTTGTAATAACAAATGTGTCCATTTATGTGAATAAATGTTTAATGCAAATTACTAGCCGCTCTGATTATTTCCAACATTGGTTATGGGCCTAGATGCAGCGCAGTGTTGAGAAAATTCAAGAAAAACAAAAAGTGACGTTCAAGGGCGTAGATACTTTACATTTCTGGGGGGGGGGGTAAAGTTAGGGTGAGCCGGGGGGGGGGGGGGGGCGAAAAAAAATTACTAATGTCTGCCCAGCGACTCGGTGTCTACAGGGCAACAGTGAGGGGTATGCAGTTGTAAACAAAATGGCTGATTTCATTCATAAAATACCCAGCTGCGTGCGGAACTTTTTGGAAGTGTTATCGTATTGCAACTCGTACACGAAAATTGACAATGACCAAACCTCCGCCACTGGATATTTCAATATAAATTGATATTCCAAGATGGGAGGATAAAATGACGTCAGGCCTGGCCAATAGCGAGACATAAGGTGACGTTAGCTCATTGACAACCGTATGGTTCCCCATGGCAACGGCAATCCTGCCAAAAACTCCACCAATTAGGTTCATCCAGGCCGGATGCTTGCCAAATTGTCAAAAGCTGATGGTATATTTAGAAAATGTTTATTTTTTACAATAGATCAAATTGAAGAAATCAGGACAAATAAGAATAGATCTTACAACCACGTTAAATATTTAGCGTTTTATTATTGTTATCAATTAGACTATCCAAAACACGTGACACAAATATGGCCGACAAGAGGCACACAAACATTTGACACAAACACAAACCATAACGTCATTAGGTTATGTCATTAATGATCATAATCAAACACTAATTTTCTATTGTGTGCGTCTCAATTTTTGGCCGTTTCTACCCAATTACGGAATCCCTATTGTTTGGGCAAGATTGCTCTACCTACATTTCACTTGGACACGCAGGACCTACTCTTAAAATGTGAAAATATTTATTTGTTGCTACTCCACCGTCCAGTGTTGTGCTTTAATTTGTATTGTTTTTCCACAAGTTTGCTATAGATTTGATTGAAGAACGATTTTTAACCATGCATTTATGTTAGTCAAGTTAAAATCGAAAAAAAAAGCCTTGTATCACAAAAGGTTTAAGAATTGCTTCTAGAAAATTTAGGTGTCTTCATTCCTTAAGAAAGTTTGCTCTTGATATTGATAATATATTTTTTATGACCTACTTTAAATATTGGATACAGGAGCATCTACAGAAAGACGATGAAACAGGCAAGGAAGATTTATTACAATGAGAGGTTGGGCATCCGCATCCAATAAACCAAAAAAAAAAGAACGACCTACGCCAAAAAAAAATAATAAGAAATATACATATGTGCTTCCATTTTGAAAGATAATATTAATTCATACTACTGTACGATTGCTCAGAAACTGAGTATCAAAAATAGAAAATCTTCTGGATGGGACGATATCTCAGTTAGGCTGTTGATGTGTTGGCGGATTCCATTATTAATTCTTTTCTTACCGGAAGTTTTCCCTCATTTTTGAAGCAATCTTGGGTAGTACCTTTGTTTAATAGGGGGGTGATAAGAATTTACCATCTTATTACCGGCCAATATCCTTACTGGCAACTTAGACTAAAATTGTAGAGTGGCTAATTAAGGTGGATGGTGAGCTTCCTTGATAGACATAAATTGCTTTCTCTGTCTCTGTTTCAGCAGTCAAAAAACACCGATGATACCATATTTCATATCCTGGAAGAGCTGTATTAGATGGTAAAGGACGAAGAAGTGGCCGCGGTAGTTTTTTGTGACCTGAAAAAAGCTTTCGATTGTGTCTGTCATGAAGTACTGCTTCTAGGGGTTCAGTACTTCAGAGGGGTTGGATATCACTGCAGGAGTGTCCTAGGGATCTGTTCTATTTCTAACATTAATAAAAATACGAGTAAAAACAACGAGTATCAAAACGCAAATGAACAATGAGCACTATTTTTTTGAAAAAAATTTCATGACACATTGAATGACACATAAAAAAAGGGTTTGTGTGCCTCTTGGCGGCCATTTTTATTCAAGTTTGACAGCATCTTGGATAGTTCAATATTTTGTTATTAAAAAATTGATTTTCAAATGAACTATACTTCATGTCTAGTATTTTCGCTTTTTTATAATTAAACGTGGCAATATGGCGCATTTACATCCGAATTCCTGCCGTAGACTCAGATCCGCTGGGCAAACAATAATAGCTTCGTTCGCAGTAAAGGTGCTGAACGATAAGGAAGCAATCACAATAAATAAAGACTGTTTTTTTTTTTAAAGGTAATTCCCCAAGTCAAAAATTTAGTAACTATGTTGGCAGCACAAGCCTTTTCTACATAAAAAATTTTGAAAGCATTGACAATTTTCCATTGTATTGCCAACATAATGTCACTTTGACTTTTATCTATAAAAAAAAAACACACTTTAATTTTTTTTGTTAGACTGTCACTTATTGCTATTTTCTATTGTGATTGGTGCTTTAGCGTTCAAAACTGGGGGCGGATTACGAACTCTCGATTCGAACCGAAACCGCCAAGAATTTCGAACGCACTCCATGCGAATGCATCAGAATGCGTTCGAAATCCATGGCGGTTTCGGTTCGAATCGAGAGTTCGTAATCCGCCCCCTGGTTCTGAACCGTTACTGCGAACGAAGCTATTATTTAAGTACGTACATGCTTTTTTAAAGGACCCCGCACACTTATGAGATTTCTGACCGCGGTCAAATTTAACAAAATTTTAGTATGTTATAGATCTCACCTTTCTGATCAATAACTACCATGAGCACAACATAATCCTATGACTAGTGTTTGAGATACAGGTAGTTTAATGTCCAAGAAATGTACACATTTTATATGCATTTACATCTACCTGTCATCTAAAAATATATCAGGATGGACAGGTATCCTTACGCTCAGGTGACAGGTAGATATAAATGCATATAAAACGTATATAAAAAAAATAGTATATTAAAGTATATTAAGGTCTTTAAAACACGCACGATTTTTCGAGCACGACGGCGCTTCAAGTTTTGTATGTTCCTCCCTATACTCCTCAGATGAACGGTGTGGCTGAAGGGATGAACCAAACTTTAATGAATAAAGCTAGGGCAATGATAGCAGAATCAGGTTTGTCGAAAGTATTTTGGGAAGAAGCAGTTTTAACTGCAGCATATATCACCAATAGGACACAGTCTTGCCGAGACAAAAATAAAACTCCTTTTGAGTTATGGTTGGGTCGAAAGCCGAATGTCTGTAATATGCGTGTGTTTGGGTGTGTATGTTATGCGAGAGTGCCTGATTCATTACGTACTAAACTGGATAACAAAGGATTGAGATGTAGGTTTGTGGGCTATACAGAAAATGGTTACAGGTTGTAGAACAGCGAAGAAAATAAAATTGTACATAGATTGTAGATTTGTAGATTTCGGGGGAGTCGTTTCGGCTTTTCAGCCGCTCAGCACTGCTACCTTTGCAGATATTTTGTGCGTGACTCTTTGTCTCCAGGAAACGTAGACTTCTGCCGAAGGAAGCTATTTTCCTGGGTGTCAGTTGGCCCACTTCTTCTGGTGACAGTGTTGCCCCCTCGAGGAATTTGAGCCTCTTGCAGAATTGGGCTGGACATTCGCAGAGCAGGTGCTCTGCGGTTTCTATTGCGCCTGAGCAGAATCTGCAGAGATCGTCTTCCGCTCTGCCCATTAACCTTAAATGGTATTTTACTGGGCAGTGTCCTGTGAGCAGTCCCACCACCAATCCGATGTCTGGTCTGCTCATGTTTAGGAGCTGTTCAGCTCTTTTTGCTGAAAGGGTAATAAACC
This sequence comes from Ceutorhynchus assimilis, assembly GCA_917834065.1. Taxonomy (NCBI): domain Eukaryota; kingdom Metazoa; phylum Arthropoda; class Insecta; order Coleoptera; family Curculionidae; genus Ceutorhynchus; species Ceutorhynchus assimilis. Next base: position 18,205,677 of record OU892285.1, on the reverse strand, counting down.
TTTTTGACTGTCTGAGTCCCGGTGTGTGCCTCCAATATAAAAAAAAAAAATTTACATAGCAGAAATGTTGTATTTGATGAGGAGAGATTTTCAGACGAAAAGAAGCTTAGTAAAGCAGCTGATGATGAAATTGAAGGTGATAAAAATGATGTTGAGGTTCACGACCAGGACAGAAATACTGAAGAAGAGAAAACAGAGCGAGAAATAGAAGAAGAACAGATTGAAGAAGATAGAGAGGAAAGAAGTGACAGACCAAAAAGAAATAGGCAACTACCTGCATATCTTGATGAATATGAAGTCGATTTTGGTTGTTTAGCTCTAATGTGTGAATTTTCTGAAGTCCCCAGGTCATATAGAGAAGCTGTTCAAAGTTCAGAGCAACTTGCTGATATTTTGACAAAGAGCTTATGTCATGCAAAGTTTTTCCATTTTGTTAAAATGATAAATTTATGTGCCTATTCTGTAAATCGCCTTACATCACTGTAAATTTTAAAGCGCGTAAGTTTATATCGCGATGTATCATTTGAACTTACATTGAACGCCAAAACTCGTATTCTGTAATACCTGGTGTAAATTACATAGTTACAGCGCTTCATTTATAGCGCTCCTAACATCGTAGTAGTAATAAACGTAACCTAATATTTTTGTAATTTGACAATTTTTGAAGTTGAAATATTTTGGAATAAAGGTGTCATCTTTACCGTCTATAGTCCTTCTGGTATAAATCAAATACAAAAAGCCTTTACGGAAACGCTGATCACAGTCTGTTTGTTTTGCTCCTTTCTTCAATGAACAGCTGGAGGATCGCGTTAATCCATTATAATCGGCTCAGCTTTTTTGTAAAGGCCTTGAGCTTAGAGCAGGTAAAGGTAAAGAGGAGTAGTAACATGGATTTGGAAAGAGATGCCGTTTTTTTCCAGGTATTTTGGCACCAAAAAAATGGTGGTATAGGCAGTTCAATGCTTTACCTGTATTTTGGTGCCAAACACCTGCCAAAAACTTGGCTTCACTTTAGTTTCATAAGCAGAATGGCGTGTTCCTACTCCTTATGTCCGTAGGACAGCGCTTTACCTGCTCTAAGGCCTAGAGTGTTTCAAGACTATGGAAGAGCATGCAGCTTCAGAATTGGTTCATATAGCCATCAAGAAACGCACAATCGACGAAGAATAGAATAGAAGATAATCATACTCGAGTGATTGGATTGCCTATGATGATGATGATGAAAGGCCGAATCTGTATTATTTGCATAATTAATTCCATAATTAACTAATATCTCACACAAAACGTTTCTTTTTGCGATTTTGGGCAACAAAAAAAAATTTGTTGCATACCGTGAAAAATGTAACAGTATATCTCCATTTTCCGCGACGTAAATTTACAGTATCTATAAGAATATTTTACAGCGTGATGTAACTTACAGAATTCCTTTTTCGTTATATCCTCACAGCTCTCGAAGTTACATCCCTAAGTGCGCGTTCACATTGACACCGCTCGAGCGGTGAGCGTTGCGCGATGCCGCTGTAGTGATGCCCAAAAATAATTTTAACAATATATTTCAAATGAACAAGTCCACACTGAGGCAGCGTTTCGCGCGGTGTTAACATGTTCATTTCAAATATAATGTTAAAATTATTTTTGGGCATCGCTACAGCGGCATCGCGCAACGCTCACCGCTCGAGCGGTGTCAATGTGAACGCGCACTTACAGTACGTTACATCGCATACAGAATCGCACCAAGTTTGTGTATTCAGTCAAGTCTGAGGGACGGTGTTAAAATTACTCTATAGGCGGTTACACACTGGCGTGGATGTCTTAAAACATGTACGCACATACATGAACGTGCAACCAAAAACATCAATGTGTATGGGCGGTTACACACGGACGTGAATGTCTTAATACATATACGTGCATACATCAACGTGCAAACAACAACGTGCATGGCGCTTTTGTACAGACGCTCGCACAAAACTGCAGTCTTGCTATTCTTGCTACAGTTTTCCGAGTGTGCATACAAAATTGCACATTCAAAAACGCGACGGTATTTTGCATACACATTGATGTTTTTGTTTGCACGTTCATGTATGTGCGTACATGTTTTCAGACATCCACGTCCGTGTGTAACCGCCTTATGCAAAATACCGTCGCGTTTTTGAATGTGGAATCGCTAGAAATTTTGTATGCACACTCGGATTACTGTAGCAAGAATAGCAAGACTGCAGTTTTGTGCGAGCGTCTGTACAAACGCGACATGCACGTTGTTGTTTGCACGTTGATGTATGCACGTATATGTATTAAGCCATCCACGCCCGTGTGTAACCGCCTTATGTTCTGTATGCTGCTGTTGGCAACCTTGCCTGAATAGCGTTTTCGGTTTTGTGCACCATCCCTAATATTTGACGTCATGTTGATATCTGATGACAGTTGTTGTTGTTTGTCGAATTGATTTGTAATGAGCAACACGAGAAATTAATATTTTACTTTAAATTTGTATTCTTGTAATAACAAATGTGTCCATTTATGTAAATAAATGTATAACGCAAATTACTAGCTGCTCTGATTATTTCCGACACAGGTAAATGTTTTCCTCAGCTTCGGAGTGTCCCCAAACAGTTGAACTGAACTGTGTTCTAGCTATTGTCATCATGCTCTTCCAATTTTATCAACGGGTAGAGCCGACCCATGGCTGCTCTTGTCCTGCTTCAGGCCTGTTCAATATGGTATCTCTATGTCAGCTTCGCATCCTTCACGTTTAATGTCGATATAAATCAGCGGGGTCAGCATTTACTTCTTCCCCTTCGACTGGTCTGTCGATGGATCTTGCTCTTTCAGTTGCCGCATTATTTCAAAATCAGATTCATTTCGACCAGGAGATGGAGTGCGAAGATATCGCAATCATCTGCGTACAGTGCAATCTTCGTGTCATGTCTCTTCAAAATGTCGTGAGTGTAGATGTTGTAGTGTCAGAGCATTGACTTCTATGGAACACCAGTTTCCAGTTTTTTGATTCTTGAACGATGTTTGCCGATGTGTACGACCGAAGCTCTAGGTACCTGTTTGGTAGCTATGAACCAATTTGCTCGATAGCCGTATAAAATCATCTTGAGTCAGACAATCATGCAAAGCTCTATCGAAAGCTTATTCGACATCTTGCATGACGGTGTCGTCAGCTACACAACTGGTAATTATAATTGCTGTTTGTAGCTCAGTCGAATGTTTGCGAACTTTCTCGAAACCCCGACTACCATCGATTTTGTTTAGTAACACCTTCGTTTCCTGGGCTATTATGCCAATTTTGGCTTTACTTTAAGTTTCGGCAGGGCCGGTATTAGGCAATTCAATCCATCTGTCAGATAGGAAAATTCAATATGGCGTGGCGGCCAAGCAAGTTTGTTTTGAATGTGTTTTTATGCGTATTTCAAATTATTTTGCTTACAGTTTTGCTTGCAACTTTGATTTGGATTATTTAATAAAATATTTGTTGACTAGGTACCTAAACTAATAAATCGGGCAGAATCTAGATATTTTTTTGTGTTTTTGGCCCATGTGTGGCCACCACGCCATCTTGAAAGTCACGTGGTTTGAATTGCCTAATTCTGGTTCTCAAAAACGCTCACCGCTTTCTAGTCGCAAATTTACATTGAAAGTGCCGAGCGACTGAAAAACGGTGAGCGTTTTCGAGAACGAGAATACCGGCCCAGGTTGATAGGTACTAACGTAGATTAAGTTTTGGTCACTTATTTGCTCAAAAATTTCGATCGAGTTACTATCTATGACTTCTAGGTTTGAGCTTGCAATCATGAGGTCTAAAATTATCCCATATTTATGCGTCAATAAGTATATTGTCATGCATAATGCATTCTTGCATCTTTGTTGCACATTAATTTCAAGTTCATTTTAATCTGCGCCTCAATGCACTCGCTGATGAACGAAACAACTTGAAAATACCGGGTGTTTAGATTTTTTTTCTCTATGTCAATCAACCAAGAAGTGGATAAATCTAAAATTAGCCGCCACGGTTAACTAAGAAACTGTTGCATTATTTATTATTTCAGCTTTCATAGTTGGGATTTAGGTCCGTTAAGCTAAATTTAAACTTTAATTTACGCAGGATAAATGACGGAAATTATCTTCATGCGTCTTTGCTCTGTACATTAATTTAGCCTTATTTGATTCAAGAATATTAATCATATTCAAAGGATTTAGCAGAAAAATGATAAAATTAAGATTCATATCTTGTCAATAAACTGGATAGGTACCATCGTCACCAAAAGTAACTGGGACAGCATCACATTAGCTCTTGTCCACCGCAGTGAAGTTGGCAGCCAATGTTTAGCAGCCAATCTTCCGGAAACACCCGAATCACCAGTGCCGTGCGTTTTTTTTTTTAATATATATTATGGCAGCCAATTTTTAGCAGCCAATCTGCCAAAAAAACCCGAATCACCAGTGCCGTGCGTTTTTTTTTAAATTAACAAGTTCAATCAATAAATGAAATGTTTTTACAAAAAAATAAAATAACACACAGTATAATTAAGACTGATGGTTTTATAAATATTTTAGCATTTTGAAATTCTCTTTTGTACTAAACACAAGGTAGACGTAAGTATTCTATTGAAATTAATGTTATAATAGAGTTGTGCTTTCTTATTAATTTAATCCGAAATCACTGAAAATTGTATGTGGGGGTGGCTTAGGGGTGAAATCCAATAAAATCTAGTTTGTTTTAAGACATAATATTGTTTTTCTCATCTAATTGATTCGTAGCCACTGAAAACTGTATGTAGGATTATTAGAGATGATTTTCTGAATATTTTACTGTTCTCTAATTTTCTTGCAAGACCGTACAGGGCTGGCTTAGGGGTGAAATCCAATGAAATCTAGTTTGTCAGAAGACATAATATAATATTGTTTTTCTTATCTAATTGATCCGTAGCCACTGAAAACTGTATGTAGGATTATTAGAGATGATTTTCTGAATATTTTACTGTTCTCCAATTTTCTTGCAAGGCCGTACAGGGCTGGCTTTGAGGTGAAATCTAATAAAAACTACTTTGTTAAAGGACATATAATATTGTTTTTCTTATCTAATTGATCCGTAGCCACTGAAAACTGTATGTAGGATTATTAGAGATGATTTTCTGAATATTTTGCTGTTCTCTAATTTTCTTGCAAGGCCGTACAGGGCTGGCTTTGGGGTGAAATCTAATAAAAACTACTTTGTTAAAGGACATAAAATATTGTTTTTCTCATCTAATTTATCCGTAGCCACTGAAAACTGTATGTAGGATTATTAGAGATGATTTTCTGAATATTTTACTGTTCTCTAATTTTCTTGCAAGGCCGTACAGGGCTGGCTTTGGGGTGAAATCTAATAAAAACTACTTTGTTAAAGGACATATAATATTGTTTTTCTTATCTAATTGATCCGTAGCCACTGAAAACTGTATGTAGGATTATTAGAGATGATTTTCTGAATATTTTGCTGTTCTCTAATTTTCTTGCAAGGCCGTACAGGGCTGGCTTTGGGGTGAAATCTAATAAAAACTACTTTGTTAAAGGACATATAATATTGTTTTTCTTATCTAATTGATCCGTAGCCACTGAAAACTGTATGTAGGATTATTAGAGATGATTTTCTGAATATTTTACTGTTCTCCAATTTTCTTGCAAGGCCGTACAGGGCTGGCTTAGGGGTGAAATCCAATAAAATCTAGTGTGCCAAAAGACATATAATATTGTTTTTCTCATCTAATTGATCCGTAGCCACTGAAAACTGTATGTAGGATTATTAGAGATGATTTTCTGAATATTTTAATGTTCTCCAATTTTCTTGCAAGGCCGTATAGGGCTGGCTTAGGGGTGAAATCCAATAAAAACTACTTTGTTAAAAGACATATAGTATTGTTTTTCTCATCTAATTGATTCGTAGCCACTGAAAACTCTATGTAGGATTATTGAAGATGATTTTCTTAATATTCTAGCGTTCTCCAATTTTCTTGCAAGGCCGTACAGGGCTGGCTTAGGGGTGAAACCCAATGAAATCTAGTTTGTCAAAAGACATATAATATTGTTTTTCTCATCTAATTTATCCGTAGCCACTGAAAACTGTATGTAGGATTATTAGAGATGATTTTCTGAATATTTTACTGTTCTCCAATTTTCTTGCAGGGCCGTACAGGGCTGGCTTTGGGGTGAAATCCAATAAAAACTACTTTGTTAGAAGACATATAATATTGTTTTTCTCATCTTATTGATCCGTAGCCACTGAAAACTGTATGTAAGATTATTAGAGATCATTTTCTGAATATTTTACTGTTCTCCAATTTTCTTGCAAGGCCGTACAGGGCTGGCTTTGGGGTGAAATCTAATAAAAACTACTTTGTTAAAGGACATAAAATATTGTTTTTCTCATCTAATTTATCCGTAGCCACTGAAAACTGTATGTAGGATTATTAGAGATGATTTTCTGAATATTTTACTGTTCTCCAATTTTCTTGCAAGGCCGTACAGGGCTGGCTTTGGGGTGAAATCTAATAAAAACTACTTTGTTAAAGGACATAAAATATTGTTTTTCTCATCTAATTGATCCGTAGCCACTGAAAACTGTACCCCTCTCCGCACAGTGAAAATTTTGTGAAGTTTCTTGCGACAACTGAAAGAAGCTGCTTGGAAAGAATGCGGTCAAAAAACTTCGTATTTTCGATACTGCCACAGTATATATCTATGGTGAGTGGGCTAAAGAGTACAAGTCAAAATTAGACAAATCAAGAAAAATGCTTTCGAAATATTAGACTTTAAAATAATCGGATTTTTTGTGGCTGTTTCGGACGAATCGAATTTTTAACTTTACAAAGGTGTTTTTTTATTAGAGATAATCTATTTTTTTATATTTTTGGTTTTGTTTTTTTTTTATTACAAAAAAAAAAGGACTTATACTCTTTTGACCAGACCTATAGATGACATATATTATTATGAAATAAGATAATATGACTTATAATATTTTGACCTGACCTAAGAAATGACAGTAGATAATCAAAGGGGGTATGACTATCAAAATCCGACCATAACCTCAATCTTTCATTCTTGACACGTGGTGGATGCGCCGCCGTTGACACGAAGGTGGATGCATCGTCGGCGCCATCTTGTCAAACGTCATGGCGCCATCTAGCGTACATAGTGTGAAGTTCGTAATACAGGATGCTGTAGTTGGGACCCGTAGGACTCCGACCCCCAAAAAAGGGGGCCCGCAGGGCTCCGCCCCCAAAAAGGGGGCCCGCAGGGCTGCGCCCCCCAAAATGGGGCCGCGGGATTTTATTATGGGTACCAGAAAAAGGGGTGGGGGGAAATGTTTTCCCGCCATCATGTCAACCGTCACCTGTCAAACGTCATCTGTCAAACGTCACCTGTCAAACGTCATCTGTCAAACGTCATGACGTCATAGCGGGAGTTTTGAGTCGTTCCGGGTTCTGTGATGACGTCATAGCGACCTGGGTCACGTCCGTGGAGTCATTTAGAGTACATAGTGCAAAGTTGGATTCATGGTTCGGGTTCTGTGATGACGTCATAGCGACCTGGGTCACGTCCGTGGCGTCATTTAGAGTACATAGTGCAAAGTTTGATTCAGGGTTCAGGTTCTGTGATGACGTCATAGCGACCTGGGTCACGTTCGTGGCGCCATTTAGAGTACATAGTGCGAAGTTCGTTTCATGGTTCTGTGATGACGTCATAGCGACCTGGGTCACGTGGGTTACGTCAGTGCGGGTCCGTGGCGCCATTTAGAGTACATAGTGCAAAGTTCGATTCATGGTTCGGGTTCTGTGATGACGTCATAGCGACCTGGGTCACGTCCGTGGC
>OU892285.1:18020759-18197323 GCA_917834065.1 Ceutorhynchus assimilis | reverse complement strand
TGTTGACGAGTCTCAAACAAGACTGAAAGAGCTTAATTATTATAAAATCCGATTCAAACTTCGAATTAACAACATAACATACAAAAAACGCTGTCAAAATATTGGGAATTTCACTTTCTATGAGGCTTCAGGTCTTGTAATTTTCTCAGTGTTTTCAATCCTTTGCTAGGAAAAGACAGGTCTTGTTGTTGATTGATATTAGTATATAAGATATTTACTTACTTGGTTAAAATCAAATTAATTGTTGTGCAATAATTTTATATTTTTCACTGGTGACGAGTTTGAGCAAACTGAAAGAAGCTTGTTATTATAAAATCCGATTTAAACTTCGAAAACTTTGATATCACATACAAAAGCACCGTCAAATGTAAACGCTTATTCGGCAGTTTTTTTTATCTGAATTATATCAGGACCGTTCGCAGAAATCGCCCGAGAAAAACAACAACACATTTTAAAGATAATTTTTTAGTTTAAGGCGTAATTATTAAGTTAGATATTAATATGTCCATTTTTATTTTAAAAAAGGTGACAAATTCAATCGATTTATCAAAATTTAAAAGAATAGATTTAAATTAGCATCGTTGACATTTTATTAGCCAATAACCCTATGCAATACAAAATTTCAGTGGATACATTGTTACCTGTAAAAGATGAGGATTCAATTTTTATTCTTTGTACAAAAAACGCAGCATCCAGTACCAGTACTTTGAACCTGGATTTTCAAAGTTTAGTTTCTTGTGCGATAAGTGTCGGTTTCGAAAAACTGTAAGTACTATTTTTAAATATCTAAGTGATGTAGGATAAATCATGCCCTGAGACATATTTTAAATTAACACAAACCTCGATTATTGAATTATTTTTATTTTCCTTAACACATAAACATATTGTTTTGTTTTTTAAAAATACAGACAACCCTGAGTACCTATTTCTTAATTTAATTCCAATAGTTTTTTTCGGAGCAACTTGAATTTACTTTTACACTTACATTTGCACAAAACTCAAATTTCTTTTTCTAAAATTTAGGTAGGTTCTTTAACCTATTTAAAACTGGTTTTATTTTTTCATTTATTTTAAAACAAACCTCCATAAACAGCGAATTTTTAATTTTGTGCACAAAATCGTTCACCAGGAAGGAGATAACCTGAAACGTCATGGGATTGCTAATCATCTTCCAAGATCTGTAACCAATGTGGTGGGATTTTTAAAGCAGAGGGGGCTATCCAACACCACCCAAACACCCAGCTCCAAGAGAGCCTCCAAACGAAAGGCTGGAGATCCCGCCGCCCCCATGATGAAGCAAGCTAGACTTTTGCTGGTAAGTTGACATTAAGCGAATTTTTTAAATCTAATTTAATTATTTTCAGGACCTTCAATATCAGCCACATGCCGGTGGTGTGAGGATTGCGACTTGGAGGCACCGATAAATCAATGGGGTGGTCATCTTCGGTGTCTCTAGCACCGAGCCAACACCTGGTGAAGCAGGAGGAAGACGTTAGTCTTGTCAAAACATCTTTCAAGAACCGAATTGAAACATAGCGGCTTTCATCAAAGCAGGACCCTATCAGCGTGAAGCACGTTTTGAAATTAGCTGTGGCATACCTATCCAGTATTAGGACGGACGGAGGACTGAATGATTTTATGACACAATTACCAGGATAGCAGAAAATGCGTATGCGAAAAAAATAATTTAGAGCAAACAGTTAAATAGCGCAAGGATATGAGAAAACTAACTTCGCACATTCTTGAGCAACCGACCCACCGAATTCGGCAAACATGCGTACACGTACACGAGAAGAAGGGGTTTTAGAACTGGTTTTTCCTTTAACAAATCACGGTAACTATGGAATAACATAATAGAGGACTAAAATATGACACAACCACTTTCAAGTTGAAACTGGAAGTAGCCTATAAGGGGCCCAAATAGCCTCAGTAAAGTGCTAGAAAGATACCGGTTGCCACTACCACCCCCTGCTCAGAAATAAATTTGGTCATTTGGGTTTTCAGGCATCCTGAACAAAAAGTTCACAGAATTCCAGGAAAAAGAAAGCGGTGTGTATCATTTCAATTGCAGTGTTATATACTAAACAATGTCTCTTACAGGCTGGACGCTCCAACAACTTTAAGCTCTAAATATAAGTATCAATAGGATCATAACCCTCTAAAAGCCTATTCATATCTGCCAGTACCAGGATAACCTGTAACGTCATGGGAGTTGCCGCACATCTGCAATCAATGTGGTGGAATTTTTAATTCATTTCATCCACAAATAACATGGGTTGAGGAAAAAAGTATGCGGAAATTTGGGATCTGTTTCTATTTAAATACTCAATATCTATTGAAAAAAAAATATATTCAAGGGTGACGATAAAGACGTATTTCATTTTTATGATTATGAATATTGATACAATTTAGATGGTAGTCGCACTCACAGTCCTATAAACCATATTGGCAATGATTGTTGAGAATAAAAATAAGCTTTAGTATAAACTATGTTTTATTCTCCTGAGAATGACAGAGATGAAGCCACCATTGATCTCTGTATACCACCAACTCACAGTCAAATAGCGCCAGCACACACTTAACATAATATCATACAACTTTTATTTATGTTCCAAAATTGTATCAAGATTATTTTCATTTCAATAATTTTTGAAAAGAAACTTCTTAAACGGCTTTCTGCTATTTGGACGACAATGGAGAGTGATTTGAAAAATGCGTCACGGGCAAATTTCGTTACTCGAGAGAGAAGAAAGATGTAACGTAAAGGAACAGAGAAAGACAGCTATTGATTGACACACACCAAGGATTATAAGCGTCGAGAGGAGTGCCCATTATTGACAAGCGCCGATATTGACACAAACCAAGGATTATAAGCGTAAGGAGGATTGCCTATTATAGACAAGCGGTATTGGAAAAATAAAATCATTTCTGGCGAATTTCGAGGTTTTCCTGATATCTCTGGACAGCACTCGGAATTTTTGAAATATCAAAGCAGCATAATAATGAGCACAAAGTTGCACTATACTTTCTTCTGATTCAACCGACGTCGGGTCTCTTTCCGTAGGATTCCAATACAGGATTCGAATAGGATTCAAAATAGCTAGTATTCGAATGCTACCCAAGTCTCCCAAAGTACCAAGTGTTATCACAGGAGTCTATTCGAAACATGCCGCATTAGTAATAATTATCAAACTTCAAACTTGTATAACAGGAGACTTTCTCATTGAAATGAAGCATTACGTTGATAGACTTGATACTGTTTACAATCCCAATCCCCATTAAGTATACATGCCCCAGATGTAAGGGTGAAACTGATATACCCAATCGAGTTTGTTTGCCTTACGAATTTTCACAATTTGTTGAACAAAAAAGGATACCATCCCATTATTTTGCAAAACCCGAACGTAGAACCTAAATTATGAAGTTGTACTAGTAAATTTTCTGTTAAATAAAACTTTTGTTATTATATTTTTCTGCTTTTTATTTATGGCCTCTAGACTAGGTTAGGCTATAATAATTTAAACAAAATTCAACGAGAGCATTGTGCACAACATTAGGATAGGCCATCGAATACTATATTGTTAAGCTTTTTTAAGTCGACACTTTCCGTATGGGGAGCAAAAGAAGGAAGGATACGGTAAAAACAGGTGTGAGATCAGGTGACCATTGACGTACAATCGTAGGGAGTCACACCAACTCATATTGGAGTATCAGCTAGGGGATTCTTATCTTGTCACAAGTCGCTATGGCTCGCTATCTGTCATTCGATACCTATTTCGATATCAGATGGAGAGTGATTCATATGTATTATTGTCGAATTTCGTATCGACATCAAATAGACGGTGGTATGAAAAACGGGAGAAAAATCGACCTTCAAATTTGAATGATAGATGATAGATTATGTTTATTATTTTATAATTTATTTTTCGCTTCAATTCAAACTATTTTTACTTCTAAAGATTCCTTTCGCGTTGAAAATAATTTCAATTTTTAATTATTATGTTGCAACGAAATCTTAAGGCAGCACCGTCAACAGCAAAACCTTCACTTTAGACGCACGACTCGTAGGGTAGGAGAAACTTAAATTTACATTTTTCTTCTCGTCTCTCAACTCCACACTCCCGTATTCCTTATGTGAGAATGACCGCGTTCACCAGCACTCAACATGTTGAGTGATTAGTCAGCGGCTTTGTTGAAAAAGATGAAATATAACGAAGGATTACATACACAAACGACAAACATAAAACATAAACACAACACATGACACCACAACTTGTCACTTCAAAATAAAAAAGGATAGCCAATCATTCGAACAAAGATCAGCAAATCGAAAAGCCGAAACGGGACCTCTTACTTACGTCAGAGAGTCGATCCGAACTAGCATAAGAATCAGCAATTCGACATCGAATTGGTCTTAAGAATTCCGCAGGATTATAAATGATGGACTGTATACGCATGCAATTTAATTCATTTCACCTACTCATCAATAACTGATAGACTGTGCCTGACTCATCTATATAATATTATAGGTCCTGCAAAATATTAATGAAACCGAACAAACACACTGCATACATAGAACATCCATTTTATGTCATATTCACGTTCATACGTCCATATGACTTATTCACTGATCTCGAAAATAAATGGATAAACAAAGAACGCTACTAATGCTGCTAATTCACGAGGTCAAAATCTAAACAAAAACAACTGACTGGGACAGCTGTGAGCATGCGCAGTAGATACATGTATTGTGCGCGTACACAAAATCTGGCCAATGAAAATGAAGGAATTTCGAAACTTAGAACAGTTGTTCGAAAGATAAGACACTGCGCAGGCGTAAGGCTGTTCCGTTGCACAATTGTTCGTAGAATATTGATCCCAAACTTTCGCACAAATTATGCAAATCAAGCCGTATGAATTGTTTATCCATTTATTTTTTAGATCAGTGGACCTATTCAGAACGTACACAAGACGTACATTTTAGTAAAAACATTCATATTACGTACATTTACATCCACCATTTTGGTTTTATGTTAAAGTGTAAAATACAAACAGGTCACTGTTTATTTATTTAATTCCTCGTGTCTAAGTTCAACTTTGTTTGAATCTCTGTTAATCCTAGTAATTCAAATCATTGGCTTAGAAAATCGTGTGTTTATTTTAGTGGCAGGCAGACGTAATAATTAAAAATTGATAAAAAAATTCCTTGCCTCGACTGGAATTTAAACCCAGGACCCCTGAATTTCCAGTGCAACGCTCTAACCAACTAAGCTACCAGGAGCTGTTTCATTTCTACCTTTTCGAATGTCGATCAAATCTGGAACGCAAAATAAATGGATAATAGTATAGAAGGACTAACCACACAGCGTTTTTATGCCTAGGGAGTTTATCGATACCGTGGGAAAAATCTAGATCGACGATGCATTTGATCTGAAATTTCGGGGTTTGACCCGAACCAAACCCAAATTTTTGGGGAGTTTCCCGGAATTCGACCGCAGCTCCTTATCTCATGCTATCATCCTCAAAACACAGTTATCGTCCCGCCATCGAGCGTCATCTTTATCGTCGTCTCGTCATCGATCGATTGCAAAAATTCTAGCCGGGGAATCGAGTCCTCAGACCATCACACCAAAATCCAGCACTGTAGACAAGGCACTAGATCCTTGAGTAATTATTGATAAAAAATGTTTGTAAGTAAAGTCTATACCAAGTCACTTGGACTAGCATAAAAACTAACTAAATCCCGGCATCCATCAGCTTTTTCTTTGTCAAACATGGACAGCGTAATTTCAAAAAACAGTACTAAAATTAATAATCAATAGACAGTATGTCAATCAATCATGATCGGCAATGGCCAATCAGATCTATTGAGTCCACGTTTACTGGTATCGAACGTGTACATGGAGGATGAAGCCAATCAGATAATATACCTATCCATTCTTACTTGTCTGGCTTCCAACGGGTACGAGGATCAATCAGTATAAATTTTGCTATATTTTTCAATATGTGATGCAGTATATTGACCATACGTTTATTTTAGGCTTGGTCCAAGTAACTTCGTATAGACTATAAAACGTTCTAACTATACAGGTCCAGAGACAATTATAAGTGTGTAGACAGCTATACAGGTCCAGAGACAGGTCCGATACAGCTTTTCGAGACAGATCTGTCTACACAGACTGCTTTTCGAGACAGCTTTTCGAGACAGGTCTGTCTACATAGACTGCTTTTCGAGACAGGTCTGTCTACACAGACAGCTTTTCGAGACAGGTCTGTCTACACAGGCAGCTTTTCGAGACAGGTCTGTCTACACAGACAGCTTTTCGAGACAGGTCTGTCTACACAGGCAGCTTTTCGAGACAGGTCTGTCTACACAGATAGCTTTTCGAGACAGGTTAGTAGTAACGGGGGCACCTGAGCCTGAGAAATGTTTCGATACCGTGGAAAAATCTCTAAATCGGCGGCGCCTTTGATCTGAAACAGCTATACAGGTCTAGAGATAGGGTTGTATACACCTATACAGGGCTAGAGACAGGCCTGTATACAGCAATGGTAAGCAAGGGTTAGTTTGGGTTAGTTATAGGTTAGCATAGGACCCCCCACGTCGTTGGGTCAGTTACGAATCTTCCCTAACTGACCCAACGACGTGGGGGGTCCTATGCTAACCTATAACTAACCCAAACTAACCCTTGCTTACCATTGCTGTATACAGGCCTGTCTCTAGCCCTGTATAGGTGTATACAACCCTATCTCTAGACCTGTATAGCTGTTTCAGATCAAAGGCGCCGCCGATTTAGAGATTTTTCCACGGTATCGAAACATTTCTCAGGCTCAGGTGCCCCCGTTACTACTAACCTGTCTCGAAAAGCTATCTGTGTAGACAGACCTGTCTCGAAAAGCTGCCTGTGTAGACAGACCTGTCTCGAAAAGCTGTCTGTGTAGACAGACCTGTCTCGAAAAGCTGCCTGTGTAGACAGACCTGTCTCGAAAAGCTGTCTGTGTAGACAGACCTGTCTCGAAAAGCAGTCTATGTAGACAGACCTGTCTCGAAAAGCTGTCTCGAAAAGCAGTCTGTGTAGACAGATCTGTCTCGAAAAGCTGTATCGGACCTGTCTCTGGACCTGTATAGCTGTCTACACACTTATAATTGTCTCTGGACCTGTATAGTTAGAACGTTTTATAGTCTATACGAAGTTACTTGGACCAAGCCTAAAATAAACGTATGGTCAATATACTGCATCACATATTGAAAAATATAGCAAAATTTATACTGATTGATCCTCGTACCCGTTGGAAGCCAGACAAGTAAGAATGGATAGGTATATTATCTGATTGGCTTCATCCTCCATGTACACGTTCGATACCAGTAAACGTGGACTCAATAGATCTGATTGGCCATTGCCGATCATGATTGATTGACATACTGTCTATTGATTATTAATTTTAGTACTGTTTTTTGAAATTACGCTGTCCATGTTTGACAAAGAAAAAGCTGATGGATGCCGGGATTTAGTTAGTTTTTATGCTAGTCCAAGTGACTTGGTATAGACTTTACTTACAAACATTTTTTATCAATAATTACTCAAGGATCTAGTGCCTTGTCTACAGTGCTGGATTTTGGTGTGATGGTCTGAGGACTCGATTCCCCGGCTAGAATTTTTGCAATCGATCGATGACGAGACGACGATAAAGATGACGCTCGATGGCGGGACGATAACTGTGTTTTGAGGATGATAGCATGAGATAAGGAGCTGCGGTCGAATTCCGGGAAACTCCCCAAAAATTTGGGTTTGGTTCGGGTCAAACCCCGAAATTTCAGATCAAATGCATCGTCGATCTAGATTTTTCCCACGGTATCGATAAACTCCCTAGGCATAAAAACGCTGTGTGGTTAGTCCTTCTATACTATTATCCATTTATTTTGCGTTCCAGATTTGATCGACATTCGAAAAGGTAGAAATGAAACAGCTCCTGGTAGCTTAGTTGGTTAGAGCGTTGCACTGGAAATTCAGGGGTCCTGGGTTTAAATTCCAGTCGAGGCAAGGAATTTTTTTATCAATTTTTAATTATTACGTCTGCCTGCCACTAAAATAAACACACGATTTTCTAAGCCAATGATTTGAATTACTAGGATTAACAGAGATTCAAACAAAGTTGAACTTAGACACGAGGAATTAAATAAATAAACAGTGACCTGTTTGTATTTTACACTTTAACATAAAACCAAAATGGTGGATGTAAATGTACGTAATATGAATGTTTTTACTAAAATGTACGTCTTGTGTACGTTCTGAATAGGTCCACTGATCTAAAAAATAAATGGATAAACAATTCATACGGCTTGATTTGCATAATTTGTGCGAAAGTTTGGGATCAATATTCTACGAACAATTGTGCAACGGAACAGCCTTACGCCTGCGCAGTGTCTTATCTTTCGAACAACTGTTCTAAGTTTCGAAATTCCTTCATTTTCATTGGCCAGATTTTGTGTACGCGCACAATACATGTATCTACTGCGCATGCTCACAGCTGTCCCAGTCAGTTGTTTTTGTTTAGATTTTGACCTCGTGAATTAGCAGCATTAGTAGCGTTCTTTGTTTATCCATTTATTTTCGAGATCAGTGAATAAGTCATATGGACGTATGAACGTGAATATGACATAAAATGGATGTTCTATGTATGCAGTGTGTTTGTTCGGTTTCATTAATATTTTGCAGGACCTATAATATTATATAGATGAGTCAGGCACAGTCTATCAGTTATTGATGAGTAGGTGAAATGAATTAAATTGCATGCGTATACAGTCCATCATTTATAATCCTGCGGAATTCTTAAGACCAATTCGATGTCGAATTGCTGATTCTTATGCTAGTTCGGATCGACTCTCTGACGTAAGTAAGAGGTCCCGTTTCGGCTTTTCGATTTGCTGATCTTTGTTCGAATGATTGGCTATCCTTTTTTATTTTGAAGTGACAAGTTGTGGTGTCATGTGTTGTGTTTATGTTTTATGTTTGTCGTTTGTGTATGTAATCCTTCGTTATATTTCATCTTTTTCAACAAAGCCGCTGACTAATCACTCAACATGTTGAGTGCTGGTGAACGCGGTCATTCTCACATAAGGAATACGGGAGTGTGGAGTTGAGAGACGAGAAGAAAAATGTAAATTTAAG
This sequence comes from Ceutorhynchus assimilis, assembly GCA_917834065.1. Classification (NCBI taxonomy): domain Eukaryota; kingdom Metazoa; phylum Arthropoda; class Insecta; order Coleoptera; family Curculionidae; genus Ceutorhynchus; species Ceutorhynchus assimilis. The sequence continues at coordinate 18,188,153 of OU892285.1, read as the reverse complement.
TTTCTCCTACCCTACGAGTCGTGCGTCTAAAGTGAAGGTTTTGCTGTTGACGGTGCTGCCTTAAGATTTCGTTGCAACATAATAATTAAAAATTGAAATTATTTTCAACGCGAAAGGAATCTTTAGAAGTAAAAATAGTTTGAATTGAAGCGAAAAATAAATTATAAAATAATAAACATAATCTATCATCTATCATTCAAATTTGAAGGTCGATTTTTCTCCCGTTTTTCATACCACCGTCTATTTGATGTCGATACGAAATTCGACAATAATACATATGAATCACTCTCCATCTGATATCGAAATAGGTATCGAATGACAGATAGCGAGCCATAGCGACTTGTGACAAGATAAGAATCCCCTAGCTGATACTCCAATATGAGTTGGTGTGACTCCCTACGATTGTACGTCAATGGTCACCTGATCTCACACCTGTTTTTACCGTATCCTTCCTTCTTTTGCTCCCCATACGGAAAGTGTCGACTTAAAAAAGCTTAACAATATAGTATTCGATGGCCTATCCTAATGTTGTGCACAATGCTCTCGTTGAATTTTGTTTAAATTATTATAGCCTAACCTAGTCTAGAGGCCATAAATAAAAAGCAGAAAAATATAATAACAAAAGTTTTATTTAACAGAAAATTTACTAGTACAACTTCATAATTTAGGTTCTACGTTCGGGTTTTGCAAAATAATGGGATGGTATCCTTTTTTGTTCAACAAATTGTGAAAATTCGTAAGGCAAACAAACTCGATTGGGTATATCAGTTTCACCCTTACATCTGGGGCATGTATACTTAATGGGGATTGGGATTGTAAACAGTATCAAGTCTATCAACGTAATGCTTCATTTCAATGAGAAAGTCTCCTGTTATACAAGTTTGAAGTTTGATAATTATTACTAATGCGGCATGTTTCGAATAGACTCCTGTGATAACACTTGGTACTTTGGGAGACTTGGGTAGCATTCGAATACTAGCTATTTTGAATCCTATTCGAATCCTGTATTGGAATCCTACGGAAAGAGACCCGACGTCGGTTGAATCAGAAGAAAGTATAGTGCAACTTTGTGCTCATTATTATGCTGCTTTGATATTTCAAAAATTCCGAGTGCTGTCCAGAGATATCAGGAAAACCTCGAAATTCGCCAGAAATGATTTTATTTTTCCAATACCGCTTGTCTATAATAGGCAATCCTCCTTACGCTTATAATCCTTGGTTTGTGTCAATATCGGCGCTTGTCAATAATGGGCACTCCTCTCGACGCTTATAATCCTTGGTGTGTGTCAATCAATAGCTGTCTTTCTCTGTTCCTTTACGTTACATCTTTCTTCTCTCTCGAGTAACGAAATTTGCCCGTGACGCATTTTTCAAATCACTCTCCATTGTCGTCCAAATAGCAGAAAGCCGTTTAAGAAGTTTCTTTTCAAAAATTATTGAAATGAAAATAATCTTGATACAATTTTGGAACATAAATAAAAGTTGTATGATATTATGTTAAGTGTGTGCTGGCGCTATTTGACTGTGAGTTGGTGGTATACAGAGATCAATGGTGGCTTCATCTCTGTCATTCTCAGGAGAATAAAACATAGTTTATACTAAAGCTTATTTTTATTCTCAACAATCATTGCCAATATGGTTTATAGGACTGTGAGTGCGACTACCATCTAAATTGTATCAATATTCATAATCATAAAAATGAAATACGTCTTTATCGTCACCCTTGAATATATTTTTTTTTCAATAGATATTGAGTATTTAAATAGAAACAGATCCCAAATTTCCGCATACTTTTTTCCTCAACCCATGTTATTTGTGGATGAAATGAATTAAAAATTCCACCACATTGATTGCAGATGTGCGGCAACTCCCATGACGTTACAGGTTATCCTGGTACTGGCAGATATGAATAGGCTTTTAGAGGGTTATGATCCTATTGATACTTATATTTAGAGCTTAAAGTTGTTGGAGCGTCCAGCCTGTAAGAGACATTGTTTAGTATATAACACTGCAATTGAAATGATACACACCGCTTTCTTTTTCCTGGAATTCTGTGAACTTTTTGTTCAGGATGCCTGAAAACCCAAATGACCAAATTTATTTCTGAGCAGGGGGTGGTAGTGGCAACCGGTATCTTTCTAGCACTTTACTGAGGCTATTTGGGCCCCTTATAGGCTACTTCCAGTTTCAACTTGAAAGTGGTTGTGTCATATTTTAGTCCTCTATTATGTTATTCCATAGTTACCGTGATTTGTTAAAGGAAAAACCAGTTCTAAAACCCCTTCTTCTCGTGTACGTGTACGCATGTTTGCCGAATTCGGTGGGTCGGTTGCTCAAGAATGTGCGAAGTTAGTTTTCTCATATCCTTGCGCTATTTAACTGTTTGCTCTAAATTATTTTTTTCGCATACGCATTTTCTGCTATCCTGGTAATTGTGTCATAAAATCATTCAGTCCTCCGTCCGTCCTAATACTGGATAGGTATGCCACAGCTAATTTCAAAACGTGCTTCACGCTGATAGGGTCCTGCTTTGATGAAAGCCGCTATGTTTCAATTCGGTTCTTGAAAGATGTTTTGACAAGACTAACGTCTTCCTCCTGCTTCACCAGGTGTTGGCTCGGTGCTAGAGACACCGAAGATGACCACCCCATTGATTTATCGGTGCCTCCAAGTCGCAATCCTCACACCACCGGCATGTGGCTGATATTGAAGGTCCTGAAAATAATTAAATTAGATTTAAAAAATTCGCTTAATGTCAACTTACCAGCAAAAGTCTAGCTTGCTTCATCATGGGGGCGGCGGGATCTCCAGCCTTTCGTTTGGAGGCTCTCTTGGAGCTGGGTGTTTGGGTGGTGTTGGATAGCCCCCTCTGCTTTAAAAATCCCACCACATTGGTTACAGATCTTGGAAGATGATTAGCAATCCCATGACGTTTCAGGTTATCTCCTTCCTGGTGAACGATTTTGTGCACAAAATTAAAAATTCGCTGTTTATGGAGGTTTGTTTTAAAATAAATGAAAAAATAAAACCAGTTTAAATAGGTTAAAGAACCTACCTAAATTTTAGAAAAAGAAATTTGAGTTTTGTGCAAATGTAAGTGTAAAAGTAAATTCAAGTTGCTCCGAAAAAAACTATTGGAATTAAATTAAGAAATAGGTACTCAGGGTTGTCTGTATTTTTAAAAAACAAACAATATGTTTATGTGTTAAGGAAAATAAAAATAATTCAATAATCGAGGTTTGTGTTAATTTAAAATATGTCTCAGGGCATGATTTATCCTACATCACTTAGATATTTAAAAATAGTACTTACAGTTTTTCGAAACCGACACTTATCGCACAAGAAACTAAACTTTGAAAATCCAGGTTCAAAGTACTGGTACTGGATGCTGCGTTTTTTGTACAAAGAATAAAAATTGAATCCTCATCTTTTACAGGTAACAATGTATCCACTGAAATTTTGTATTGCATAGGGTTATTGGCTAATAAAATGTCAACGATGCTAATTTAAATCTATTCTTTTAAATTTTGATAAATCGATTGAATTTGTCACCTTTTTTAAAATAAAAATGGACATATTAATATCTAACTTAATAATTACGCCTTAAACTAAAAAATTATCTTTAAAATGTGTTGTTGTTTTTCTCGGGCGATTTCTGCGAACGGTCCTGATATAATTCAGATAAAAAAAACTGCCGAATAAGCGTTTACATTTGACGGTGCTTTTGTATGTGATATCAAAGTTTTCGAAGTTTAAATCGGATTTTATAATAACAAGCTTCTTTCAGTTTGCTCAAACTCGTCACCAGTGAAAAATATAAAATTATTGCACAACAATTAATTTGATTTTAACCAAGTAAGTAAATATCTTATATACTAATATCAATCAACAACAAGACCTGTCTTTTCCTAGCAAAGGATTGAAAACACTGAGAAAATTACAAGACCTGAAGCCTCATAGAAAGTGAAATTCCCAATATTTTGACAGCGTTTTTTGTATGTTATGTTGTTAATTCGAAGTTTGAATCGGATTTTATAATAATTAAGCTCTTTCAGTCTTGTTTGAGACTCGTCAACAACAATAAAATTATTGCACAACAATTATCATTTTAACCAAGTAAGTGAATATCTTATATACTGATATCGATACAATTATGAATATTTTAGATATGGATTTGAAATCAATCAACAAGACCTGTCTTTTTATAACAAAGGATCAAAAACACTGAGAAAATTATAAGACCTGGTATAAAGTGAAAGTTCCCAATATTTTCTACGATAGAGACCTCAAAATAATTGCAAATCTTTACTGGAACCAATAAACTATACAAATTAAGGTATATCATAAAACTATTGTACAGAAATTATTATTTTAACCTAGTAAGTAAATATCTTATATACTTAGGTAATCGATACAATTGTGGCATATTTTTAGCTATGGATTTGAAATACTCGTCGAATTTGACGATAACGCAGTGTTACTCCCAAGACGTACCACCAAAATGATTGGATCATATTAAGCAGTTTATTGATGGAAAATATTCGCTTTTTGAAATCGTTGTCTTAAAAAATGTATGTTTTTAATAAAAAAAAACGAGGCCCCTTTCCCATCAAACGTTGGTTCCAACCAAGGATAATACACACTACTACTACAGGATAGCCTATCCTCATAAGGCCTGTGTGGAACAAATCCACTCTCTCCCCAACGTTAAATCACCAGTTGTGACGTAAGCAGCATGTTATTTCTCGCCTTGACGTAGGTTGTTTAAACAGCTGATGACTTAGTTATGGCGTCGTAAATGGTAACACACGAGGTCAATGAGCAATACTGTAGGTGTGTATCATCCTTAAGTTCGAACACCCTCTACTAGGTACAACATGAAGCTAGCTGCTGGACCCTCATAGTTACGTCACCACCACAGCATCCTGTTATATGACACATCAAACTTGACACATGTACTCTAAATGGCGCCACGGACGTGACCCAGGTCGCTATGACGTCATCACAGAACCCGAACCATGAATCGAACTTTGCACTATGTACTCTAAATGGCGCCACGGACCCGCACTGACGTAACCCACGTGACCCAGGTCGCTATGACGTCATCACAGAACCATGAAACGAACTTCGCACTATGTACTCTAAATGGCGCCACGAACGTGACCCAGGTCGCTATGACGTCATCACAGAACCTGAACCCTGAATCAAACTTTGCACTATGTACTCTAAATGACGCCACGGACGTGACCCAGGTCGCTATGACGTCATCACAGAACCCGAACCATGAATCCAACTTTGCACTATGTACTCTAAATGACTCCACGGACGTGACCCAGGTCGCTATGACGTCATCACAGAACCCGGAACGACTCAAAACTCCCGCTATGACGTCATGACGTTTGACAGATGACGTTTGACAGGTGACGTTTGACAGATGACGTTTGACAGGTGACGGTTGACATGATGGCGGGAAAACATTTCCCCCCACCCCTTTTTCTGGTACCCATAATAAAATCCCGCGGCCCCATTTTGGGGGGCGCAGCCCTGCGGGCCCCCTTTTTGGGGGCGGAGCCCTGCGGGCCCCCTTTTTTGGGGGGCGGAGTCCTACGGGTCCCAACTACAGCATCCTGTATTACGAACTTCACACTATGTACGCTAGATGGCGCCATGACGTTTGACAAGATGGCGCCGACGATGCATCCACCTTCGTGTCAACGGCGGCGCATCCACCACGTGTCAAGAATGAAAGATTGAGGTTATGGTCGGATTTTGATAGTCATACCCCCTTTGATTATCTACTAATGACTTATACTAGTTTTGCTCAACCCAAAATTTGATATTTGCAAAAACTGGAAAAGAAGGCCAACTCTTTTTCACAAAACACTTTTTTTTTTGCTCATAACATAACCTCTTTGCTCACCAAATGGTACTAAGAGTATAAGTCGACCGACAAAATCAGGATAGGAATAGTATAAGTCTACTTGTACTATTTAAATTTTATTATAGTGTATAATCTAAATAGTACAATTCAACTTATACTGATATGCCCAACAGAATAAAATTCCTTTTAAGTTAAACTATGTGGATTGAAATTAAAATTAAAGTATTTCAAATAAATTGACTCATACTGTTTGGACCAGTCGATGTAGGAACCGAAAATATATACCAAAATGACTTAAACTCATTTTCGCAAAATTTTGACTTGTACTCTTTAGCTCACCCACCATAGATATAATTTGGTCATAGGGGTAGATTTATTGGTTTTATTCATAATTCTTCCTATGTATTTATTTTGTTAAGTATTGTATTATACCAACTGGACTTATCTTACTTGCCTATGCCCATCTAACTCAAAATAAAATCAAATCAAAAATAGGTATAGGTACCTAATATTTGGATTTAAAGTAATAATCTGATTAAAATAAGTTTGCATGCCTATGAGATGGCAAGATTTTTTACAAGCTTCTCCTCTGCCCCTTCAGACATTGTTGGAGTATTTGGAGCAATAGTGGACTGTAATAACTTTTTAATGTTTTGAGAGAAGGCCTGAAAAAAAAAGAGTCAAATAAAATACGTAGATTTGTTCAGGTATATAAATGCAACAGTTTTAATAATACTCAAGAATGACAGTTAATAGTTAATTACACATCGCGGTACACGTAGTCTAGGAGGCAGTGACGATTTTCGGCACTCATTTTTCCAGTCAGACAACATGGATAAAATTGTAGGGTTAGTAATTCTAAACAAAATTCATGTATTTTTAGGAGGGGGTTTTCCGATGGGTTGAGGCGCAAAATGCGTTAAAGCTCACGAATGCACGGTCCTTTTTTTTTCAGTGATAAAAATAGGTCTACTAATGAGAAGTATACTGAAGTTACGTAAAAAAATAGTCTGGCTGATTTGTGAATATGGATAATATGTCTGGCAAGTGAAAAATTTAAGATCCCAAAATTTTCAGCCAGACTCACTTTCCACTATCTGAGATAAGCCAAATTGCTATTTTTATATAGCTACTTTATGTTCTATTGTAGTAAATGTGTAATATTTATGTCTGGGAAAATAAGTGTATTTGCATTTTTCATTGATCTTGTGAATCCATTCAAAAATTTTAGTAAGACTCAAAAATTCCTTTTTTGTATCACCAGAAGAACAAACTATTTAATAGACACCAACTGGGACAATAAGTGCTAAAAAATTTCACTGCCTCCTGGACTAACGCACGTCCGCATAACAGCGTAATTACAAAACAAAACGTTGGTTATTGAAGTTCAAGTTCTATAATAGTCAATATAACGTAGATACAAAACGTGGAACTTAGAAAAAATTATTTATAACTGATCCAGTCCAGTCGGAGAATAGGTATGCCACTATGGAAAAGAATAATTATTGTTGTCACGACAAACCGGCAAACTACGAAAGAATTACTTTTTGTAATAATAAGGATAATTAAACGCCCAAACGCGCGAAAAGAGAAAGTAATGGCCGTGACCTATTTCTTCACAGAGTTCACAGACCATTGCCCATTGGGCAAGGTGGGCACCGCCACCCTGGAGAAAGAATGGAAAAATAAAAAATGCTTTTAATACAATATTTGAAAAGGCCGTGACCTTGAAAATCTAAAAAATTCGCCTACGGCTGTTTTTTTATTTTTGTCGCCCATCCTTACTTGGACACCACGAGCCGCCACTGTCACAGACAGAACTCTAGCAACTGGTTCTGGTTGGTTGGAATTTAAAGACTTTTGGATATTCCTACGCGGGCGGTCTTATTTCAAGGGATGGAAGGTAGAAGAATACGGAATCGTGTATCTCTTTCTTTCCTGTTTCGCTTATTGACAAGAATGCTGGAAATGGCACAAACAATAATCACAAAACGGCTTAAAAATAGAATGTGGTACCCGCAGTACTCGAACAATAAAAATGATTTTAAAGATAAAAATTATTATATGTTAATTCTAAATTTGGAAACCCCAACAGACGTTGTTAAGGTTCTTTCAGTTGTCACACCTCCTACTAGTTTTGCTCCATGAATGGCCCCCAAGGGCGTACCCAGCGAGGGGAAGGGGGGGGGGGCAGCTGCCCCCCCCCTAAATTTTTTTATAAATTATAAAAAGGCTCCGCTAAGTGCAGAAAATAAAAAAATCAAAATAAACCACTATGGTTTTACTAAAAAAATTACAAACCCGAAAAATATACTACTAAATACTACTAAAATATATTCATATACCTACGTAAATCAAACGCAGCGCACTGCACAGCCTACTAGATTTGCAATTAGCGGAATTAGCAAAGAAATATGAATTTTCTATTACGATCCTGGCCCCTGCGAATTTGTTGTATTGTGTTGTTTTTCTAACGGAATTCGATTATTTTCATTTGTTATTCAATGTTAATTTGTTTGTGCAAGTACTGCAAGTAAACTTAATTTACTTAGTTGTTGATAAACGTCTATGCTATGTTGTTAGCAGTTACGTTACACTAGTAAACATTGTCAGAAATTTATATTAGATTGTACTGTAACGAAAATTACCCTGAGTCCGCCTCTGACTCTTCCCGGCCGCGTGGAGAATTCTCAAGACGCAGCGCGACACTTCGTACGTGCTGCGGAGAGAATCTTCGAGAAGCAGGCGCTTCGGATATAAAAGGAACAATGTAGGGCGGCGAGGGCAGATTTCGCCAGTGCCGGGTTGAAGAATAGAATACTTTTATAAATAAATACAAGATACAAGGCGTTACATAAACTATATAGTTAGTGTGTTTAGTTAAATTAATCAGAGTGAATTTTAGTTAAGTGTTAATAAAAGTATAGTTTTAATTAATTGGCAGCTTTTATCACATCGTAGTCGAACAAGTTCACGCTAAAAACGTTACAGTACTTATTGGAAAATCTGCTGAATTTTTCGGGCATCTCGGTATCTCCACACTGATAAATGGATATCAGGAAATTTTTTCAAACAGGTAAGTTACAGTTAGTAAGTTACATTCGACGACATTTGTGTAATATCTGTAAATTCCAATTAAAAAAAACAAAATGTTTTTTTCCATGTTACATGTTAAACAAAACACTAACATGGATATCACTCACACTGTATAAAATACTAATAGCGGCATTATTGTGTTTTGCAGCTACTAAAACTCTCAAGAGGAAAAAAGAACATGACAGTAGCAGCGGGAGCGATGATAACAATGATCAAATTTCATCGCCAAGCCCATCTAAAACTGAATCTGAATCTGAGCAACCGCTAAATTCTTTGAGATCTAAGAAAGTCAGTTGCCACGAAAATGACTTGGGTCGTTATGTAGAACAAACATTTCACCTGACGATGGAAAGAAAAAAAGAGTTATTAAAAAATCCGTGGGTTCCACCCAAGAATTACGATTTTGCAGCCGATGCCAGTCATTTGCGAAGAAAATTTAATTATGCTTGGTTAGATCAATACACACCATGGTTAGTGTGCTCTGTGTAAGCACTGTGTTTTATTTCCTCCTTCTACTGGCACAGTAAGGGGAGTGTTAGGTTCATTTATGATCAGACCATTTACGAAGTTTAGGAATATGCACGAAGATTGTCGTAAACATGCCACCAATAACTTTCACAAATCTGCATCTGCTGCTGCAAAGGCCTTTCTCGAAAATATACCTGTGGACATTCAAGTTCAAAGTTTCCACCAAAAAACAATCGAAGAGAACAAGCAAATATTGGCCTCTATTATTTCCTGTCTGTGGCACACACGATATGCCTCTATGAGGAAAAGAAGCAGATGAGGGAGTTTTTTCGATCTAATGAATTTGCGAGTTGAGTCGGGCGACATCAAATTAAAGAATCACCTGGAAAAGTGTCGTAGAAATGCTGTTTATACGTCACCAAAAATACAAAACCAACTCATATATTTATGTGGCGAAGTTATTAGGGAGAGTGTGATAAATGATGCAAAGAAAGCCATGTTCTACACAGTTTTAGCCGACGAGACAGCCGACGTTTCAGGAAAGGAGCAGCTATCCATTGGCTTGCGTTTCTATGATGAAAGTAAAAAAAAGTCCGAGAAGAATTTGTGGGTTTTGTGGAGCTGACAGCACAGGATGCCCCAGCAATTGCCAATGCAATAGACAATTTTTTAGTTAGCTATAATTTTCCACCGCATAGTTGTGTATGACTTGGTTTTGATGGCTGCGCTACGATGGCGGGCAAAGAGGGTGGCGTACAAGCGATTTTAAGGAAAAAGTACACACGAGCATTATTTTTTCATTGCTCGAACCATAAAATAAATCTTGTTGTCAATGATGCTATTGGCACCGTAAAGGATGTTATAACCTTTTTCAGGGAATCTACCACTCGCAGAAATTCCGCTCCTAATCTATCACGACTGTGTGAGACTAGATGGTCTGAAAAATACAAAAGTATTCGCTTATTTGCACAAAATTTCCTCGAAATTGTGAAATCACTTGAAAAACTATCTATCGAAGGAAACTACGCCACGAGAAAATCTGCGTACCAGTTGCATGCCGCCGTTACCAAACCCTCACTAATTGTTGCTCTAACTATAATTGCAAAATATTCAGCTTTACTGGAGCCGGTCGTTAATGCCTTGCAAGCAAAAACTATGTATTTAATTAAGTTGCAAGAACATCTGAACGTAAGTTGAAAGAACATCTGAACGTAATCCTTAACGTTCTGAAGAAAAACCGTGAAGATGCCGACCTAGTTATTGATGAAGTACTTAAAAAAGCACAAGACTTTGCATTGGAATTGGAAATAGAAATTTCTATCCCTCGAATTACCAAGAGGCAAATACATAGAAACAATCCTCCATCAGACTGTGATAGTGACTACTGGAAGCGTTCGTTAATTATACCGTATCTGGATTCAATTATAGCCTCTTTAAATATTCGCTTTTCTCAAGAACATACTCCAGCGTTTGCCTTAACAAAAATACATCCATTATATTATATGCTCGACATGGAAACCAATCAAGTAGAACAAAATGCACAATATTTTACCCAGTTTTATAAATTGGATGATATTACTGCGGAAATGGACCTTATGGTATAATTTGTGGAAGGAAAAAAAGTCAACTGAGGACCAGCTAAAAGACGTCGAAATAACTGACCTTCTCGACGAGACCGATGTTTTTTATCCCATCCTAAAACAGGCACTTTTGATTTTAATCACAATTCCATGCACCACGGCCACTGTAGAACGATCTTTCAGTACTCTTCGAAGAGTGAAGACTTGGTTGAGAAGTACCATGGGAGAGGAAAGGTTAACAGGATTATGTCTCATGAGTGTGCATCGTGATTTAATTAAATCAAATCGAGAGCAATTTGAAAATCAAGTTTTAAATAAATTTGCGACAAATCCAAGAAAATTGTTATTGAAGTAAAAATTAAGCGAGTTATGTCAAAATTTAGTAATTAAAAAGAGAAATGCAAAATCCATTGTTTTTTTTTTTTGGTCAGCCCCCCCCCCTATTTCAGATCCTGGGTACGCCCTTGATGGCCCCAATGATACATTTCTTTCCTACATATGTTTCATTTTCATCTTCCTGGTTGAGGAGTAGATTTTTTAAGTGAACCTCTGAAGAGTTTTCGATTGATTGTCTTTTATGCGCCATTGCCTGGAATGACGTCTCTTGAAGTGCGCTCGAAAAGGCTATAAGTCTTTTGTTTATTTAACTGCTCGTGCGCCCCTAAGAAAACTTTAGCTTCATAGATAAAACCCACCCACCTAGAATCCGGATCAGTCTGAAAAAGTCTGGATGAAGTCTGGATAAATCTGGATGAAGTCTGGAAAACTCTGGAAAGCTCTGGATAAGTCTGGATAATGTCTGGAAAAGTCTGGAAACGTCTGGAAAAGGCCTGGAAACTTCTTGAAAGGGTCGGAAAAATTCTGGAAAAGGTCCCAAAAGACCTGGGGATCATTTTCTAGAATTCGGAGCAGTCTGTACAAACAAGTCTGGATAAGGGCTGGATAAATCTGGATGAAGTCTGTAAAACTCTGGATAAGTCTGGATATTGTCTGGAAGAGTCTGGAAATCTCTTGAAACATCTGGAAAAGGCCTGGAAACTTCTTGAAAGGGTCGGAAAAATTTTGGAAAAGGTCCCAAAAGACCTAGGGATCATTTTCCAAAATCCGGATCAGTCTGTACAAGTCTGGATGAAGTCTGGAAGACTCTGGAAAGCTCTGAATAAGTCTGGATAATGTCTGCAAAAGTCTGGAAATCTCTGGGGCGAATTCAGGAATTACACTCAGTGTGAGTGTGATACCGGTGCGGTGCGACGCACTAGCCGTTGATAAAGATAAATGGTGCAAAATATAAACAAAACACAAATAAGAATTAAAGTTTTTTCTTCAAAATACAAAAATTAATAACAAAAATAATACATCGAACTAAAAAGTGAAAAATAAATATAGTTTAAAAAAACTAAAATACACGCTGGGGTGTTTGGTTCCACATTTCTCATACATTGAGCACCCCACGCTTTTTTGACAATAATTCTAATATTTTTTGTTCATTAATATTTTCTGTTTCTATTAAAAATTATTTTTCACCAGTGGCGGCTCGTGACTATTTAAATTGAGGAGGCTAATAACAGTATAGAATTTCATGAAATTCCTCGGAATTCCATTTAGATTTCAATTTCAAAATTCCATATTTTTTTTTTTAACTTCACTAAAATTCCTCAAAAGTTTACCACTGAAATATCCTGGAATTCCACAAAATTTTCATAAAATTCTTTAGAATTTCATGTAATTTCTTAAAAATTTCTCGGAATTCACTAAAATTTTATGATAATATCCACGTTCATAACCGAAAATTTCTCGAAAGTCCAATGAAACTTCAAGGAATTTTCAAAATTTAATTTATTTTCATAAGAATTTCACTGAAATACTCTTTTAATAGCCAAGAATTTCTGGGAATATTAATGAGGTTTCAAGTAATTTCTTAAAAATTCATCGAAATATATTGAAATTTCATGTTATTACGTGGAATTTTTCGGAATATCATCGAAATTCCATGTTTTTAGTTGGAAATTCCTCGGCATTACTAAAAATCAGTAAAAACTGAAATTTCATGTTGGGAATTTCGGTGTAATTTCATGTAATTGTTTAAAATTCCTCCATGTAATTCATTTAGGATTTCGTGTAATTCGATCGGAATTTCACTGAAATTTCAAGTAATTCGAGAGGAATTAAAATTTAATGTGAATTCTATGGAAACTCCGCAAAAATTTCACATCTAATTCCTTTTTCAGAATAACATAATTATTCTACCGAAATTCCACTAAATTATGGAATTCTGAGATTTCAATAGATTTTTGGAGATTCCAAAGGATATTTGGGAATTTTAAAGGAAATATTTTTCAGAAATCTCAATGATTGGGTTTAAAATAACCTATAAATCGAGATTTGATAAAAACATATGACAACGCTGCTCATTATACAACAAACGTCAAAAAAATTAAATATCAAAGTAGGCCTTGGTTTTTTTTGACAATCGATATAAAATGGCGTCTTTTTGTTTCAAAGATTACGATCCGAAAAGCCGAAGTATTAAAATCAGTATAATTCCGGCCCTTCGGGCTCATGATTAAAATAACTCCGGCCTGTCGGGTTCGTATAACTCCGGCCCTTCGAGTTCGCATGATTCCGGCCCTTCGGACTCGTATAACCTCGGCCCTTTGAGCTCATAATTGAGATAACTTCAGCCTTCCAGAATCGAGATTCGAAAAAAAAAGCATATGGCAACACTGCTTATAATACAACAAACGTCAAAAAATTGGCCCTGTTTGGCTACTTTTTACGTATGCGCCGAGACTAAATCTATATGCCCATGTAGGTTTTTTTTTTTTTTAATTTTGACTGTCAATGTCAAAAATTTTTACCTTTTCTTTTTTTCAAAATACAAATGTCAGAAAACGATCCCCAGGCTCCGAAAACCCTAAAATAAGAAGTTTCATCGATATACATATGTCAAAAACCAACCGCCTGGCAACGCCGAACGTCTTTTTTGACATATGTTAAAAAAAAAATTAGTACTTCCTACGTATTTGCCGAGGCTAAATCTATATGCCCATTGAAATTTTGACAGCTGTCAATCTCAAAAAAAAAAATCTTTTGTTTTTTCCAAAAAACAAAGGTCATTTTTTAGTGGGTTTTAGGGTGAGATTTATGTAACAACATGTAGCAACAGTTGGTACAAAAAATTCAATTTTCCGTCGGGTTTGGAATTCGAATTTTTGAATTTTCCCGGCTCCTGATTGGTTTGGGAATTCGAATTTTGTTTATTCCCGGCTCTTGATTGGCTTTAAAATAATCTATAATTTCGGCCCTTCGAGCTCGAGATTCGAAAGAAAAACATATGGCAACACTGCTCATGATACAACAAACGTCAAAAAATTGAAATTTCAAACCTTGAGTTTTTTGACAAACGATACAAAATGACGTCTCTTTGTTTCAAAGATTACGGCCCGAAGGGCCGGAGTATGAAAAATCAATTAACAATGAACGGGTTCGTTCGGATAAAACTTTTGTCGCACGACACTTTGGCAATATCGACAAATGTCATCTGTCAAATTTGACACATGTTCGACTTTTTCTCCGCTCTACTATAAAAGCTACGAAAATCAAACCCCGGTACAAGGTAGTTTTGCGACGCTAACTATCGATTTGTGTCAAAAAAAAATTGACAGCTGTCAACGTCAAAAAAGTTTTTTTTTTATTTTGCGAATTTCGAGAAAAAAAGTTATAGAAAACGATCCCCGGACCCCAAAAACCTTAAATATAAATTCCAAAAAAAAAAGCCAACGAAAATGACATTCCAAAACCTACTTGATAAAACTAAAGTTTTTCTCACTTACTCCGTTAAAACACTGGAAATTTTTGGTGGAAAATGAAGAAAACTCAAAGTCTCGTACTTTAAATCAGTTTTTCCGACCAGAAAAGCCCTGGAAAAGCGGACAAATTCAAAGAAAAACCTCTAAAAATGACATTCCAAAGCATACTTAATGAAATTTGAGTTTTTGTCACTTACCCCATTGGAAAACTGGGAATTTTTAGCACAAAATGTAGGAAATTCAAAGCCTCGTATTTCAAATCGGTTTTCTTGACTGAAAACGGCTTGGAAAAGCGGAAAATTCGAGGAAAAACTGGATAGAAATGTGAACACGTGAATTAAAAATTGTCGACTGTCAAAACTGGCAAATGACATTTATTAAAAAACCTATTTGAAGTTGGTACAAACGGTGTTGCCACATCAAAACTTAAAAAAAAAAACCTCTTAAATGGGATTTTGTTATTTATGTCATTTTAAAACTGGACATTTTTGCTAGAAAATGAAGAAAACTCAAAGCCTCGTATGTTAAATTGCCTTTTTCCATTGAAAAGCCCCGGAAAAGTGAAAAAATCGAGGAAAAACTGGCAAAAAGTTACAAGGCGTCACTTCAAAATGGCCAACTAAAAACAACGTTGCCACATCTCATTTTGGAAAACAAAAATAACATTTTAAAAGGGTTTTTTGTTTAAAATTTAATTTAATAATTAATTAATAATGATTTTAATAATTAAAATACTCCAAATAAATCATAGAAAACTTGTTTTTAGTTTAATTTCAATGAAAATGACATTAGAAGGTTTCCTTATTGATTATAATGAGTAAGACAAAGACAATGATAAAGTAGTATATGTTTGCAAAAACCACCGTTTTCTGAAAAAAGTAAAAATCTTAAAAAAACCAGCATTCCAAAGCCAATTTGATAAAACTAAAGTTTTTGAATATTTCCGACTCTTTGATCGGACGCTAAAAATCGCATTTTAAATATTCTCGGTTTTTGATTGGTTCTAAATTATTCACTGACCAATAGAATTATAGACTGAGTCCCGTGATTAAAATAACTCTAGCCCTTCGGGCTCGCGGATAACTCTGGCCCTTCGGACTCGCGTATAACTCCGGCCCTTCGGGTTCGTGTATAACTCCGGCCCTTCGGGCCGGGTTCGCATATAACTCCGGCCCTTCGGGCCGGATTCGCGTATAACTTCGGCCCTTCGGGCTCGCGTATAATTCTAGCCCTTCGGGCTCGCATATAACTCCGGCCCTTCGGGCTCGCACATAACTCCGGCCCTTCGGGCCGGTATTACTGAGTATCCCAGATTCACAGATATTTGTCGTGGAGGCGCGGGATTGATTGAAATAATGTTGTCAGATTTTTCTAAATAACATTGAAATATCGAAAATTGGAAAGAGTAATTTGTTAATTATTATTTTAATTATAAATCAGGAATAAAAAATTGAGATTGAATTTTCAATTTTTTGGGGGATGTTTAGCCTCCCCTGCCTCCTCTGACGAGCCGCCACTGTTTTTCACTTTTTAGTTCAATTTACTATAAAAGCGTGTTTTTTAGTTTTTTTAAACTATATTTATTTACTGTTTCTTTACATGTGTAACGCATATCGGATCAATTGTCGGACAAAAATAATGGGGCGTTTTGATACAATTTAAAAAAAGTAGGTTATTTTTGTATTTTTGACTTCGTCACTTTTCAAAATTATCAGACGCAAAATTCCAAGATTAGAGCAACAGTTAAAAGAAAAGAACAAATCAATAATTTTTCCAACAATGGCTAATTCTAAAATAATTTAACTAACTTTGCACCCTTGAAAAAGGGAACAATAAAATTTCCGAAAGCTCGGCGTTTGTGAAAAACCAGTTTTATTTTTGCCAAGACTGAATCCCAAGAATCATCTCACTTATTGAACAAGTCAGTCAAGAATTTCTACATCTATAATTTATAGTATAGATGCATAAACACATATCCGCACACCTATATTATGTTTTATACAGGGTGAGTTACTAAGAGCGCAGTGGTCCCTATCTCCTATACTAACAGAGATCGAAGAAAAAAGTAAATACAAAACTTGTAGATAAACATGAGTGCTACATTCCCAAATTATTTTCCAGTATACAGGGTGGCCCAATAAGTAGTGGTGACACAAGGCTATGTTTTTTTAAATGACTAGTCCTGTATATTATGACATTTCTGGATTCTGCGGAAAATTCTAGACATATTTCATGTACAATGTCATATACCTATCTTCAACTGTTTCGGAAGTATTGACAGTTTAAAATTGACTTTTTTGCATCTTTGACAGACTGTAAAACCTAAATTAATTTTAGAGGAAAACCGACTTTACATTCCTATCTCAGATTTCCATAAGCTATCATTTGACACCAACTTTAAATTTGACTGAAGAATATAAATTTAAGCGGAATTTTTAATCATGGATTAGATTTAAAGTTGATGTCAAATGATGCCGGTGAAACGAGCGTGCGGAAAAGTATAGTTTTCCGCACGCATTTTAGGTCATGAAAGTATCACTTTTCCGTACTAGTGCTTTTCCGTTTTTTTCTGCACTGAGTCCGGAAAAGTAGAATACCTGAAATTTTTAGGTATACAGGTACTTACAGGTAAACAGGTATACTACAGGTACAGGTACGAAAAAGTGAAAAATAAAATCTTAAACTGATGAATATGTAGGTAAAAATATTGCCTTCCATCGTGTAGAAAAAATAGTGTTCCTAACACGTGCGGAATGTCTCTTTTCCTACGAGCGTGCGGAAAACGCGTTTTCACGCACTGATTTGCGTGCGGAGAATACCACTTTTCTGCAAAGTTTTTCACGCACGCTGTGCCCAAGAAAAGTTTTTCACGCACTGATTTTTATTTTTTTTTTTCAATTTTTCTCTTCATGTCCTGCTCCTCAAAAATTTTAGATCTTTTTGAAATTCCTCCACCGTTTTTTCTCTTCAAGAAAGCTATTAGGTTTTTGCACTGACCAATATCGACCTCCTTAACGAGTTGTATACCATAAATAATAATTCTACTTATAATAAAAATAATTGTTAATGTTCTATTGTTAAAATCATTGCGTTACTGGACTTAATTAAAAAATCACATATTTGACCATTTCTCTTATCAGTAGAGCCAAATACAAACAAAAAAACAATAAATATGTCAATTTTCGCACGTTCATAGGAAAAATGTTGTACCTAACACGAGCGTAAAGTATCTTTGCCGCACTTATGGCTTGCACGAACTCCGCTGGCGCGTCGTTCGTGCAAACGCCGTTGCGTGCGGAAAAGTATAACCTTCCGCACTTGTTAGATAAATAACTATTTCCGCATTTGCGTGCGGAAAAGTGGTACTTTCCGCACTAGTTAGGAAATATACTATATTCATTTTTATGCGAAAAATCATCACAAGCAGTTCGAAAATCACTTCGTCTTAAAATTTTACCGCACGCGTCTCAAATGTTTGTTTGTATTGCAGCGTCGGCGTATATGTAGGTACTTATATGTTTATATAAAGTAATATAAGCATTAACTCATCCTTATAATTTAGGCACGTTGATAGCCTATAAGAATTAAATTTCTTGTATGTTTGCCCCAACATTTTTGTCGCACAATTACATTTATTATTTAAGAATATAATTACTGGTAACCTTCTACTTTTGTCGGAAAAATATTTGTAAAAAAAGGGATACCTGAACCCAGTATAGTTAAGAAATATCGATTACCAATAAAAATTACATTTTTTGTCCGACTGTCGATATGCCCCAATATTTTTGTCCGACACTTAGATTTTTTAATTTAGAATATAATTACTTAGACCCTCCTATTTTTGTCGGAAAAATGGTTGTAAATAAAATTGTTGCAGGAAATTGACATCTTGGGCGCATCCGACTGCGAATATGCCCCGTGAAAATTGTCCGACCAGGTTACCACGTTATTGTAAAATATTTTTATGGCAGATTCTGTTCAAATCAGCCGTGTGGTAATGAATTTTGTTTTCTCATAAATTTGACATATTCAACGTGTCCGACGCGTCGAATGCGTCAATATTTTTGTCCGACACATTTTTTTTCGTTGTTTATGTGATAAAAACTATTGATTAAAAAAAAATTACCAGTGTGGTCATAAATTTTTTTCTTGCATAAAATCGACAACTTCGTGATAGCTTGACAGACAAACGCCCCACTACCATAATGCGCTAAGCTCAAAATTTGTCCGACTCCACCCAAATAACAAAAACAAAAAGTTTCGACGGTGTGGTCATAAATAAAAAATTTAGATCTGGGCCCAAGGACTATAAGCTTTGTGAAAAAAATTACAAACAGCAAAAAAAGTACCTTTATTAAACAAACTAAATTTTAATAGATTACACCCCTAAGCCAGCCCTGTACGGCCTTGCAAGAAAATTGGAGAACAGTAAATCATCTCTAATAATCCTACATACAGTTTTCAGTGGCTACGGATCAATTAGATAAGAAAATAGTTATTTATGATATAAGTGTTAAAAGTACATTTTTAAGGCACGCATGAGAAAGTTTGCAGAATGAGCGAAGCGAATTCTGCAATTCACATAAGTGCCTTAAAAATACTTTTAACACAAATATCATACAATATTTTTTCTACAAACGGCAATAACAAGCAATAACCAGTGACAAATTGGATTTTTAAATGAATAATAAATTGGAAGCATCTTTCCTACGTAAAATTATTGAATTTGATATTTGTCAAAAAATTCAAACAACCAGCACCTTGTTTTACAGGTAATGAAATGTCTTGTCAGTTTCTTGAAAGTCTGTCGTGGTCAGTAAGCTTTTTGCTAAACATGCTACAAAATACACAAGAAAAAGAGGGTTGCATCAATCCCTTGAAAAATATAGAGAAGGCGGCCGATGGAGCTTCCTCAGTTGTTCAAATTTTACCATTAATATTAATGTAAATAATTAAAAATACAAACTTTTTTTGACGTTTGCTTTCAAATTATGATGTTTCATTTTTAACACTAGTGCCTTAAAGACTTTTAACACTAGTGCAATAAAGTAACATTTTTAATGCTTCGAGGGGGTGTTAAAAATTGCATTTTTAACACGTTTGTAGAAAATAGTTATTTATGATATAAGTGTTAAAAGTACATTTTTAAGGCACGCATGAGAAAGTTTGCAGAATGAGCGAAGCGAATTCTGCAATTCACATAAGTGCCTTAAAAATACTTTTAACACAAATATCATACAATATTTTTTCTACAAACGGCAATAACAAGCAATAACCAGTGACAAATTGGATTTTTAAATGAATAATAAATTGGAAGCATCTTTCCTACGTAAAATTATTGAATTTGATATTTGTCAAAAAATTCAAACAACCAGCACCTTGTTTTACAGGTAATGAAATGTCTTGTCAGTTTCTTGAAAGTCTGTCGTGGTCAGTAAGCTTTTTGCTAAACATGCTACAAAATACACAAGAAAAAGAGGGTTGCATCAATCCCTTGAAAAATATAGAGAAGGCGGCCGATGGAGCTTCCTCAGTTGTTCAAATTTTACCATTAATATTAATGTAAATAATTAAAAATACAAACTTTTTTTGACGTTTGCTTTCAAATTATGATGTTTCATTTTTAACACTAGTGCCTTAAAGACTTTTAACACTAGTGCAATAAAGTAACATTTTTAATGCTTCGAGGGGGTGTTAAAAATTGCATTTTTAACACGTTTGTAGAAAAACAATATTATATGTCTTCTGACAAACTAGATTTCATTGGATTTCACCCCTAA
Organism: Ceutorhynchus assimilis; assembly: GCA_917834065.1. Lineage (NCBI taxonomy): Eukaryota > Metazoa > Arthropoda > Insecta > Coleoptera > Curculionidae > Ceutorhynchus > Ceutorhynchus assimilis. The sequence goes on along the minus strand of OU892285.1, from coordinate 18,167,539 downwards.
GCCAGCCCTGTACGGCCTTGCAAGAAAATTGGAGAACAGTAAAATATTCAGAAAATCATCTCTAATAATCCTACATACAGTTTTCAGTGGCTACGGATCAATTAGATAAGAAAAACAATATTATATGTCTTCTAAAAAAGTAGTTTTTATTGGATTTCACCCCAAAGCCAGCCCTGTACGGCCTTGCAAGAAAATTGGAGAACGCTAGAATATTAAGAAAATCATCTTCAATAATCCTACATGGAGTTTTCAGTGGCTACGAATCAATTAGATGAGAAAAACAATACTATATGTCTTTTAACAAAGTAGTTTTTATTAGATTTCACCCCAAAGCCAGCCCTGTACGGCCTAGCAAGAAAATTGGAGAACATTAAAATCTTCAGAAAATCATCTCTAATAATCTTACATACAGTTTTCAGTGGCTACGGATCAATAAGATGAGAAAAACAATATTATATGTCTTTTGGCACACTAGATTTCATTGGATTTCACCCCTAAGCCAGCCCTGTACGGCCTTGCAAGAAAATTGGAGAACGCTAGAATATTAAGAAAATCATCTTCAATAATCCTACATAGAGTTTTCAGTGGCTACGGATCAATTAGATGAGAAAAACAATATTATATGTCTTTTGACAAACTAGATTTCATTGGGTTTCACCCCTAAGCCAGCCCTGTACGGCCTAGCAAGAAAATTGGAGAACATTAAAATATTCAGAAAATCATCTCTAATAATCCTACATACAGTTTTCAGTGGCTACGGATCAATAGGATGAGAAAAACAATATTATATGTCTTCTAACAAAGTAGTTTTTATTGGATTTCACCCCAAAGCCAGCCCTGTACGGCCTAGCAAGAAAATTGGAGAACATTAAAATATTCAGAAAATCATCTCTAATAATCCTACATACAGTTTTCAGTGGCTACGGATCAATAAGATGAGAAAAACAATATTATATGTCTTCTAAAAAAGTAGTTTTTATTGGATTTCACCCCAAAGCCAGCCCTGTACGGCCTTGCAAGAAAATTGGAGAACAGTAAAATATTCAGAAAATCATCTCTAATAATCCTATATACAGTTTTCAGTGGCTACGGATCAATTAGATAAGAAAAACAATATTATATGTCTTCTGACAAACTAGATTTCATTGGATTTCACCCCTAAGCCAGCCCTGTACGGCCTAGCAAGAAAATTGGAGAACAGTAAAATATTCAGAAAATCATCTCTAATAATCCTACAGACAGTTTTCAGTGGCTACGGATCAATTAGATAAGAAAAACAATATTATATGTCTTCTGACAAACTAGATTTCATTGGATTTCACCCCTAAGCCAGCCCTGTACGGCCTAGCAAGAAAAATGGAGAACAGTAAAATATTCAGAAAATCATCTCTAATAATCCTACATACAGTTTTCAGTGGCTACGGATCAATTAGATAAGAAAAACAATATTATATGTCTTCTGACAAACTAGATTTCATTGGATTTCACCCCTAAGCCAGCCCTGTACGGCCTAGCAAGAAAATTGGAGAACAGTAAAATATTCAGAAAATCATATCTAATAATCCTACAGACAGTTTTCAGTGGCTACGGATCAATTAGATAAGAAAAACAATATTATATGTCTTCTGACAAACTAGATTTCATTGGATTTCACCGCTAAGCCAGCCCTGTACGGCCTAGCAAGAAAATTGGAGAACAGTAAAATATTCAGAAAATCATCTCTAATAATCCTACAGACAGTTTTCAGTGGCTACGGATCAATTAGATAAGAAAAACAATATTATATGTCTTCTGACAAACTAGATTTCATTGGATTTCACCCCTAAGCCAGCCTTGTACGGCCTTGCAAGAAAATTGGAGAACAGTAAAATATTCAGAAAATCATCTCTAATAATCCTACATACAGTTTTCAGTGGCTACGGATCAATTAGATGAGAAAAACAATATTATATGTCTTCTGACAAACTAGATTTCATTGGATTTCACCCCTAAGCCAGCCTTGTACGGCCTTGCAAGAAAATTGGAGAACAGTAAAATATTCAGAAAATCATCTCTAATAATCCTACATACAGTTTTCAGTGGCTACGGATCAATTAAATGAGAAAAACAATATTATATGTCTTTTGGCACACTAGATTTCATTGGATTTCACCCCTAAGCCAGCCCTGTACGGCCTTGCAAGAAAATTGGAGAACAGTAAAATATTCAGAAAATCATCTCTAATAATCCTACATACAGTTTTCAGTGGCTACGGATCAATTAGATAAGAAAAACAATATTATATGTCTTCTGACAAACTAGATTTCATTGGATTTCACCCCTAAGCCAGCCCTGTACGGCCTAGCAAGAAAATTGGAGAACAGTAAAATATTCAGAAAATCATCTCTAATAATCCTACAGACAGTTTTCAGTGGCTACGGATCAATTAGATAAGAAAAACAATATTATATGTCTTCTGACAAACTAGATTTCATTGGATTTCACCCCTAAGCCAGCCCTGTACGGCCTAGCAAGAAAATTGGAGAACAGTAAAATATTCAGAAAATCATCTCTAATAATCCTACATACAGTTTTCAGTGGCTACGGATCAATTAAATGAGAAAAACAATATTATATGTCTTTTGGCACACTAGATTTCATTGGATTTCACCCCTAAGCCAGCCCTGTACGGCCTAGCAAGAAAATTGGAGAACAGTAAAATATTCAGAAAATCATCTCTAATAATCCTACAGACAGTTTTCAGTGGCTACGGATCAATTAGATAAGAAAAACAATATTATATGTCTTCTGACAAACTAGATTTCATTGGATTTCACCCCTAAGCCAGCCCTGTACGGCCTAGCAAGAAAATTGGAGAACAGTAAAATATTCAGAAAATCATCTCTAATAATCCTACATACAGTTTTCAGTGGCTACGGATCAATTAAATGAGAAAAACAATATTATATGTCTTTTGGCACACTAGATTTCATTGGATTTCACCCCTAAGCCAGCCCTGTACGGCCTAGCAAGAAAATTGGAGAACAGTAAAATATTCAGAAAATCATCTCTAATAATCCTACAGACAGTTTTCAGTGGCTACGGATCAATTAGATAAGAAAAACAATATTATATGTCTTCTGACAAACTAGATTTCATTGGATTTCACCCCTAAGCCAGCCCTGTACGGCCTAGCAAGAAAATTGGAGAACAGTAAAATATTCAGAAAATCATCTCTAATAATCCTACATACAGTTTTCAGTGGCTACGGATCAATTAAATGAGAAAAACAATATTATATGTCTTTTGGCACACTAGATTTCATTGGATTTCACCCCTAAGCCAGCCCTGTACGGCCTAGCAAGAAAATTGGAGAACAGTAAAATATTCAGAAAATCATCTCTAATAATCCTACAGACAGTTTTCAGTGGCTACGGATCAATTAGATAAGAAAAACAATATTATATGTCTTCTGACAAACTAGATTTCATTGGATTTCACCCCTAAGCCAGCCCTGTACGGCCTAGCAAGAAAATTGGAGAACAGTAAAATATTCAGAAAATCATCTCTAATAATCCTACATACAGTTTTCAGTGGCTACGGATCAATTAAATGAGAAAAACAATATTATATGTCTTTTGGCACACTAGATTTCATTGGATTTCACCCCTAAGCCAGCCCTGTACGGCCTTGCAAGAAAATTGGAGAACAGTAAAATATTCAGAAAATCATCTCTAATAATCCTACATACAGTTTTCAGTGGCTACGGATCAATTAGATAAGAAAAACAATATTATATGTCTTCTGACAAACTAGATTTCATTGGATTTCACCCCTAAGCCAGCCCTGTACGGCCTAGCAAGAAAATTGGAGAACAGTAAAATATTCAGAAAATCATCTCTAATAATCCTACAGACAGTTTTCAGTGGCTACGGATCAATTAGATAAGAAAAACAATATTATATGTCTTCTGACAAACTAGATTTCATTGGATTTCACCCCTAAGCCAGCCCTGTACGGCCTAGCAAGAAAATTGGAGAACAGTAAAATATTCAGAAAATCATCTCTAATAATCCTACAGACAGTTTTCAGTGGCTACGGATCAATTAGATAAGAAAAACAATATTATATGTCTTCTGACAAACTAGATTTCATTGGATTCCACCCCTAAGCCAGCCCTGTACGGCCTAGCAAGAAAATTGGAGAACAGTAAAATATTCAGAAAATCATCTCTAATAATCCTACAGACAGTTTTCAGTGGCTACGGATCAATTAGATAAGAAAAACAATATTATATGTCTTCTGACAAACTAGATTTCATTGGATTTCACCCCTAAGCCAGCCCTGTACGGCCTTGCAAGAAAATTGGAGAACGCTAGAATATTAAGAAAATCATCTTCAATAATCCTACATGGAGTTTTCAGTGGCTATGAATCAATTAGATGAGAAAAACAATACTATTATGTCTTTTAACAAAGTAGTTTTTATTAGATTTCACCCGAAAGCCAGCCCTGTACGGCCTAGCAAGAAAATTGGAGAACAGTAAAATATTCAGAAAATCATCTCTAATAATCCTACATACAGTTTTCAGTGGCTACGGATCAATTAGATGAGAAAAACAATATTATATGTCTTTTGGCACACTAGATTTCATTGGATTTCACCCCTAAGCCAGCCTTGTACGGCCTTGCAAGAAAATTGGAGAACAGTAAAATATTCAGAAAATCATCTCTAATAATCCTACATACAGTTTTCAGTGGCTACGGATCAATTAAATGAGAAAAACAATATTATATGTCTTTTGGCACACTAGATTTCATTGGATTTCACCCCTAAGCCAGCCCTGTACGGCCTTGCAAGAAAATTGGAGAACAGTAAAATATTCAGAAAATCATCTCTAATAATCCTACATACAGTTTTCAGTGGCTACGAATCAATTAGATGAGAAAAACAATATTATATGTCTTCTGACAAACTAGATTTCATTGGATTTCACCCCTAAGCCAGCCCTGTACGGCCTAGCAAGAAAATTGGAGAACAGTAAAATATTCAGAAAATCATCTCTAATAATCCTACATACAGTTTTCAGTGGCTACGGATCAATTAGATGAGAAAAACAATATTATATGTCTTTTGGCACACTAGATTTCATTGGATTTCACCCCTAAGCCAGCCTTGTACGGCCTTGCAAGAAAATTGGAGAACAGTAAAATATTCAGAAAATCATCTCTAATAATCCTACATACAGTTTTCAGTGGCTACGGATCAATTAAATGAGAAAAACAATATTATATGTCTTTTGGCACACTAGATTTCATTGGATTTCACCCCTAAGCCAGCCCTGTACGGCCTTGCAAGAAAATTGGAGAACAGTAAAATATTCAGAAAATCATCTCTAATAATCCTACAGACAGTTTTCAGTGGCTACGGATCAATTAGATAAGAAAAACAATATTATATGTCTTCTGACAAACTAGATTTCATTGGATTTCACCCCTAAGCCAGCCCTGTACGGCCTAGCAAGAAAATTGGAGAACAGTAAAATATTCAGAAAATCATCTCTAATAATCCTACAGACAGTTTTCAGTGGCTACGGATCAATTAGATAAGAAAAACAATATTATATGTCTTCTGACAAACTAGATTTCATTGGATTTCACCCCTAAGCCAGCCTTGTACGGCCTTGCAAGAAAATTGGAGAACAGTGAAATATTCAGAAAATCATCTCTAATAATCCTACATACAGTTTTCAGTGGCTACGGATCAATTAGATGAGAAAAACAATATTATATGTCTTCTGACAAACTAGATTTCATTGGATTTCACCCCTAAGCCAGCCTTGTACGGCCTTGCAAGAAAATTGGAGAACAGTAAAATATTCAGAAAATCATCTCTAATAATCCTACATACAGTTTTCAGTGGCTACGGATCAATTAAATGAGAAAAACAATATTATATGTCTTTTGGCACACTAGATTTCATTGGATTTCACCCCTAAGCCAGCCCTGTACGGCCTTGCAAGAAAATTGGAGAACAGTAAAATATTCAGAAAATCATCTCTAATAATCCTACATACAGTTTTCAGTGGCTACGGATCAATTAGATAAGAAAAACAATATTATATGTCTTCTGACAAACTAGATTTCATTGGATTTCACCCCTAAGCCAGCCCTGTACGGCCTAGCAAGAAAATTGGAGAACAGTAAAATATTCAGAAAATCATCTCTAATAATCCTACAGACAGTTTTCAGTGGCTACGGATCAATTAGATAAGAAAAACAATATTATATGTCTTCTGACAAACTAGATTTCATTGGATTTCACCCCTAAGCCAGCCCTGTACGGCCTAGCAAGAAAATTGGAGAACAGTAAAATATTCAGAAAATCATCTCTAATAATCCTACATACAGTTTTCAGTGGCTACGGATCAATTAAATGAGAAAAACAATATTATATGTCTTTTGGCACACTAGATTTCATTGGATTTCACCCCTAAGCTAGCCCTGTACGGCCTAGCAAGAAAATTGGAGAACAGTAAAATATTCAGAAAATCATCTCTAATAATCCTACAGACAGTTTTCAGTGGCTACGGATCAATTAGATAAGAAAAACAATATTATATGTCTTCTGACAAACTAGATTTCATTGGATTTCACCCCTAAGCCAGCCCTGTACGGCCTAGCAAGAAAATTGGAGAACAGTAAAATATTCAGAAAATCATCTCTAATAATCCTACATACAGTTTTCAGTGGCTACGGATCAATTAAATGAGAAAAACAATATTATATGTCTTTTGGCACACTAGATTTCATTTGATTTCACCCCTAAGCCAGCCCTGTACGGCCTAGCAAGAAAATTGGAGAACAGTAAAATATTCAGAAAATCATCTCTAATAATCCTACAGACAGTTTTCAGTGGCTACGGATCAATTAGATAAGAAAAACAATATTATATGTCTTCTGACAAACTAGATTTCATTGGATTTCACCCCTAAGCCAGCCCTGTACGGCCTAGCAAGAAAATTGGAGAACAGTAAAATATTCAGAAAATCATCTCTAATAATCCTACATACAGTTTTCAGTGGCTACGGATCAATTAAATGAGAAAAACAATATTATATGTCTTTTGGCACACTAGATTTCATTGGATTTCACCCCTAAGCCAGCCCTGTACGGCCTAGCAAGAAAATTGGAGAACAGTAAAATATTCAGAAAATCATCTCTAATAATCCTACAGACAGTTTTCAGTGGCTACGGATCAATTAGATAAGAAAAACAATATTATATGTCTTCTGACAAACTAGATTTCATTGGATTTCACCCCTAAGCCAGCCCTGTACGGCCTAGCAAGAAAATTGGAGAACAGTAAAATATTCAGAAAATCATCTCTAATAATCCTACATACAGTTTTCAGTGGCTACGGATCAATTAGATAAGAAAAACAATATTATATGTCTTCTGACAAACTAGATTTCATTGGATTTCACCCCTAAGCCAGCCCTGTACGGCCTAGCAAGAAAATTGGAGAACAGTAAAATATTCAGAAAATCATCTCTAATAATCCTACAGACAGTTTTCAGTGGCTACGGATCAATTAGATAAGAAAAACAATATTATATGTCTTCTGACAAACTAGATTTCATTGGATTTCACCCCTAAGCCAGCCCTGTACGGCCTAGCAAGAAAATTGGAGAACAGTAAAATATTCAGAAAATCATCTCTAATAATCCTACAGACAGTTTTCAGTGGCTACGGATCAATTAGATAAGAAAAACAATATTATATGTCTTCTGACAAACTAGATTTCATTGGATTTCACCCCTAAGCCAGCCCTGTACGGCCTTGCAAGAGAATTGGAGAACGCTAGAATATTAAGAAAATCATCTTCAATAATCCTACATGGAGTTTTCAGTGGCTATGAATCAATTAGATGAGAAAAACAATACTATATGTCTTTTAACAAAGTAGTTTTTATTAGATTTCACCCGATAGCCAGCCCTGTACGGCCTAGCAAGAAAATTGGAGAACAGTAAAATATTCAGAAAATCATCTCTAATAATCCTACATACAGTTTTCAGTGGCTACGAATCAATTAGATGAGAAAAACAATATTATGTCTTAAAACAAACTAGATTTTATTGGATTTCACCCCTAAGCCACCCCCACATACAATTTTCAGTGATTTCGGATCAAATTAATAAGAAAGCACAACTCTATTATAACATTAATTTCAATAGAATACTTACGTCTACCTTGTGTTTAGTACAAAATAGAATTTCAAAATGCTAAAATATTTATAAAACCATCAGTCTTAATTATACTGTGTGTTATTTTATTTTTTTGTAAAAACATTTCATTTATTGATTGAACTTGTTAATTTAAAAAAAAAAACGCACGGCACTGGTGATTCGGGTGTTTCCGGAAGATTGGCTGCTAAACATTGGCTGCCAACTTCACTGCGGTCTCTTGTCCTATTATATGAATTTTAATGTCAAATATTTGTCAAACTATGCATAAAATGCATTGAAATGAATGACAGTAGAATTAGTCCAGGAGATTATTATGCATTAGTTGTGTCCCAGATACTTTTGGTGACGATGGTACCTATCAATTTATTATGCTACAAAACAAATGTAAAGAAACAAAAGTACCACGTACCACTAAAAATTGGAGACATCGTGGTAGCAAATGACGCCCTAAACAGTGCTTATTTCGTTCTATTTAAAGGAAATTGGGATCCCTTCGAAGAGAATTGAAGTTCCTACATTTTTTAATTTTTCATTAAACAAACTAAAATTTCAATAACTCTTAAATTCGGCGACATATGGTGAAAATAATTTGAAAAACCAACAATTTAAACTCTTTAATTCCGTCTCTGGACTCTGGAGGCCAACACTAACATTAGCATTTGTTAGAAGTTTTCCGAACTTAAGATTTGGAATTTTGGTTTTTGGATTCCCCTATATAGGGTAATTTCACTGGTTAACCGGCCATCACCGGTTCTCGGCCATTTTTTGGTTTAATGTTGATAAATAAGAAAACTGCAGAACGTATACCTATTCTCTATTCTCGATGCTTATATCTGACTCTCTGTTACTTTCTCGTACCCATAAGACTTTGGGTGTTGTTAGGGGTGCAATTGGTTTAGACTTGAAAAATTATTTAGTAGAGGTCTACTCAAGTCGCGAGTACGACGTCCGTTTTTCTTGAAAAGTGCTTAGTGATGTTTGAGCAGAAAATAGTATTTCAACATTTTTATGTTAGAAATGTACCTATGGAAAGTGTTTATACTTATAGGAATATATTTTACCTTTATAATTTTATGAGAAAGTCTTATTAAAACTATTTTTTTTTCATGAAATTTTAGGCGGCCGGAAAGTGGTATTGAAAAAAACACGTACTTTAGTACTCGGCAATGTGGCCAAGAATCATATACTCATTCAATGTTTCTATTTTGAATTCATTCAGATTATATAAATAGTTAATACATAATAAATTTTTTAAAAGGTACATTTGGATATCTTCTTTTCATATATTAGTTTGCGGCCGTCAAATCTATATATATAAAAATGAATGCCACTTTTCGTTGTAATTTTATAACTCAAGAACGGACTCACCTAGTCAAACCAAATGTTTAGGTTTTGTTCAGACTATTTATAAGATGGTTTATGTGAAGTTTGCACAAAATCGGTCGAGCGGTTCTTCATTTATCACATTTGTAAGCAATTTAGCAATTTCCTTACTTTCATAGTGTTTATCCTATCTGTGCGCCATATTGAAGCATTCATTAGGTTATGTAGCAACCATAAAGGTAGCAACCCTGTCCTGTGACGTAATAGAAATGTCATTTATGAATGACATTTCTGACTTTTGACACAGACCAGGTTTTTTCTAGAATCAAGAAGAACAACAACCACGTGCCACGAAACAAACCGTTAATCGCCAGTTTTTCCAATAAAAGTTAATTAAAATAGAATCGCAACTTCTTTTATTTTGTAAACTAACATCGCCGGCCTTCCCTACAACTTCAGGTGTGGGGTTACAGCATTGTTCATGTCGAGGTCTACAGTCTACACTCGGGGGCTACAGCAAGTTTGAGCCGTCTAGTGCAGTATAGTGAAAATTATGTTTTTGGGCAAAATTATGGTTTGCCTGTGATTTTTTTTTTCTTTAAGGAGCGATTATCCTATTTAAAAAATAAAAATGGATGTGAACAGTGTCGAGGACTTTGAAAATTTTATGGCGGAGCGGCTACAGCAGCAACCAAATAATAATAATAATGCCGAGCAAGCACCACCGAATCCTGTGCAAGATCCAGCTCAATTGGTGAACGTTGTTAATATGCTGGTACAACAGAATGCACAAATGCTGCAAATGCTTCAGTTGCAGCAGAATCAAGCAGCTACAACCCCTTTTGCTAGGAATTCCCAAAGCCAAGCTGGTAATATTTCAAATTTTAATATTATGCCCGACCTTTCGAAGAGCATAGACAAATTCAACGGTGAAGAAGACTCGAGTAAGGCCAAAATATGGTTGCAGCAAATTGAAAGCACAGCCTTGCTACATAATTGGCCGGATGCCTTTATTTTTCAAACAGCAAAAACTAATCTAGAAGGTGCTGCAAAGTATTGGTTCATGGGTCGTAGTGCAGAGCTTGTTGATTGGTCCAGCTTTAAGAATGCCTTCAAAAAAACGTTTGTTTTCATTCAAAACAAAACAGACAATTTGTTTTCATTCAAAACAAAACAGACAATAAAGAAAATGCAAGAACGAGTACAGCTGTCAAGTGAGGGGGTTTCAATCTACTTCCATTGTAAAGTAGCATTATGCAAAAACTTGGAACTTTGCTTTGAGGAAGTTAAAGAGCAAGTAGCGATAGGGCTCTGGTCCAAAGAGTTGAGCAATTTCATCATGTCGAAAAGCCATTATGACGAAGATAGTTTGTTCCAAGACATCGTTAATTATGAGAGGATTGTTTTGGCACGTAAAACCAGAATTAAGGACAGAAAGGAACCTCAATTAGACAAAAAACTTGCACAAATTTTTAAGCCCGAAATTAATAGGTCCAGTGGCGTGCCTGCAGTTGGAAATGGTAGTGCTTTGAGATGCTTTAACTGTAATATCCTAGGTCATGGTGCTTCCCAGTGCATTAAGCCACCAAGAGCAAAGGGCTCCTGTTATATTTGTGGGTCGCTTCAGCACCAGAAAAAAGATTGCCCAAAGTTTACGCCTACTGTAGTTAGGCCTAAGACGGAACATGCATCTACTTCTTCATTATTAGTGGAGCCAAGCGTCACAAGTGGATACATGTTGCCAATTGAATTGAGTAAGGAAAACATTTCTATTTATGTAAACTCTATTGTGGACTCAGGTAGTGCAATATCACTGATAACTTATGATACTATTAAAATGTTTAATTTCAAATTTTCTGAAATACCAAATAGGTCTTATGAAGGCATAAATAAGACAAAATTAGAAATCTTAGGTTCAATTTTGTTTCAAATTAATGTTGCTGATATTGTTTTTGATTTACTTTTGTATGTGGTCCCAAATGATACTATACCCTATACATGTCTTTTAGGGCGTGACTTTATGACAAACAATCAAATTATTATATCTTTTACAGGTACACAAGTAAACATTTTGCCTTCACCTTTAAACTTGAGTAAAAGCAAATCTGAGTGTCCCGAAGAAATTTTGCATATAAAGTATGTAGAGCAAAATGAAATTGATTTGAATATAAATCCATCTCTGGATCCAACTCAAAGTAAAATGTTAACCGACCTTTTTATTTCTGATTATTTAAATACACCAAGGCCTCTTGAGCCACAGACTAAATATGACTTTAAAATTGTGGTAGATCCTAACCATGTTCCTTTCTTTTACAAACCACGCAGGCTTTCTTTTTCTGAACGACAGGCTGTGCAAGAAATAGCCAAGGATTTATTTTATTTATATTAACTATGGACTATAGACTTTGTATTGATTACAGGTCTTTAAACAAAATTACTTTACGTGATAATTTTCCTATCCCATTAATTGAGGATCAGATCGATCAATTAAGAGATAAAAACTACTTTACCCAATTAGATTTGAAAAATGCATTTTATTCTATTAGTATTGAACAGTCATCCATAAAATACACATCTTTTGTGACACCTGATGCTCAATATGAATTTTTGAAATTACCATTTGGTACAAAAAATGGCCCTTCAGCATTTATGAGGTTTATTCGTACAATTTTCCAAGATTTATTAGAACAGAATAAACTTTTAATTTATATCGACGATTTATTGATAGCAACAAAAACAATTGAAGAAAATTTAATGATTTTAAAAGAAATATTCAATTTATTGGTACAAAATAACCTACAACTAAGACTGGATAAATGCTCTTTCCTTTATACAGAAATTAATCATTTAGGCTACTTAATTAACGGCTCTCAGATTAAGCCTAATGATGCACATTTGAAAGCTATAAAAAATTACCCGATGCCTCGAACTACAAAACAATTACATAGTTTCATAGGATTGGCGTCCTATTTCAGAAAATTTGTGCAGAACTTTTCAATAATAGCCGGTCCCTTATATGATTTGTTGAAGAAAAATGTACCTTTTTATTTTGGTCCTGGACAAATAAAGAGTTTTAACACTTTGAAAAATTTACTAATTTCCGAATCTGTCTTAGCTATATACTCTCCCACTGCCGAAACTCAAGTCCATTGTGATGCCAGTTCTCATGGTTTCGCTGGAATTATTTTACAAAAACAAACTGATCAAAAGTTTCATCCAGTTTTATTTTATAGTCAACGTACGAATGAAGCGGAGTCAAAACAACACAGCTTCATTTTGGAATTGAAAGCAATAATTAATACTTTGACAAGATTTCGAGTTTATCTTCAGGGCATCTCTTTCAAAATTTATACTGATTGTGATAGTGTTAATGCGGCTCTAAAGAAAAAAGACATAAACCCTAAAATTATGAGGTGGAGTCTTATTTTAGAAAATTTTGACTATAAATTAGAACACAGAAGTGGAACACAAATGCAACATGTTGATGCGTTGAGTCGCTGTTTTGCAAATGTGTTAGTGTTAGAAGAGACTTCTTTCAAAACAAATCTCGGAGTTAAACAAGGACAAGACTCAAAAATTTTGGAAATAAGAAATTCTTTAGAAACAAATCAATCAAAATTGTTTGAATTAAATAACGGTTTAGTCTATAGGAAACATAATGATTTACTTCTATTTTATGTCCCTTTGTCAATGGAGAATAATGTTATTCATAGTTGCCACTATGATCTTGGTCATGTGGGCACCGATAAATGTTGTTTGGCCATTAAGGAACATTATTGGTTCCCCGATATGCGTAACAAAGTCAAAGCCTACATCTCGAACTGTTTGAAATGTGTAGTCTATTCTCCAGATAGTGGCAAAAAAGAAGGTATGCTTCATAATATCCCAAAGGGTGACCAACCTTTCAATGTACTGCATTTGGATCATTGTGGTCCATTGGAAAAATCCAAACAAAAATACAACAAATATATATTTGCGGTGGTGGATGCTTTTTCAAAATTTGTGAAAATTTATGCATGTAAAACAACTAACACCTCTGAAGTCCTGACACATTTATCTCAATATTTTTCCAATTACAGCAAACCCTCAAAAATAATTACTGATCGTGGATCAGCATTCACTTCTAAAGCTTTCACAGATTTCTTAGAATCTCAGAATATCACTCATATCTTAATTGCGACAGGTGTACCACGCGCAAACGGTCAAATCGAGCGATTTAATCGTTTTATTATTCCCATGGTTGCCAAATTGACAGAAACTCCTGACCGTTGGGATCAAGTTTTAAATCAGGTAGAATTTGCTATAAACAACACCGTAAATAGATCTACAGGTCAGACACCAGCTAAACTGCTATTTGGAATGAACCAAGTAGGCAAGATTAATGATGATTTGACATTTTTTCTCTCATTTATTAATAAAAACTTTGAAGATATTCATAAATTAAGGCAAGAGGCAAAAAATAGAGCGAAACCAAGAATACAATAAAACCTACTATGACCAACGACATAAAGAAGCTAAGTTGTATGACATTGGCGATTATGTGGTAATACCGAACGTTGACGTTACTCCTGGAATTAACAAAAAATTACTGCCAAAATTTAAAGGCCCTTATGTGATTAAAAAAATATTACCTAACGAACGATACTTTATTACTGATATAGACGGATTTCAGGTCACTCAAAGACCTTTTGAGGGTATCTTTAGTGCTGATCATATTCGCCTTTGGGCGAAATCTCCAGAATAAAATATTATGATGTTCGATACTTCGATATGTGTATTATGGTAGTATGATATTTTTGAAATTAAAACCTTATGTTTATGTCTTATGAAACTATTATGATGATTATGCCTTATGTATTTATGAACTTATGACCTTATGACCAGTTGTGATTTTATGTCCATTCAGGAATTTATGTATACTTGATTATGAATTTATGTATAATTATGAACTTATCTAAAAAAAAAAAAAAAAACCTTATGTTGTAAATTTATGTTATGCATTATGTTAGCTTAATATGTAATATTCTTACATCACATTTTTATGTAATATTCTTATGTCTTAGGTTATTTTTTTTATGTATACATCTTTTCATATTATTTTGTACTTTGCAATCTTTGTTAGTATTGTGCATACACTCATTTCTTTACCAAAGCGAGGACGCTTTGAGGGTCAGGACGACCGAGTTGTAAACAATTTAGCAATTTCCTTACTTTCATAGTGTTTATCCTATCTGTGCGCCATATTGAAGCATTCATTAGGTTATGTAGCAACCATAAAGGTAGCAACCCTGTCCTGTGACGTAATAGAAATGTCATTTATGAATGACATTTCTGACTTTTGACACAGACCAGGTTTTTTCTAGAATCAAGAAGAACAACAACCACGTGCCACGAAACAAACCGTTAATCGCCAGTTTTTCCAATAAAAGTTAATTAAAATAGAATCGCAACTTCTTTTATTTTGTAAACTAACATCGCCGGCCTTCCCTACACATTTTTTGTAATAAATTAAATATTCAATAAATGGAGGATCATTTTGCTGTCAAATTGACACTTTTTTCAGCGTTGACAGTGCCAGCATGTTGTTATGTCATTAATGTGGTCATTCCATTACTTATCTATATATATCAAAATGAATGCCACTTTTCGTTGTAATTTTATAACTCAAGAACGGAATCACCTAGCCAAACCAAATGTTTAGGTTTTGTTCAGACTATTTATTAGATGGTTTATGTGAAGTTTGCACAAAATCGGTCGAGCGGTTCTTCATTTATCACATTTTTTGTAAATAAATAGAGGATCATTCTGTTAATGGGGATTTTGCTGTTAAATTGAAACTTTTTTCAGCGTTGACAGTACCAGCATGTTGTTATGTCATTAATGTGGTCATTCCATTACTTATCTATATATATAAAAATTAATGCCACTTTTCGTTGTAATTTTATAACTCAAGAACGGACTCACCTAGTCAAACCAAATGTTTAGGTTTTGTTCAGACTATTTATTAGATGGTTTATGTGAAGTTTGCACAAAATCGGTCGAGCGGTTCTTCATTTATCACATTTTTTGTAATAAATTAAATATTCAATAAATGGAGGATCATTTTGCTGTCAAATTGAAACTTTTTTCAGCGTTGACAGTACCAGCATGTTGTTATGTCATTAATGTGGTCATTCCATTACTTATCTATATTGTCACAACTACCCGCTTTACAGGGGTGACATGGGGGGTTTGTAGCTTTGGGGGTAGATGGAGAGAAACTCGCTCGGGTTATAAAAAAATATATGCTATATATTTTCCCAAATATAACCTTACATGTATGCTAATCCTATAAGGTACATGACCCTTCGTACACTGGGGTCCTTATAGGGGGCCACACGTCAATTCTGCTTGGGGGACTGTAGATAAGTTTATCGTCACCCTTATGCCTTGTCCAGAGGGGCGTTCCCAACGAGAGGTAATTGCACTGGACAACGATAAGGCTGAAGATACCCAGAGGGGCGTTCCCAACGAGAGGTACTTGCACTGGGGAGACTTAATTCCAGAGGGGCTTTTCCAACGAGAGGTACTTGCACTGGTTTAAGTCTGCCTTTGCTGCGGCTTGCAGCGCAATTTATATTAATTTATTGCTGAATTGCAGTAAATATTCGATCGAATCGGCAATTAAATTAATAAGGTTGAATACCGGGTCCTCCTTTCCCAAGCAGCTAGTTGACAATATATATCAAAATGAATGCCAGTTTTCGTTGTAATTTTATAACTCAAGAACGGACTCACCTAGCCAAACCAAATCTTTAGGTTTTGTTCAGACTATTTATTAGATGGTTTATGTGAAGTTTGCATAAAATCGGTCGAGCGGTTCTTCATTTATCACATTTTTTGTAATAAATTAAATATTCAATAAATGGAGGATCATTTTGCTGTCAAATTGAAACTTTTTTCAGCATTGACAGTACCAGCATGTTGTTATGTCATTAATGTGGTCATTCCATTACTTATCTAAAGTCTGTTTTTTTTTAAAGATAATTCCCCAAGTCAAAAATTTAGTAACTATGTTGGCAACACAAGCCTTTTCTACACAAACATTTTGAAAGCATTGACAATTTTTCATTGTATTACCAACATAATGTCAGTTTGACTTTTATCTTTAAAAAAAAAACAGATTTTATATATATCAAAATGAATGCCACTTGTCGTTGTAATTTTATAACGCAAGAACGGACTCACCTAGCCAAACCACCAGCGTTGACAGTACCAGCATGTTGTTATGTCATTAATGTGGTCATTCCATTACTTATCTATATATATCAAAATGAATGCCAGTTTTCGTTGTAATTTTATAACTCAAGAACGGACTCACCTAGCCAAACCAAATGTTTAGGTTTTGTTCAGACTATTAATTAGATGGTTTATGTAAAGTTTGCACAAAATCGGTCGAGCGGTTCTTCATTTATCACATTTTTTGTAAATAAATAGAGGATCATTCTGTTAATGGGGATTTTGCTGTTAAATTGAAACTTTTTTCAGCGTTGACAGTACCAGCATGTTGTTATGTCATTAATGTGGTCATTCCATTACTTATCTATATATATCAAAATGAATGCCACTTTTCGTTGTAATTTTATAACTCAAGAACGGACTCACCTAGCCAAACCAAATGTTTAGGTTTTGTTCAGACTATTTATTAGATGGTTTATGTGAAGTTTGCACAAAATCGGTCGAGCGGTTCTTCATTTATCACATTTTTTGTAATAAATTAAATATTCAATAAATGGAGGATCATTTTGCTGTCAAATTGAAACTTTTTTCAGCGTTGACAGTACCAGCATGTTGTTATGTCATTAATGTGGTCATTTCAATACTTATTTTATTTATTTATGAAAAAAATTTACTAAGCCCGCATACGGCGCCATGTCTTATAACCGATACCAAGTTTATTTTGTATTTTGTATACCGCGCCATCTCTGATACCTGGAACGAAGCTCGGCATTGCAGATAGAGTAGAACAATGCTGCACAGAACTATTCCGATCAGATAGAGTGGTGCAGAAAGAGTAGGTCAGATAGAGTAGCGCAGCTAGACCAGAACAGATGGAGTAGTGCAATGCATGCAGTGCAGATAGAGTGAAATAGGGCTGCGCTAGAGATTTTTTTGTTTTCTTTACATTCTTTGAACATTCCTGTGCCTGAGTTTATTTATTTGGTGGTAAACTTTACAAGAATAATGGCCACAAGCTGCCTAAAAAACGATGATGAAAAATTTTAATTTTAGGTGACTTCTGATCCAGAGAGTAAACATTAATTTTCTTCAACCAAAGCCAAATTCACCATCGAAAAAAACTTAATTTAATTCAGCTAATAGATACATTAACACAACATTTAATAGATATATTTAATAATTCAGAGGCGGTACGAAGTTCGCCGGGTCAGCTAGTATTACATAAAATAATGTTTGTTTCGAACTTCAATTTTCATAAATACTCAGGGGCCGAGAACTACCTTATCTCGGCCACTACTAAAGTTCAGTGGCCGAGAACCCATGGATCCATATATTTTGTGTGGTTCAATTGTCGGCCATTATTAAATTCCTGATTGCATGTTCAATGGAGTAGGTACCTATACCACCTACCTTACTAAAGTACCCATCATTTAAGATAATTCACAGATCTAAACAATTTTGCTAAAAGAAAAGTTTTTTTTTTCTGTCTTTTTTAGTGGCTCCCACAAAAAAAAGTGTAAGTTCCAAGAAAAAAACAACTGTCAGACCCAAGGCAAAAGCAGTAGCTAAACGAACTATGTTCCAATATTCTGGAAACGATTTAAAAAAAGCTTTACATGAAATCCGAATCAACAATATTTCAGTTCAGTTCGTGAAGCCAGTAGAAGGTTAAAGGCCCGAGAACCACACTTCAAGACCGGCTCACTGGACGAATTCCTGATGCAAGCTGAGGAAACCAGGACCACAGCCTCTATTAACTGAAGAAGGCGAAAAAAAGATTAAACAATGGGTGATTAACCTTTTCAAATGTGGATTTCCCAAAATTAATTTAGAATCTGGTCTGAACTTATTTAAAGGAGGAATGCCGAAGCAAACTTGGTACCTACTCTAACTTCATGAGAAGAAACCCAGAAATCTCTTTGAGAGAAGCAGAAGGCATTAATAAAGCTCGTGCAGTTGTGACTGAAGAAGCTATTAGAAAATGGTTCCTGGAATTGGATGATTACTTCAAGGAAAATCATCTAGAAGCTATTTTCAGAGACGCTCGAAGAATTTTCATTGGAGATAAATCCGCCGGTTTTTCACTCTGCCCCAAATCTGGTAAAGTCCTTGTCCCAAAGGGGTTTAAAAATTTGTTCAGCTTCAACAAGGAAATGCGAAAGAGAACATGACACTTTTAGTAGTGTTTAACGCTGACAGAAAATTTGCTTCACTTTTGGTTCTATTTCCATATGTAAGACCGAGAGCAGTAGTTGATGTTGATAATGCCAAATGGATGGGTTCTAGGCAAATCCGAGAAAGACTGGATGACATCAGACGTCTTCTTCGAATACCTGGAATTTGTATGGCCGAGACCTGATATAAAATTGGCCGAGATCTGCGGCGAGGGACCGAGAACCAAAAAAATTAATTTTTTTTAATTTTTATTTTTTTTTAATTTTTTTCGCTTTTTGTATTTATATAACGTACTTATTTTGGCAATTGCCTAATTATACTGCATACGACTAGTCAGCATCAGTCCGGAGGCCATGGGTCTATGGGTTCCTTGTATACATCTTACCTTTGGGCGCCACCAAGTTAATTGTGACTTAACTAGGAAGATAACCTAATGATGTTATAAACAAAACCTGTGCAATTGGAGAGCTTATCAATAAAACAACTAATTAGGTACAATAATGTATCTGGCTTCTTTATTAAAAAATAATAACAATAATGAATACGGATAGCCAGGACATCATTATGGCTGGTACCAATTTATAAATATTTGATTATAAAAAAATTAATGTAAATAACGCATATATAAATATGAATTTTAAGTGAACATGACTAAAAACCTTTTACACAGTGTGGTTTTCGTCCAGGAATATGTTAATGAAAAGTCGGTTTTCGGCTTATTTGGACTTTATTTAATGAAATATCTAAATCAACAGCCAACGTTTCGACGCATTCCGCATCATTCTCAAGGCTAAAAGAAAACATGCAAAGAACGTTACAAGCATTTCACAACGATTAACATTTTAAAAATGACTGACAAAATAAATTAACATTTAAAAAAAAAAAAAAAAAAAAAAAAAAAGAAGCATTTACAAAGGTTTAAAAAATAAATAAATTAAAAAATGACGTATAAAAAATAAATTAACATTTAAAAAGTTTCAACAATGACTATTACATAACAAGAGATAAGTAAAATGAGTTTCACAAATTATATTTTTGAAAAACTATCAATCCAGACAACATAGAACCAATTACCCAATTTGACTAATAAAAACGTCGTATTGTTATCTACAAAATACCTTACCAAAGTTTACCTTACCTAGATTATTAAAGCTATGAATCGCATCATTCGGACCGATTCATCAATAACAACAAACAAAAAAGTTCACACACCAAAGAGCGGTACTATTGCTTGCCGTGATGTTTCGGTACTACTTTTTCATATCGATCTGCATTGGTACGTAAAACTAAATTATTGATAATGTTGATTCCCACCCCACCAAATTTCACCTTTAAAAAAGCTTAATTTGGGGAACAGAACCAATTGAAAACAATCGAATGGTCGGTTTATAACTGATTGGTTATGATGTTGCAGTAAATTGTACTTAAGTTTTGTGTATCCATGTTAAGGTTTACATTGGGTTTATTAGTCGTTATATGGCACATTTCTAAGAAGAGTCTTTGTTGAAAATTAGGGTGACTGTCTAAGATAGTCGATGATTGGAAGTCAAACTGGTGTCCAGTTTCGAAGTAATGTCTTGCTAGTCCTGTTTTTGGATTATCTATCTTAGTAATATTACAATCCCTTTTGTGTTCTGATATGCGATTTTTCAGATATTGTTTTGTTTGGCCTACATAGCATACATTGCAGTTATTGCATGGTATTCTATACACTACATTACTAGTGTTATCTTTAGGGGTGGGATGTTTAACTTGGGAAAAAAGATTTTTAACTGTTTTTTTATTGTACATTGCCACTTCAGCGGTCTGTGTACCAAGTTTTTTTCCGAGGGGTTCAGATAGACCTTTCACATATGGTATTTTGTAATATTTTTTGATAGTTTGCAAACTGCCGTGTGTGTTGGTGCCATTAGCGTTTTTGCGGGGTTGTTGGTTTAAGATACGGTTGGTAAAGTTTATGGGATAGTTATTTGCAGATAGGGTGTTCTTCAGTTGATCTATATTCTGTTTCCAAAATCTTTTATCTGATAGTCTAAAGACTTTGTTCTGAAGTTGTTTAATAATATTTATTTTTTGATGAAGTGGGTGTGCTGATTGATAATTAAGTATTCGATTGGAGGTAGTAGGCTTTTTGTATAGGTTTAAAATTATTTTGTTGTTATTTTGTATGAGTAACAGGTCCAAAAATGGGAGTTTATTTTCCCTTTGGACTTCGCAAATAAATTCCAGGTTGTCGTTTATAGAGTTCAATTTGTTCAACATCATGTTCACCTTATTTTTCGGAATCGCTGTGACTGAGTCGTCCATATACAGAGTGGTCCATTGAAAAGTATCCACCTAGATTTACCGGTTTTTGTGAAATTTAAGAAAAAAATGCTCGGACACGTGTATTTTGTTTCTGAGGGGGAAATATTCTCTGCATATTTTTAGCCCTGTCACATTCAACCCCTAACGGGGGTGGGCTCCAACCCCTTAATCTTTAATGGAAAGATGGGTCGAGTGATAGCTCGTTTGAAAGGGCACGAAATTAGCTTTCCAATGGTACCCTGTTTGTCGGATTGTCCTTCGACAGTTAACGCGAAAACGACGCTAAGAGCCTCACTCCTGTATTTTTGGAATCAATAAAATGAAGGACTTACATTTCAGTTATCGCGATTCAAAAGAGCTACAATCATAATTCAAATTACTTATTTAAGTAAAAACTCATTGTTTCAACGCCAAAAAATATCCGCCCTATTTTAATACAAAAAGCCAAAGACGACAAAATAGGTAAATGTTTTGTTATCTTTTATCAGAATAAAATGCATTCATTTATTGTGTGCGTTTTTTTTGTAAAAATAAGTAAGCAGATACACACTTGGTAAATGAAGGAAAAAAATTTAGGTTTATTCCGTTCATTGATTTAGTTTGGTTGATTTCGAGACGATCTAAATTTTACTGACAAAAATGATTCATTCCATTGCAGAACGAGTGGAAATTATCAAGCTTTATTTTCAAAATAATAGTTGTGCTAGGCTTACTGCTCGTTTATTTAATGACGAAAATGTCAATCATTCGTATGTGGCGAAATTAGTGCAAAAGTTTACCGATACTGCATCTGTTGCTAATGTGAAACGCCAGCCGCAACACAGCAGAAATTAAGCTGTGGAAGTAGCTGTTTTGGGACATGTGGCATTGGATCATACCCAAAGTACCCGTCAACTGGCTCAAGTCTCAGGTGTCCCCCGTTCGTCCCTATTAAGGATTTTAAAAGTGCACAAGTTTCATCCATACAAAACTAGATTAGTACAGGAACTTAATGAGGATGATCCTGATAGAAGGATGCAGTTTTGTGAAGAAATGAGTCAGCGTTTAATGCAAGAACCGGACTTATTATTTAACATTTGCTTCTCTGATGAGTGTACATTTTATTTAAATGGTACATTCAATAGACATAATTGCCGTTACTGGGATGATAGTAACCCACATTTATTCCGTGAGGCCCATACCCAACACCCTGAAAAAATAAACGTGTGGTGTGGCATCTTAGGAAATCATATTGTAGGACCACTTTTTATTCCTGGTAATTTAACTGGCGAAGTGTACCTAAACATGCTTGAGGATGCAATTGACCCTTTGATAACAGAAATAATAGAAGATGACCTAAATCATAATGTTGATCGGCTTCATTTCCAACAAGATGGAGCGCCTCCGCATTACGTTGCTGCTGTTAGAGATTTTTTAAATTTACGTTTCCCTGGACGGTGGATTGGAAGAAGAGGCGCAATTGAATGGCCTGCCAGGTCACCCGATTTATCGCCTTTAGACTATTTTTTGTGAAGACACTTGAAAAATAAATGTTTTGCCACGCAACCCGATTCTATAGAAGATCTTCGCCAGCGAATAATAGCTGGGTGCAGAAGCATAACACCTGATGTGCTGCAAAATGTCCGAAACAGATTTGAACAAAATTTATATTATTGTATGGAAGTAAATGGGTCACATTATCAAAACTTGTTAAATTAACGTTATACTAAAAAAATTAACAGTTTATGTTTTCGAGAACATCGTATTCTTAAATAACTGACCATGATTGAAAGCTAATAAAGAGAATTCATCAAATAAATATTGTTACTAGTTATTTTGTCTCGAAATAAGTGAAATTTAAGTCCTTTGTTTTATTGATTCCAAAAATACAGGGGTGAGGCTCTTAGCGTCGTTTTCGCATTAACTGTCGAAGTAAAATCCGACAAACGGGGTACCATTGGAAAGCTAATTTCGTGCCCTTTCAATCGAGCTATCACTCGACCCATCGTTCCATTAAAGATTAAGGGGTTGTAGTCCACCCCCGTTAGGGGTTGAAGGTTACAGGGCTAAAAATATGCAGAGAATATTTCCCCCTCCGAAACAAAATACACGTGTCCGAGCATTTTTTTCTTAAATTTCACAAAAACCGGTAAATCTAGGTGGATACTTTTCAATGGACCACTCTGTATAAAAAGAAGAACGGGACTTGGAAATCAAGATTTTCCAATGTCTTGGACACAATATAGTCCATTATCATGGTTGCTAAAATTGGACTTATTGGCGCCCCCATGGGAGTTCCGAAGGTTTGTTGGTAGTATTGCCCTTCATAAACAAAATAGCTACTTTTAAATGTAAACCTTATGAGTAAGTGAAAATCTTCCTTGCTTAATTTAGTATGTTTGGATATTTCTGTCCAATGCAAATCGATTATGTTGACGACCAAATCCTGTGGTATATTGGTAAAAAGAGATTTAACATCAAAAGAGACTAGCTCGTAATTGTCTGGTATGTTTACATTCTTCAACTTATCAGCCACCTCATAGGAGTTTTTTACATTATATTGGAATTGTGTAGATAATTTATTTAGTATTTCATGCAGAAATTTTGAAATTTTATATCCCGGACTGTTAACACAAGAAACTATTGGTCTTAAAGGTCTATTTGTTTTATGTAATTTAGGAAGGCCATAAATTTTTGGTGGTATGTTATTATAGGATAGGATAGGATAGGAGAACTATTACAAGATAACAAAACTTATTCCAAACTTACACGTGATCCAACCAACAAATATCAAACAGAAAGTAATAGTTTAGCAAAAATGCTACAAACAAAAATGTACATTGAAGATTGGGAGGCAAAAAGGCTGAAATCCTATAATAACATACCACCAAAAATTTATGGCCTTCCTAAATTACATAAAACAAATAGACCTTTAAGACCAATAGTTTCTTGTGTTAACAGTCCGGGATATAAAATTTCAAAATTTCTGCATGAAATACTAAATAAATTATCTACACAATTCCAATATAATGTAAAAAACTCCTATGAGGTGGCTGATAAGTTGAAGAATGTAAACATACCAGACAATTACGAGCTAGTCTCTTTTGATGTTAAATCTCTTTTTACCAATATACCACAGGATTTGGTCGTCAACATAATCGATTTGCATTGGACAGAAATATCCAAACATACTAAATTAAGCAAGGAAGATTTTCACTTACTCATAAGGTTTACATTTAAAAGTAGCTATTTTGTTTATGAAGGGCAATACTACCAACAAACCTTCGGAACTCCCATGGGGGCGCCAATAAGTCCAATTTTAGCAACCATGATGATGGACTATATTGTGTCCAAGACATTGGAAAATCTTGATTTCCAAGTCCCGTTCTTCTTTTTATATATGGACGACTCAGTCACAGCGATTCCGAAAAATAAGGTGAACATGATGTTGAACAAATTGAACTCTATAAACGACAACCTGGAATTTATTTGCGAAGTCCAAAGGGAAAATAAACTCCCATTTTTGGACCTGTTACTCATACAAAATAACAACAAAATAATTTTAAACCTATACAAAAAGCCTACTAGCTCCAATCGAATACTTAATTATCAATCAGCACACCCACTTCATCAAAAAATAAATATTATTAAACAACTTCAGAACAAAGTCTTTAGACTATCAGATAAAAGATTTTGGAAACAGAATATAGATCAACTGAAGAACACCCTATCTCCAAATAACTATCCCATAAACTTTACCAACCGTATCCTAAACCAACAACCCCGCAAAAACGCTATGGCACCAACACACACGGCAGTTTGCAAACTATCAAAAAATATTACAAAATACCATATGTGAAAGGTCTATCTGAACCCCTCGGAAAAAAACTTGGTACACAGACCGCTGAAGTGGCAATGTACAATAAAAAAACAGTTAAAAATCTTTTTTCCCAAGTTAAACATCCCACCCCTAAAGATAACACTAGTAATGTAGTGTATAGAATACCATGCAATAACTGCAATGTATGCTATGTAGGCCAAACAAAACAATATCTGAAAAATCGCATATCAGAACACAAAAGGGATTGTAATATTACTAAGATAGATAATCCAAAAACAGGACTAGCAAGACATTACTTCGAAACTGGACACCAGTTTGACTTCCAATCATCGACTATCTTAGACAGTCACCCTAATTTTCAACAAAGACTCTTCTTAGAAATGTGCCATATAACGACTAATAAACCTAATGTAAACCTTAACATGGATACACAAAACTTAAGTACAATTTACTGCAACATCATAACCAATCAGTTATAAACCGACCATTCGATTGTTTTCAATTGGTTCTGTTCCCCAAATTAAGCTTTTTTAAAGGTGAAATTTGGTGGGGTGGGAATCAACATTATCAATAATTTAGTTTTACGTACCAATGCAGATCGATATGAAAAAGTAGTACCGAAACATCACGGCAAGCAATAGTACCGCTCTTTGGTGTGTGAACTTTTTTGTTTGTTGTTATTGATGATCGGTCCGAATGATGCGATTCATAGCTTTAATAATCTAGGTAAGGTAAACTTTGGTAAGGTATTTTGTAGATAACAATACGACGTTTTTATTAGTCAAATTGGGTAATTGGTTCTATGTTGTCTGGATTGATAGTTTTTCAAAAATATAATTTGTGAAACTCATTTTACTGATCTCTTGTTATGTAATAGTCATTGTTGAAACTTTTTAAATGTTAATTTATTTTTTATACGTCATTTTTTAATTTATTTATTTTTTAAACCTTTGTAAATGCTTCTTTTTTTTTTTTTTTTAAATGTTAATTTATTTTGTCAGTCATTTTTAAAATGTTAATCGTTGTGAAATGCTTGTAACGTTCTTTGCATGTTTTCTTTTAGCCTTGAGAATGATGCGGAATGCGTCGAAACGTTGGCTGTTGATTTAGATATTTCATTAAATAAAGTCCAAATAAGCCGAAAACCGACTTTTCATTAAAAACCTTTTGGTATTTACACTTGTGAGTGATAAGAAAAATACAGTATGGGTTACACTTTACCAACAGGCAAATTAAACACAGAAAGATGAAAGTTATTGTTAGGGCAACCTCAGGGTAAAATTCTAGAATTTTATTTAAGGGGCACTTACCGAACCTAATTCAGTATCCAGTGATTTACATAGAATTTGCCTATATAGTAAAAGGTGTAACTTACATGTGATACAAGTGTTTGTTATCTTCACATGTATGTGTAAATCCAGAAGTTCCAAAAGTGAGGTTAGCTACATGTTTGGTCTCACTGTAGATAGACAATGGTATGATTCTAGCAGAGTGGTACCAAAAGAGTTGCTGAAGAAAGGCTACCAAAGCCCCAACTGAGAGCTATCTAGATCCAGTCTAGAATCTCTCTAAATACAGCTTAGCAACTGTCCAACTATAGCCTAAGACTGTCTAGCTACAGCCTAGCACTAGGAGTAGGAGTAGGATTGTCCAACTATAGCCTGACTAGGATTGTCCAACTATAGCCTGAGACTAGGAGTAGGATTGTCCAACTATAGCCTGAGACTAGGACCCTATAACGATGTTCGTATAAAAAAACAAATCGAGCCCCAAATATTAGAAATAATCTTACCTCAAATTGAGGGATACTCTAGACCAAAGGTGAAGTCTTAAACTTCCAAATGCTGCTCGGAACAGTCCTATTAAAAAAATGGAACACGTGTTGTAAGGTTAATATTTCCTGAAGAAAATCTCAAACTTACCGAAACAGAATCCAAAAATGACCAAGGGACGACTCTAGACAATTATCAGCAAGAAATTAGTCTAAAACTTGAGCTCCCTGGCACAAAATTCCAAAAAGTCCCGCCCCAAAAATAATTAGGGCCGAGGCCCGAGACCGGACGACTACTCAGCGTGAGGTCGCAGATCAAAAGGGGAGATTCTTCATTTAGAATTTAGATTTCGGAAGAAGACTTTCATCTGTCAAACTTCTAATTTTGACATTGAAGAAAATTATAGAAAAGGACGTGTTCAGTTTCACCCCAAAAGTACGAACTGAGAATCGGTTGTGTAAAAAATGACTGGTGAATGTTGAAAAGTGCCTATAGAACATATATCAAAAAGGTAGAACAGAGCCTAAATTGTTAGAGTATCATGTTCCTGAAGTGTGACGCTCTTGAACTGTTCGACATAAGCAGCACTGGAACGCTCTCGTCTTAACCCCCACCATTTCAAATTTCAGGAGCATGAAACACAGACAAAAGGGTTGGTGCACGAGGGGGCAGGGGATAACAGAAATGAGTAGCTCAAGTGTACGACACTCTAAGCACTGGAACGCGCAAAGCAATTGTGGAGCACTCCTGAGCTGCTCAGGAGTAACTCAAATGGGTCACTGGAAAGCACCACACGTCTAAAGAAAACGCCTAGACAAAACAGCTGTTCAATGACATGATGGAAATGAAAAGTCAAAGAGTAACAACAATTATTATCATAAACTCAGATTATTGATTGGATTTGCAAACAGATATGATGATGGTACTAACTCCTTTTCCTAAGATTCTAATCAATAACAGCGGGCCCTGCCGTACTGAATCAAACCTTCCTAGATCAATCAACAGAACTTGCAAACCTGCACAAAATCTTTCAGTAGAAGGCAGTAATCAAGGTAACAAAATCTGGGCACAGAAAAGACAGTTGTTTATTTATTTATTTCATTGTAGTTCTATATAGAATCATATCTACTAGAGCAAAACACAGTAGCATATCAAACAAGAAATTGAAAATGTTACATCTAAAGCATGGTTTAGACGATTAATTTTTGATAAAAAATAATTCCAAAGATTTACTTAATATCCTCACATTGTTGATTCAACACTTTTTTCCATATTAACTACACAGAGGCGTAGCCAAACCAAACGTGGACGTCGGCGACATCCGAATTGCGAGGCCCTTTTTATGTAGGGTGGGGTGGCCATAGGATTTCTTGAGACAAAAAGCAGGTACGGGTAGCCGAAGGAAGAATTTTTTGAGTGTCACGCCCCTGTCTCCGAGCAGTTATTTTCAATGAAGTAGTAAGAAGGTTGGAATAGCTCTTTGCCTATCTACTCAATACATATATTTGCGGCCAACATTAGAGTGAGAGAATAGGAGAAGTCCATGAGATTTTCTTGCTCTTACTAGCGCTATCTCATTCTGAAATCAATTGGATGACGCAAAGTTCATTCCATACCTCTTTCTACTTCATTGGTTATTTCACATAGTATACCATGCAGAGAACATCGAGTCTATAAGATTCGCCTCCAAGCCTAGTCCAGCTTTATTTCAGTATTGAAAATATCTGTAATGCGGTATAGAATGTAGTTAGGGCGCCAAATACGGTATAGTTTGTAGTTGGGTTCTCAGAAATGCGGCATTTGGCAAAAGGAGATGGAATGGAGTGAGACAGCATGACAACTCCGAAAGTATCCAGGGGTTCTAGAACCCACGATTCGCATACAATCGTTCATTTTCATTTAGTGTGTGAGTGTTGGAAGTGAAAACAAAGCAAGATGGGTGAGCAGAGTAGGTAAAGAGATTTAATTTTAAAAAATTACATCCTGAGGTAGAAATAGAAACTTTGGAATTTGAAAGTTGTCAAGAATATAAGGCTCCAATTAGATGCAAACGATAGGGAGTGATTTTGCAGAAACTAAGAATTTTATAGGAAAGCTCAGTGCCGATACATATACAAACTGGATAGTTAGGAGAACGTTTCTTAGGGCCAGTATTTCAATGTTCCCTTAAGGTACAGAATAACGTTGAGTCATCCTTAATAAAAGTTTCACCGTATATCAAAGTTCCCTTAAATCAAGGTGGATGGACCTGAATGAATCGATTTCAAGTTCACCTTAACAATAAGGGTACCTAGTTAAGTCTTGATTTTAAGGTAATATTGAAATACTTACCATCCCTGAATATACAAAAATTTAGCTTTTCGCAAAATTTCCGTCTGTCCAAGTCCAGCATAACAACCTTAACAAGAATGCACAGAAAAAGGGCAGTTCTAATTTGCGGAATAGAAAAAAGGGATGCAATGCACAAATTGGCATCAAAATTTAAAAAATAACTGAGGCTACTATCCGACGTGACAGTTATTTGAAAAATAGTCTGAATGTCCAACTACAGGTTTGTTATAGGTTGAAATAGTTATCCCGCGTGCGACTCGTGCAAGCGTATAACGCGATTACCTGGTATAACCCATTTTGCGCAGTGCTGATTAGATTCTATACCGCATTACAGACATTTTTATACTGTACCAAAGCTGGACTGGGCTTGGGGGCGGAGCTTATAGACTCGATGCTCTCTACATGGTCAAACTTTGACATGGTATACTATGTAAAATCGCCTCCGGGCATATCAACGGTATTAGTAGTAGTAGTAAGCATGCCATTTGATAACAATACTTATTTAGTCAAATATATTAATTTTTTTCCGACAATCTACCGAAAAAAATAGAAACCATATGATTTGAGAGTTCTAGGTTAATTTGCAGTAGAATTGATAAGTTTTAGCGAAATCTATGATATTTAGAAGTTTCGTATAAGATTAGGTTTATTTGTTCTCTACGTTTTATTTCGGAAAATCGGAGTGTCAATTTTTAGGTTCGGTAACCTATTTTTTGCGAGGCTCCTTAGGGCGCGAGGCCGTCGGTGGCGGTCGCCGATGGCTAGCTACGCCACTGTAACTACACCTCCAAAGTCGATTTCTTACTTAGCTGGCCGAGAACCAGTGAAATGACCCTACTCCTATATTCCCCGAATTTATTATCAGGGCAAGACGGAAAAAAAAAATTAGTGAGTGATTTCAAGATGTTAACAATAACTTGACTATTGGTTTATCTGCCGCAGCACTGTCATAGAGATTGAAGATCAAGCATGCTATAACTTGTGACGTCTCGAACCAGAAGAAACAATCGCCGTTATTATTGCAGATGTATGTCACATAAAATCGTTGCGCTCTTTGTACAAATGGCAGCCGCGTATTCGCTTTTTACGATGGTCTTCTAATTTGCAAGTCGTCGGAAGGCCATAGAAATTGATGCCCATTGAAAATCGTTAAATATCCGTTATTTGCGTGTATTTTTTTTTTTCAATATCTTTAATTGTAAAGGACGCAAATAAAAATTGTTAATTTACTGCGGCAACACTGCAGGGCAAATTTTTCTTGTTTGCTTGATGATGGTTTGCGGATGGACATTCTGCTGCATGACCTTCCACGGTCAATGCTTCTTCTACACCGTTTTATTATTGCTGGTTTGGCCGCCCACTGTATGTTCTATGTTGCAACCTAAGGAAA
Source organism: Ceutorhynchus assimilis (assembly GCA_917834065.1). NCBI lineage: Eukaryota > Metazoa > Arthropoda > Insecta > Coleoptera > Curculionidae > Ceutorhynchus > Ceutorhynchus assimilis. Next base: position 18,136,976 of record OU892285.1, on the reverse strand, counting down.
ATCTTATCTAAACGTTTCTCATTTAAATAATACAAGATTTCCTGAATCTTTTTTTCAAATTCTTTTTCTTGTACCGTTCTAACACTACTTATCGGCGGAATATAATCTATGTTTTCGATCGAAACACAACGGTTAAAATTTTATCTGATTTAATTTTAGGCTGGCTATAGCAACTAGCAGCAATCTATACGACTAGATCGATCAATAAGGAAATCGATTTTAGATAGATATTTTACCATAGTCAGTGGTCGAGCAAAAGGATTTACAGGAATCTCGTTGGTGTCTACTTGTATGCAGACTATAATTCATACCTATTAGTTGAATCTTTTGACTGAAGTTCCAAACTGTCTTCTTAATTTTGCTCAATTTTATGTTGGTAGTTTGATATTTTGGTGCATAATGTTTAGGTTTCCTGCACGTGGCGGTTGGCCAAACTGATAATGTCTAACGCTTTTGTTCTATGTGCCAAAGCTTCTTCAGATTTCTGTTAGAAGAGGGTTTTAGGTCAGTCAGTCAGGATTTTGGTGTTGGTCGGAGCATCTCTGATTTATGACTTGTTTGCGCATCTCTCCGGTTCGATTACGTTATAATTATAATAATAATTTGCTCTCTACGCTTGGATGATACTTATTTTTTCACACAGTAAATTTCTTTTGTCTAGTTGCTGCAAGTTGCTGCGGCAAGTTAGCCCCCCATAACCGAATTTCATTTCAACTTTTTTGGTAGAAATCAATTGTGCTAGAATTGTGCCGAATTGTGCTGCTTATAATAGGAATTGTGCTATTTTGGTAATTGAGTTATTTACAAAAAAAGTAGAGGGCGTACTTGACGCTCAGCCCCCTCATTTTTTTTAATTCCGAATTTAAAAAAAGTGTTTTCCTTGAGAATCGGGATTGTGCTGCAAATATTTTCCTTCCTACTTCATTTCATCACGTCATTTTTTGTATAAACATTATGGCGGGGCTAACTTGACGCTCAGCACCACCATTTTTTTTAATTTTCATAAAAAAGAGGTTTTTTTCTTGAGAATCGGGATTGTGCTGCACATATTTTCCCTCCTACTTTATTCCATCATCCCATTTTTTGTTTAAACATTATAGCGGGGATAACTTGACGCGCAGCCTCCCCATTTTTATGAATTCTCATTTAAAAAAAAAAAGTGTTTTCCCTAGGGTTGCCACCTGTCCGGTTTTCACCCGGACAGTTTGTATTTTTCTGAAATTAAGTAAAGTATGTAGAGTCATTTTAGGATGATCATGGCACTCTAGTTAAAAAATTAAAATTTAATTTAAAAACAAAATTTGGACAAAACTGGATTCAAAAGTGGTGCATTAGGACGTAAAACGATGTGTAGATTCCGAAAAACAGAAAATTTACAGGGTGTGCCATTTAAAAATTAAAAGTTCCGGTCATTTCCGGTGAAACCGGAAGTCAACAAAACTTGTCAATAATGCATAAAAATGGCGTTTGGTTAGAATATCAACCCTACTAGTCTGGGAGACGACCGCATATTTCCTACCCCGATCGAGTTATGTGTCGACACTATTATCAATATATAGTATTATGTGCATCTATTAACCTGTATTCCTGCCTGAAAGCAAATGCTGCCGGAAATATCTTTTAACAAATTATTAACAAATTGAAAAAAACGTAACACTACCTCCATCGAGTTATGCCCTAAGTAGGGTATCAGATTGAAGGTCTCGATGTCCCCTATCTAAAAAGTCGATCCTGCCTCGTGAGAACTTGCCGGAAAAGGGTGGCAGGACAGCTTATTGAGGCAAGGGCCCGCGGTCTCTGCTTTGACACCTATCAAGCTTTGCGCTGAATGATGTGTCAAATTAAAGGTGTCAATAAGTTGATTTAAGGTCTGTTCGCACAGAAATCACAAACCAGTCAGAGCGAACTTCATTGGTTGGAAACAGTCAGGAAACTAGTTTCAACCAATGAAATTCACTTCTTCTGGTTTGGGATTTCTGTGCGAAGAGACCTTAAATCAACTTATTAACACCTTTAATTTGACACATCATTCAGGGTAAAACTTGATAGGTGTCAAAGCTGAGACCGCGGGCCCTTGCCCCAATAAGCTGTCCTGCCACCCTTTTCCGGCAAGTTCTCACGAGGCAGGATCGACTTTTTAGACAGGGGACATCGAGGCCGTCAATCTGATATCCTACTTAGGGCATAACTCGATGGGGGTAGTGTTACGTTTTTTTCAATTTGTTAAAAGATAATTTCCGGCAGCATGTGCTCTCAGGCAGGAATACAGGTTAATAGATGCACATAATACTATATATTGATAATAGTGTCGACACATAACTCGATCGGGGTAGGAAAAATGCGGTCGTCTCCCTAACTATACCAAGTTTCGTTGATATCGATAGACAAATAGAAAAATGGCAGCCGGAAAGTCATCTCGTGGGCACCCGGTATAATACCACAAGAGAAAAAATTTTGTTGGCAAAATTTTCGACTGGTATGAAAGTCTGATGTTGGTTGGCAATCTCGCGAATATAAAGTACGTTTTTTTTTTAAAGATAAAAGTCAAACTGACATTAGGTTGGCAATACAATGTAAAATTGACGTTTTCAATTAAAAGAGATGGACGATAAAGTATGAAAACATTCAGATTCCCGCCAACATTTGCTTGCTCGTCAATGTCAAGTGTATAGGGTGTTTAGCAATCCCCTGGTTTTTATTCTAATCGGTGACTCCACCGATAAGTTAGGTATCTTTGTTCAGTGAATGGAGAATGACAATGACCGACATAGAATGGTGAAATTTGAAATTGGAAAGAAAATGTGGGAAGCAAACAGCTTCCGCAAACTAAACTTGAACGTGGATATCTTTGTATATTTGATGGATCGTGGATTTCCCTTACTTTTGCGATTATCAGTTTTGATTTTGTGTATCCAAATTTTGACAAATGTATGATTTGATGAAAACTTATGGAAAGACACGTCCGCCGGTGAATAGGAATTATTTTCACGAAAAGGCACACTACACACAATCACCATTGTTAGGAAAAAACTTTGAAAAAACCGAGGAAATAATAGTTTCCAGTCTCACACGTATAAAACTCTTGTCAACAAACCATTGTCAATAGCTGTCAATCATTGTTTTCATACTTTTCATACTCTTTTGGCATCTGACAGTCTGACGCCAGAGAGAGAGGCTTCTAAATTGAAAAGGTCAATTGTCAATGCTATCAAATTTTTCATGTAGAAAAGGCTTGTGTTGCCAACATAGTTACTAAATTTTTGACTTGGGGAATTATCTTTAAAAAAAAAACAGATTTTAGTCATATTCACGAGAGAGTTTGAATTTTGACCGTTATATTCACCAGTTGAAAATAAATAAAATCCCCAGATCTGTCCCTTTTTCTGACAACTATCAAAAAATGATACATGACATTTTGATTTGACACATAAAAATAACAGATTCGGGTCTTTGAATTTTGAATTTCGAATTTTTGTGTGAAATCTTTCAGTTTTTTGCCGTTTTCTGCATTATTTTTTTATTTGTTATTATCGCAATCGGTTTTTTGGTTTTTTATGTAGTGTTCTGTGCCTTTGTGTTTCGGTGTTGCGTTTCAAACCTGGTTTTAGTATGGATTTAAGTATTTACTCTTATTATAAGTGTTTACTTTGGACTCCAATTTTAGGATTTTTGGATTTTAATAACTTGACTTCCTTTAAAGAAATTGAAAATAAATTTTTATTCTGAAATGTATATCACTTTTCTAGCTGACGGAATCGAAGCGCTAACGCATGCTGACAACCTAAAGAAAAAGTTTACTAAAAATGTCAACGCGAACTGTCAACTTCACTTTCTATCGTGATTTAGTCTATAACATTTTTGACAAAACCACTCGCCTGACGGCTCGTGGTTTTGTCAAAAATTTCATGAGCGAAATTAACAAAAAGCAACAAACTTGAATAAAACCAAGATAATAATTTAGCCTACATAATTTTTTCTTGAGTGGTATTCGGCTGGACTATTTCACGAGAAAAACAAGCAAAATTTTCATTTAGAAAATTTATTTTCTTTAGGTGACACTTGTCAAACTCACTAGTTTTTTACTCTAACCACACAAAATTTTGTCGCTGAAAAACCATCATGTTGGTTTTGTTCATTTTGTCCAGGTAGGAGTTTTGTCATATATAATACCACAAGAGAAAAAAATTTGTTGGCAAAATTTTCGACTGGTATGAAAGTTTGATGCTTGGCAATACCAAAAAGCAACAAACTTGAATAAAACCATGAGAATAATTTTGCCTACATAATTTTTTCTTGAGTGGTATTCGGCTGGACTATTTCACGAGAAAAAAAAGCCAAATTTTCATTTGAAAAATTTATTTTTTTTAGGTGACACTTGTCAAAATCAATAGTTTTTTACCTTAACTACACAAAATTTTGTCGCTGAAAAACCATCATGTTGGTTTTGCCCAGGTAGGAACAGGTAGAAGTTTTATCAGTAGGAAACCGGCCGTTCCTATGACATTTTGCCAGTGTAAAACACTCTAGTGAAACAGTCATATATAATACTACAAGAGAAAAAATTTTGCTGGCAATTCCACTCATGTATAAATAATCCCATTTGAAATGTCAAAAATCGTAGTTTGCTAGCGGATAAATAGGAAGGAAGAGAAAATATAACTGGATAAAAAAATCGGATAAATTTTCTGTTGATGCAATCGTTACCGTAGTAACAATTGCATATAAAATTGGTTTTTGAATCATCTGTCAAATAATTGTCACAAAAATTCACAAGTTCTATCATTTTAGCTTATTAAAAGTGTATTTTTAAATAAAATTAAAAATATTTTCAACATGCAGCGATTTGGGACAATTAAAGATAAATTTATAGCGAAATAGAAAATTCAATTCCTGAGAATACAGAGTCTTCTTCTCTTTCTGTAGAGTCAAATTTTAAGGGGCAAAATATTTATTCTAATTGTACCTTCAATAACTGTTCATTTTAAAAAGTATTTCCATATTTTATTTTGATTATGCATTCGTGGAATTGCCGTACTAAATACCATTCGAGCTCAGATTTTGAGCAGGATATTTTTTTGCTTGCTCTCTCATACTTACTTTCATGCAATTTATCTCGATCTGTTCCATAAAATCACTCGAGCTGCGCTCTCGTGATTTTGTCGGAACAGCTCTCGTTAAATTTCCTAAAAGTAAGTATTCGAGACCAAGCCAAAAAATATCCGGCTAAATCTGAGCTCTTATGGTATTACCTACGACAAAATTTTCGACTGGTATGAAAGTTTGTTGCTTGGCAATTTGACAAAACCACGAGCCGTCAGGCGAGTGGTTTTGTCAAAACTTTCATGAGCGAAATTACCAAAGAGCAACAAACTTGAATAAAACCAAGAGAATAATTTTGCCTACATAATTTTTTCTTGAGTGGTATTCGGTTTGACTATTTCACGAAAAAAACAAGCCAAATTTTTGGAAAATTTATTTTCCTTAGGTGACACTTGTCAAACTCAATAGTTTTTTACTCTAACCACACAAAATTTTGTCGCTGAAAAACCATCGTGTTGGTTTTGTCCAGGTAGGAACAGGTAGGAGTTTTGTCAGTAGGAAACCGGCCGTTCCTATGACATTTTGCCAGTGTAAAACACTCTAGTAAATAGTCAGTAGAAAACCGGCCGTGCCTATGACATTTTGCCAGTGTAAAACACTCTAGTCATACCCAGCGATCTTTAAATGTACCACTTGGTTCGATAAAAACTTGTTTCATGCCCGGTAGAGGCGCTATCAATTGAATTGCGTACGCGTTGTTGATTGTATCTCCAAGGTATCTCCGCTTCTGGAGAAGATGGGTGACGTCATAGAGAAATATAATAGTAGTAAACTACGAGATACGTTTGTTTAATGTAACAATCTGGAAGTGTGTTTGTGCACATACCCGTAGCGTATTTCGCATGGTGTGGCAGATTATTGAACTAATTACTTCGATCGTTTCTGACAACTCGATTTAATTTGTATTTGTCAGCAACTTGCCCGAAAATGTTCTATCTTTTATTAACACATACAAAATACAAAATTGTCAAAATTTGACAAATTATTGAATCGTCTATGATTGAATCCGAAGACCATCAATCAAAAACTGAATGCTCATCATCATAACTTAAAATTTATTCTATTATTTATATTAGAGAAATGAGAAAACATTCTGTGATCATAAATATTAATTAATTAGACAAAACCGACACCAATAATAGTGTGTTTTCGAATTTGCGATGATACGAGATGCAGTAAAAAGGTAAACACAAAGCTTATAATACAAACATTTTTAGTTACTGTATATTTATAAAATTGGAATAAAAAAATAAGTTTGTTTGAAGATATCTCAATTTTTGTATTGTTCAATTACCTCCTTGACCCCCGCTTAAGGAATCTCATTGCATCTAATTTGATTTTTTTAAAAATAAGTTCTGTTTTCGTTCTAAACAGTTGCTCGGTAAATTTTAGCAAGTTTTTTCAACAAATGTTTTGCTTTGCAATTAACTGTTTTGATCGTTTACAGTACTTTATTTTTAATAAATCTTAAATAAAATCAAAGTTAATAATTTAATTATTCAAAAAAGCCGCCTTTTCACTGTCGGTAAAGAAGAAACCTGCATTTAAACAATGTTCACTCTTTTATTGCTGTCCGTAGCCACCAGAGGCGCTAACGTCGACATTGTGCCAGTTAAGTACAGGGGAATGACTTCTCTCGTAGTTTACTACTATTATATTTCTCTATGGGTGACGTCATTTCCAATTAAATTATGACATGAACTCATAAAATGACAAATAATGACAAAACAACGTTGTGCTCCTTGTTGTTTTAATACTCCTGTTTGCTAAAAAAGTGTTTCGTATTGTTAATAGAGCGTTATCTGTGTGTATTTGTGAACTTTCACAGTGCTATGTGTAGTGTAAGGACTATTATTGTTATTTAATTCTGTGTTGTTAACTGCTGACTTTGTTTACAAGTTGCGAAACGACATCATAACTTCTCTTCTTTCTTTATAATAAACCTTTATTTGTTAAATGTGTATCAAATTGTGCCGTGCCTCTACATAAAATAAATAAAAAGCAAATTTAAAAAAATTGGAAGAGAACTGACTGCTCTACAAGCTGCTACAATGGGATGAGCTTATTTCATAGACAACAGATGGCACCACAAATGGTTGTTCGACCCGTATAACGGGAGTGTCCATTCTATCCCCACTATAAACCTTATTCTATGACTCTAGTGAAATAGTCATTAAAAAAAAAATCCTTGCGAATTGAAATTATGCTGCCCATATTTTTCCTCCTACTTTATTCCAAGATCCCATTTTTTGTTTAAACATTACGGCGAGGCTAACTGGGGTGATGGAATAAAGTAGGAGGGAAAATATGTGCAGCACAATTCAAAACAATTCCGATTCTCAAGGAAAACACTTTTTTTAATTCGAAATTTAAAAAAATGGGGGGGCTCAGCGTCAAGTTAGCCCCCCTCTAATTTTTTGTGAATAACTCAGTTATCAAAACAGCACAATTCCTAATATTGGCAGCACAATTCAGCACAATTCAATTCTACCAAAACAGTTATGAAATTCGGGTATGGGGGGGGGGGGGGGGGCTAACTTGACGCAGCTGAAAATAGCTTCCATTTTTTAGATGATTTGTGGAGATTAAGATGATTTCCGAGATTTATTGATATCTATGTGCTGAAAATGTGGCTGTTTCATCTGCCAATATGCCTTTTGAGAATGTGGTTCCTATTAAGTATTTGACGTATAGGGTACATACAGAGGAACAGAAATACTCTCTTGGGGCCCCCCAAATATTAAAGCGGTTGCAGGTATCGAGTTTGTGTTAGCCACCACATACACGAATGGGTCATCCTGTAGGTGTAGAAAAACAGAGGAAAATAAGAAAATTATAACTTAGGAATTCTGGGTCGTGGAACATCTGCGGTATATCTCTTATAATTTCTCGGGTTTCATCCCTAGGAGTTGTATGTGTTGAATTCTTCATATTTCGAGACATGAGGAACTTCGTATATCTCGATACCATCAGGAATTTGAATTTGTTTCGGAAAGCCGCGTCTAGTTTTTTATTGTCGTAGTCTTTTGGTAGCACTTCTTGCACATAGCTATACTACAGGCTATACGCTGTACAACACCGGAAACTTTGATCGTAATGTTTCCGGTTGGTTATTGATGTTTATTTAATCGAAAATCACTTCAAGCTGAGAATGTGTGAAAAGTCTGCTTAGGTGAGTACTACAATATTTTATAGCAGCTAAGAGTAACATTATCACACTAACCTGAAACTACATCAGTAATTACCTTACAAACTGGCATGAGTGGCAAGTATCTGATGAGGCAAGTTATTTGGATCACAGATGCATTGAATTCAAAATCACATGGACAATAGCTGTGAGCTGTAAGTACTTATCAGAATCCTCGATGATCCCTGGCAGTAATACAAATATTAACTTAAATTTTTTTAACTACCCCGCGCGTAAGATTTTCAACATGATTCCACCTGATATAAGATCGGCAATGAATATGAGGAAATATACCCAAAAATGTAGATACTATACCTACAGGGTGTTCATTTTAAAACTATAGGCTCCTAGAAATTTATAGATTTGCTTATAGATGCGTGCACAGAATTGACCCCTATTATCTCGGAGTTGAAATATTTTCGAAAAAATTCCTGAAACACGTCAACTATAATTTGAGGGGTGATGAGCTTTTATGCAAAATTCACCCTCCCCCCTTCCAACCCCCAGCCTCCTGAGCCACCCCCTTAAATGGGGTAGGGGGGTCAAGTGATACATCATTTTGGAGGGTTTTTAATTCCATATATTTTGGTACTAAATTTTAATCCCTAAGTTCAACTGTTTTGGAAATATTGACTGTTGAAAATTGACTTTTTTGCTACTTTGACAGGCTGTAAAACCTAAACGACTGATTTTCTAGGAAAACCTATCTCACATTCTTGTCTTAGATATTAATTCGACACCAACTTTGAATTTAACTGGAGATTGGATTTTTAACCGGAATTTTTGATCATGGAATAAATTTAGAGTTGCTGTGAAATGATACTTAGTTTATAAAAATCTAAGATAAGAATGTATAAGATCGGTTTTCCTCTTAAATTAACGGTTTAGGTTTTACAGCCTGTCAAAGTTGCAAAAAAGTCAATTTTCAACTGTCAATATTTCCAAAACGGTCGTACTGTTGTACTGTATCCTGCTTGTTCGATGGGTTGGTAAAAATTCCAATTCCGGGCTGAGGCGATTGGTTACGAGTTTTGGAGAAGTTTATGAAGGATCGAAAGTAGACTCAAGACTGATGGGTCTATAGTTTTCTAGACTTGTACAATCTCCTTTTTTGAAGAGCAGGATGATCTCTACATTATTCCATATCTCTGGCTGGGGTTTTGCTATCTTCAATACATTTATCCAACAGTATCAAATTTGCATCTTCTAGTGCTTCTGCGCCAACCTTTAGCATTTCGCTCGTGATCCGGTCCTCCCGTGACGCTGGAACCACGTTGACCAGGCTCAACAAAGAGCTGAGGAAATCTTAAATAAGGACTTGGGAAGAGTATTGTGGAGATATAGGGAGTACTCGAGGGAGTACCTATGCAAGAATTTGCTAGACTACAGAGTACTCTCCCAAGAGGGTCGTAAGCTACAGGTCAAGAATAATCTCAACTCATGAGAGTTCACTTTCTCGGCTCAAAGGTGGTAGATCAAACTCAGTTGACACAAAATGAGCCTGGTCCATTCCTTGTCCGTTGGCGTTCTATCTACCGGACTGGTTTTCCATATATATCAATGATAATAACATTGCAGTGAATCCCAATAGACATATGGAGTCGATGTCTCATTCTCAATTTTGAAGTTGAAACAGTTAATCGGATGCATCAAAAACTTGTTGTCCGGTGGAAATATTCCCTCTTTGGTCATAATAGATGAACACAAGCTCTTGAAACATTTAGAAACTCTGATGTTGTCGGTCAAGATGTTTTGCTTTGTTCAAATAATGCAGTTATGATGAAATTTCGATATTTGCGCACTGGTTTAGTGACCGGCACGTTGGTACTTTGTAATAGAGGACGCAACTCGCCTTATGCAAGCTAAGCAACGTGGTGTCGGGATGGAAATTGGATGGGTGACCGCAGTAGACGGGACGATAGGTCGCTCGCACTGCCGCGAATCGTCTCCAAGTATAAATGGGAAGGAGTAGAGTCCATACAATGAAACACAAAAAGTCTCCGAGGCTGAAGTGTAGAGTATTGGCTGCAAAGGGTGGAACAAACAACAATAACCACAGGGGTTAAGTGTGGCATCTTCTCTTCTATCTTCGCAGTTATCGCCATACATGCATTCGGAGTAAACAGTTAGGATAGTGTCGAGCTTGGCATGACGTGATTTTGAGTAGATACCTTGGTAAACCAAGTCGATTATGGAGTTTAGGGTGCCGTCCTCAGAGTAATACTACATAAATAGAGAGGGCAAGTCATTCATAAAATCGTTTGGTCATGGATAGACAATCCTAAACGACAATAGTGGATTAATGAATGAACTACATGGAGTGGGGATAAGATTGCGGACAATACGGGCCAATCACAAACAAAACCCGTTTGACATTTCTTACTATGAATACTACAGCGCATTCGCGATAATGGTCGTTCTTGCTCCGGCAATATTTGCATCCTTCTTTATGTGGTTATCTTAACAAAGATAAAACGATTCAGGTTGGCGTTCCTAGACGAATACAACCAGGTTCCCAGATTTTAGGCAGTGTTGCCATTTTCAGCTAGCACAAAATCTTATTCAAATTTTATTGTGATAATAGATTATTATTTTATATAATAATTATTCCCATTCAATTTTGGAAAGCACTGCGATATTTTATGTTATAATTTTATATACATATACCTATCTAGATTTTTATATTTGCGATGGATTTTTTCCAATTTCCAATTCCATTTTCTCTGCAACTTAGGACAATTTATAAATATGGCACATCTGCAGTAAGTGTCCGCAAGTGGTCTTAGAATGGGAGTCAATGTTTGGGGCATCTTTTAATCATAATAAACCTATCTATTTCATGTGTTAATCTGAGCCGTCCATGTTTCTAGTCTCAGCCAGAGGAAAACACAGGCATGTTGGCCGATGTTGTGCTAAAATTCCTCTTCGTTTCAGCCAAAATTAAACTGAGAATTGTATTTCCTTGATACAGCATTGTGGTAGTGTTCTATCGGGACAGGAAAAGTGTGAAGTGCTTCTAAGGGTCGCAAAGTCTCTAAACCAAGAAAGTCTAATATTTTTTCAAACTCAAAAGTAATGAATATAAATTCCTAATTTCAGGAACCAGCAAATTGCGTAAAAATGGGGACTCTATTATACAAGGGTCATAAGATCAAAAGATCCTTAAACTCTTCTCATAATAATCCCCGGTTTATGCATCTAAAGATACACTTGCTGATAACTGTCTACGAGACAAATTTTCAGATATCCGGCCGACCAATAGAATTATAGATAGTTTTTATCCATCAGATTGCATTACCTGATATTTTAACAGAAAGTGAATAAACCGGGGCATTCGAGTGCCTGCATCCGCCGAGACAACAGTATTTTTCAAGATAGTTGTCGAAAAGAAATCGTTACCTGTCTTTAGTGTGCCAAGCACTCTGCTAGTTTTTCCAAGTTTAACTGTGAATCAGTAAGATGTCCGACTCGCCCCAGAGCCTGGACCAGCCAGAATCTCTCAGCCCTTGGATTTGCAGTGCGATGAGAACGAAGCAGTGAAACAGAAGCTTCTGTCAGTATAGAGAGACAACGCCACACTCCGCCAAGAGCTTGATGATGCCAAAACAGAGAATCAGAAGCTGAAACTCACCGCCAGTGCCTACAAAATAGCGGACGATTTCAAGACCGCACAAATATACCGACTGTCCAAACTGGTTACGCAGCTGGAGATAGGTGATAGGCAATCATTCGGATATGGAATGGAATTAAGCGAAAAAGAGTCCCTGGCCTCGGTCAACTCCCGCCGCCGCAAAAAATCCTCTGACTGCGAGGATAGTCAGCGTCCTTATAAAAAAGTGTCAAAAAACCCGTCCCAGAAACACTGACACCCTCGGTCATTGTGCAAACTATCCAGCCTGTAAGCCATGTAAGTACGACAAACCCAAACCCACCCCCCAAGCCACCTCCGCCGTCGCGGCCAGAAAAGGCTTCCAGCTGAAACCGCTATCGCGATTGACGCTAGCGGTGAGCCAACCACAGGGTTGGACGAACTTCTGGCAGTGGTCCGGGAAATTTCAGTCTAGCGGCCCATACATTTATGCATTTATGGGGCACATCCCCACATTTAGATGTAACCTAATAACAACCGTGATGAAACAATAAATGCTGAATGAAAACGCAGAATAAAAAATTAAATTATAACTCTCATATTACACCTTTGGTTTCAATCAATCAAAATCAAAATAATATTTTCTTTAATAGGGGACTAAGGTAAACATTTTCATGAGAATCTCCTTGGAAGTCAACAATCCTAAGAAGTCTTTATTGAAGTTCATAGGCCTTAAAGATGACTGTAAGCACGGATGTTTAATTTGTATATATACAAAACAATAAAACAGCAAACCCAACATTGTTTGCGACGTGAATGTGATGAACACTTTTTTTAGAAAGTTCTAATTCATTCCCTACATCCAACCATGTGTCATTTACATCATCTTCATCTCCATCGTTGGATTCGGAGAGATCAGATCATACAATTCCGTCCTTTTCGAGTCAGGCCTATTCTCTTCCAGAATCCTTTAAATTCATCCCGCAAAACAGCCCCGTCATCATATCCTAGTAATTTACCTAGTTTATTCAAAGCATCGTCTAGCACTAGTTCTGAAAAATTGTTTGGATCCATATGAAAAATCAGCACATACCTATATAGAAATATTTGTGCTCCGAATAAGATACCTCTATTTTTGTTATTCATGGTTACATCGGCGTATACTTCCACCTCAAATTTGAAAATACCTAGTAGTAGCTGAAGGAGTACCTATCATCTGCTTACATCTCTGGCATCTTCTTTTTTTTTACGAGAACAAATTGCGGATAATTAGTCCTGAATTATTACATCACTTTCATTTGCCTCTTGCTTCCAGTCCTGTATTTGCCCAATTGTAAAATATTTTTAGCACTTCATACTTCTTTCAGGTTGCTTTTTTCTTGAGTGCGTCATAAGTTCAATTGACCATCATATTCTTTGTGCTTTCATAATATTGAGGCCGTCTGTTTGATCTTAGACTTTGGTTCGAAGGTATCTTGATAAAGATCCTGTTTTTCCAAAGATCGGCCCATACTCCGATCTGCCCACCGGGAATTTCCCGGTATCCCGGTGGGTTCATCCAACCCTGGCCAACCATCAAAACGAGGAAGTATACCTCCTATCGTCTTGAGGAACAAGACGAAATACAATGAGATTACGGCACATCTCAAACAAAGTAACGTTCGCCGTTAACACCAATGAGAGCATTCAGATTCACCCACCAACAAACGATGACTATAGGAAAATCCAATCGTTCCTAAAAGCCAACATTGAACCCTTCCACTCCTTTAGTTTCCCTGAGGATAAGAAACTCAGAGTAGTGATCAGAGGCCTCCTGGAACACTGGCCCACTGATTTTGACAAGCAGGAGCTTGAAGCCCTCCAATTGCACTCTTCTTCAGTTATCAGGTGGTACAAAGCCAACAGCTATCCGTTCCCGCTAGTACTTGTCCTAATGCCAGCTTCGGAAACCGGAATCTACCAAGTCGGACATATCAATAACGTCAAAGTGAGATTCGAGTCCCAGAAGTTACAGGACAGGTCCGTTCAGAAACCTGCACAAAACACCGTTCAGAAACCTGCACAAAACCACATGAATCAGCCGCCACATGCGATAACTGCGGCGGTGAGCACCCAGCCTCATACCAAGGGTGCCTCAAACACCCAAAGCACCAGTAGAAACAGCAATTCAAACCCGCCTCTCTGTCAAACTTTGTCTGGGGTCAACAGAAAAAAATGACGCCCATCGCCACCCATCAACAGCAACCAACTCTGGAATCCATCATGAAACAGATGTTGAATCTTCAGCAACAGCTGAACGTCATGATAAAAACAAGAGCACAACGCTGCATGGCTGAACAACCTAAATCCAAATTCCTGAAGATAGCGACCTGGAACGCCAACTTCATGAAGTCCAAAAAACTAGAACTGCAGACATTTCTAGAACAATAGCAAATAGACGTCCTGCTGCTAAAAGAATATATGCTCAAACCTGAGCACAGATTCACGCTGCAAAACTCCAGATTCACAAGAACGGACAGAGACGGCAGAGGCGGGGACACCCTAATTGCTGTCAAAACCAATATTCGTCACTACGAAATCCCAAATCCGAGTGACCAGATTGAGGGTACCTTCGTTGCAATACAAGGCCAAATATTGGTTGTCGGCTCCATATACATCCAGCAAAACCATGCAATCACTGCTAAACAGCTGGATTCCCTGTTCAGAGACCACGTCCAGCCAGTTCCGTTGGGAGGTGATTTTAATGCTTAACACGGTGACTGGGGATGCACTATTTCCAACCAAAGAGGAATCACGATAGAAGATAATGCTGAGCGTCTGAACTGTCTGATCTATAACATCTGGCGTCCAGACGAACCCACCCGCATAGGCAACGGCAGACCTAGCATTCTCGAATTTTTCATACATAAAAACGTCCACCCTATCACTCAGCCACAAGTCCTACATCATCCCCATCCAGAAGGCTAACCTCCAACCAACTGGACCGAAAACCTCCGATCAACGACATCCATACCCCACAAGAACTAGACAATGCTGTGGACTAGCAACTAGCAACATCTGCGAAGCTATCAACCTGGCTCGAATATTCGGTCCATATGGACACACAGAAACGCAGACTCCCTCCAGAGCTACTAACCGAAATCCGCCACAGGAACCGACTAGCAGTGTTGCCAGGTTACTTTCATAAAGAGTAATAGGTTCGTCTTAAAAATGGTAATAGATTTTAAAAAATGGTAATAGATTTTTTTACAGCTGGTGCCATAATATTATATGGGAGTTCATGTAATTTTTTTTTCCAATCATGAATAAATATCTAATATTTGAGATTAACTTTTAATAGTGCTATCTTCTATAAAAAATAAAACTCGTGATTCGTAAAAAAAAATTATTGAGAACAGCTTAAAATGACATTTTTACATGTAAAAATGTCATTTTAAGCTATAGTTATTGTTAAACCTCCCTTCATATGGTCGGTGCAAACCAAGGATGATACACACTACTACTACAGGATGGCCTATCCTCATTATGCCTGTGTGTAACAAATCCCCCACAGAAGTTTATTACCTTTTTACCTTTAAATAATTCTATTACCTTTTTTTATATATTTTGTTATGCATTTTCTGCTCGAATCATAAAAGATATTTATTTTTTATATCCTAAAAGAAGTTCTAAGTTCATTTTTATAGTTTTAAGGTGAGAATCGTAAGGCCTGTCCAAATCATTATCCAAATATAGGTATCTTTAGTTTATGGCCGTTCGCACCCAAGGATGATACACAGACCTACAGGATTGCTTATCAGCCTCGTTTTTGGTAATTGCCGTCATATTGCTGAGTCACCATTTCCGACGTCAAAACTTAGAAGTGTTTTTTCTCAACCCCAGCGGTTCAAAATGTTTTTGAAATCCATTTTGATCCTTTTTAAAAACGACGTCATTACTTTCATTCTAGAAAAAATTAAGTTTTTCCTTACAGGACACAGGCCTTATGAGGATCCTGGCAAGAAAAACTGGAGGCAGTCATTTTAACTGGGAAGGACCTTTTCCAACTTGTGGAGAGCCTCACAAAAGGACCACGGAAAAGCACACCTCGCCTTAAGGTTAACAACACCACAATAACCCATCCAGTCCTGAGATCGGACACCTTTGCGGATAGTCTCAAAGATCAATATCGGAAAAATCCTTCATTATACCCCCTACAAGACCGCAACGTAAACATTACCATTAGGATCGTGCTAGAACAACCAGAGGCACACCTCCAAACATCACAACCCAATGCATGAGGGAGACCGTAGCGTGTCTGAAGCGCAGAAAAGCCTCCGGTATAGACCTAATCTCCAACTTGGCCATAAAACTTCCGCAGCAACAGATTGAGGACCTAACCTGATGAACATTGACATTATGCTTGTTAACCTCAAATCAAAATTTGTCTACAAATGTTAAAAAAACATTAAAAAAATGACAAATACGCTGTTTTCAGTCCTGAGGAAACCGCTAGTGCTAAATATCTTGACCAAAAATATAGGACAGGCTTCCATTTATGCACAAGATATAAGGAATCTCTATTCCATGTCAGCTCTGGGCCTGGATGGATTCGAGCATCAACAACAACGTCTTAAACTCCAAATATCTAGCATCGGCGATAAATTTAAAGAAAAAATGTCTGAAAGTGTGTCTGTGGAGTCAAAAAATATGATTTTTACTGAAGACTTGAAAAATATGATTCACATTGCTGAGACTGATCAGGATGTCGGGTTGGTTGTGGCAATGTTGAAAAAGTACAACAAACAAAATAAATCTTTAAGATTTGGCAACTATATTTTTGGCCCTGTTGTCCTGCGGATGCTTTATCTTCACAATAAATCGGATTTAGCTATCGAGTGTTTTAGATCAGAAGAATTGTCCGGATTGTTTGACCAGTATGTTTCCTTTCAAATTTTGCTCGATTTGCTTTATGAAAATGGCACATTTAAAGAGTTGTTGGAAATGTTTGAAATCATAGTAGAAAAACAGCTGGAAGGGCACAAATATCCAAAGAATGTTGTAGTTTTGGCAATGGCTGCCTGTTATAAATTGAATAACCAAGAATCTCTGAATTATGCCTTAAATCTGTGGTCCCGTTTAAACGAAAGTGGCCATCAACCAATGAGAAGGGCAACCACTTTCTGTGCCTGTCTTGCAGTCAACCAGGGCAAACCTGACATCGCTCTAGAAATCTTGTGCAGTGCTAGAAACCAAAATTACACTACTGTGAGAAATATTCGAGTTGCAGCTTTGGCGGATATCGGCCGACTCGAGGATGTTCTGCCTATTTTGAAAAATGTTGTTTCTGCTGATCTGCAACAGGGACAACAAGTGCATACATTTAATAGAGATGTTATAGAACGGATTGAAAAAGCTGTTTCAAAGTCGGATAATCCCGAGTTGACGTTGGAGTTTAACAGGCTGAAGCAGATTTTCGAGAAACAAGGACACATTAATAATACGACGTTAAATGAACAACTATGCCTGGAAATTCAAAAACCTCCGACAAATACTGGCGAACCTTATGCCAGAGTCGACTTTAGGCAAAATTACCAATCAAGAGGGCAACAGAATTATAATAACAATCATTTCCAACAGCCAAGAAGACAAAGAGGTAGAAGATTTCAACAGAAACCAGGATTAGAGGAGTTAGTTTAATATAAAGAAATTATTCAACATTGAACATAAATGGTTTTTGTTTAGCTAGAACTTGTTCCTATTACCCAGTCAATTGTATTAAAATGACTTGAAACTATTTAATTTTTGTATAGTTGAAATAATAAATGAATAATAAATACCTAGGAGAAAAGTTTCACTTCGCAAATTGTCATCAGTGTGCAAACATCATAATTTTTTGACAAAAATAAAATGTTTATAAGCGTAAATTTATATTTTGTTAATAAAGAATAAGTTAATTGAAAACTGTTTTTTGCGTCTTTATGCCCGCGCGGGCCATAATGTGTACTTTATGCCCGCACGATCATAAAGTTTATGTAGATGGTATCTAAGGTATAAAAACACAATAATGTATTTGTATGACATAAATAACTATTATGTCATATCAGTACATTATTGTGTTTTTATACCTTAGATACCATCTACATAATTCATTACTCTATGCCCGTGTGAGCATAAAGTACACATTAGAGAGTTATTGGACGTGCAATAAGGACAAGCAGTATTTAAATTAGCCTTATTTTGACATCTACGCATGCGCATTTGGGTCCGAAAATAAGGATTCCCTTAATAAGGTTACTGCTTGTCTTTATTTGTGTATGGTTAGTGCGAGGTAGTAAACTTCCCTTATTTCAAATTTCTGACATTTTGGATGACTTTGACGTTTTGCTTTTCGTCGATGACGTAATTTTACTTAGAAAATTTATTTTTTACAATAGTTTTCCATTTTACTGTGGATAACATCAAAAAATGAGTATCAGCAGAAAATCACAAATAAAAATAAACACTTTTTGAGGCTGAAATTTATAAACATAGCTATCATCTGTCAAAATAAGGTAATACTCTAGCACCTACTACAGTCTTCCAATAACTGTTTTTTCCTGGAAAAATAGTGCTGATGCACTAATCAAATAACGTGGATCCTTAATACTGCGAGGCAGTATTTAATAGTTCCAATAACTCTCTATTATGGCCCGCGCGGGCATAAAGTATACATTAGGGGATCGCGCGGGCATTAAGACGCAAAAAACAGTTTTCGATGAACTTATTCTTTATTAACAAAAATATATATGTATTATTCAAAACCAACTGGTATGACATAAAAGTTTGTATGCACCACAGGAATAGTTGTATTCACGATAGAGTTTGAATTTTTACCGTTATTTTCACCAGTTGGAAGTAAATAAAATCCCTAGATCTATCCCTTTTTGTGTCAACCATCAAATAATGATACATGACATAATGATAATAATAAAATATAGTTATTTATGTAACAAGTGTGTGAAGTAAACCTTTTTTCACGAATGTGAATTTTGACGCACGCGCCGTAGGCGAGTGCGACAATTACATGAGTGAAAAAAGGTGCTTTACGCACGTATTGCATACAAAAAGTTTTCTCCTACCAATCAAATATGTGTAAAAAAATAAATTTAAACAAATTCTTCACGCACTAGTGCGTAAAGTATTTTCACTTTACGCACTAGTGCGTGAAGTAATTTACCAGAAAAAAAGGAATTTGACATGTCGACATCTGTCATTGACATTACTTTACGCACTAGTGTGTGAAGTGAACTACTTTACGCACTAGTGCGTGAAGAGAAATTTTACGTCTTCTGAATAGTGCGTAAAGTGAGTACTTTACACACGGTAATAGAAAAAATACTTTCTAGAATAACTTATTCAGCCACTCATTTCGTCTTTCAACTACTATTCATTAAAAAAAAAACTATTACGGTTCTTCGGCTGAGGGTTCCGAATGCGTCCAGTTTACGAATTGACGGGAGTTTATGATGATTACAGCCTCTCACACAGTCAACTATGTATGAGATGAGAGCCCCGTTAGATTTCAGTTACGGCCGTCAAGTGAGTGGTTATCCTCAACACTTATGTAGTTATAACAGCTTAGCACTTTTTGCATTTGTATCTAAGAATATAGTACGACTTGCCGGTAGTTTTGCAAATTTGGTACGGTACACTTGATTATGCCTGTAAACTAACAATTTTCATATCCGATACTGCATTCAAAGAACTGCGTGTCCATTGGCTTTGTCAAAAATCAAAATTCGAAATAAAGTTCAACAACTCACTTTTTTATGTCTACATTCTCGGGGTGTAATAATAATAATTGTAATTATACATCTACATATTTACTTTACCTATTTTATTTGGATTCATGAAGTAGGGTACCTAACACTTGAGTTGCAGTGAAGGTAGGAAGGCAAAGTCAAAAAAAGCAATGTAATAACTAATAAATAGGGAAAACTTTCAGGAAAATAATATGAACGAGATTAGGGGCAGAAATACTTCAAACGAACTATCCAATGTATTTCATCTTGCCGATGTTATCATAGGCATTTTTAATGAGAATACCTGCGTAAAATAAAAAAATGGAAAGTGACTCAAGGAAATAGCTACCTTCTATAAAAATCTAAGGAACGAATATCTGACAATCCCAAGAAGGGTGCAGAAGTTTTTCACAATCAAAAAGTAAAAAGTAGGCTTGCAAAAAAACATTGACAGTGAACACATGAAACAAGTTCAATGATTCTCAATTAAAAATGTACTAATAGGATTCCATTGACCATCACGTCAAATAAAAACCTGACTTTAATGGTTAACGTCTGCCGAGCTCGATTTATGCTAATCAAGATCATTATCAAAAAAGGCAACTTGAGTTTACTAAACGATTCTAATTAGGCAGGCGAAAAAAAGGCAACTGGAAATTAGTCAAAGTAACTGTCAAACGTTATTCGTTGTGGCGCCATACTAACATCAACCAACAAAATGTAAGTACCATCAAGATAAAAGAGGTTATCGTTGAGCCGTAACAAAATGGTAATATGATACAAAGCGAAATGGGATCGGATCATTTAAGAGCTCAAGAAAAAGCTAGTGAAAAAATCGATTAGGTACAGTGGCGTAGTATTTGATCATATTTGTCAGGATGAGAAAAAAAAATGACGATATATGAATCAGGCTAAGTGACAATGAGAATATTTTCGCAAATGATCCATTACCACAGACTTTTATTGCGGATTCCGATCGGAAATATTCGGAAAAAGACGAAATATTAGGAGACGCAAATGTCTCGATAACGTAGACCAAGCTAAAGCACAATATAAAATTTTCATAGACCCCCTAAATGAGATTCAAGAAATATTACTTCTATTACAACAACCATTCAATGAAAAGCATCACATAGTTATAGTGAAAAAAGAAAAAGTTTTAAGATTGTTTGAAGTGAACTGTTGTGAAGAAGACAAATGTCTAAAAAAACTAGAAACTCCAAGGTGCCTAATTTTGAACTAAACTTACAATCAAATGAAAATCGTGTAATAGCCAAGAGTTTTGTTGGAATTATCGAAAAAAAGTCAAGAAGATTTGCACATTGAAACCCAAATTAAACACGAGAAATGCAAATGACGCAAATGTAGGTATTCCACTGTACCAAGTGTCCCACTAAGGTCGGCCAGGTACGATATTATGGAAACCATAGACCTTACGGCTTCGGAATTTTTTTATAAGTAATATTTAGAAACTCATATACCTACCTATAGTGAATTTAACAAATATTGAGATAGCAATGGATGAAGATGAGATCACTAAACTTAGAGTCTGTTATAAAGTAAAAAAAGCCGGAGTTTCAACAAATGAAACTGATACAGAATTGAACATTAAGTAAGAAACTGAGAGTCTGAAAAAAGAAGTAGATGGGAACCCAGAAGAAGGCAGAGTGAATAGCATGCCCTCAAAAATAATGAAAAATTTCAAATTCCTGGAAGTATTGGAATCTAATACAAATCACGATTAGACACTTATAATTTATCGTCCTTACAGAGTAAGCAACTGTCACTTATCAGAGAAGAAGAGTTTAAGAAATGGTTCAAAAATTTAAATCAGCAGAAATCACTATAGATTCGGAAAACTGGGAATTCAAGATTATGACGTAACAGAAGTCATGCCAAGATAACAGAAAATGAAAATTTCATTGCTTATAATTGAAGATCATTAAGATGAGGTTGCATTTGTCCTTGGATATGAGAAGACGTGGATATTGCAAGGATGTCCACAACAATGACCGCATTTATGATATTGCGATAGTTCTAACGAGTTCAGAAAAATGCCTTTTGGTATCGCTTATGGTCCAGCTATTTTCAGTGAAATAATGAACGTCCTATCAGCTCCTCTAAAAATTTAGGAGAACTTTAACAGAACAACAAAGAGCTAACATGGAAGAAAAACTTGATTAACCAAAATACTGAGGTACCTCAACGAAAAATTCGACTAGGAAATAATACGCGGCAAGTGAATTTCTTTTTGAGAAATCTGGTGGAAGAAGGCGAAGAGACAGGTAGTGCAGAAAAAATCAAATTATTGTTATTCACTTACCTAAAAGAAGGAGATTGGATTGAATAGATTGCTCAGAAGACAGTAGAAAATATAATGGAAAATTATTCTTTTGCAAGATGAGGAACTATGTAAAAAGAAACATATGTACTTACCTACATGCATTCAGTGCTTATATAGCAAGACCTCAGAAGTAAGTAGGAAAGGACATTTTTCACTTTTGATTAACAATAACAGACTAGGAGTACCCTTTTCAAACAATTATTCATATAAATCGTTTGGTATCGTAAGTTAAGAGCAAAACAAGTTTTAGGGCCAGAAGAAGATCAAATCGATTGGGATTAACAAGCTATTTAATGAACAATTTATCAAGCAATATAATGTATTTCTTGAAGTTTAATGATCAGTTTTGAATAAAGTGAAAGTCAACAGTCAACATGATCGCATTTATAAAAAAAATAGGAAAAAAATAAAGAGAACATGCAAAATTAGACGAAAAACTCATAAAAAATAGGAAAGAGTACAATAGCAATTAACAATACAACTAAGCCAGTAGTCAGACCTATTCCAACCCATTTACCAACATATACCAACATTTACCTACCAACTCCGGAGTACAGGACTGGACATCTGAATCCACAAATATGTTATTCCATTCTAAGGGCGGGTATTATAGAACTACTTTGAGAGTTAACTTGAAGTTAACTTCTGGAATTACATGTAATTCAAAAAGTTAACTTTAAGTTAACTGTCAAAGCAGTTTTATAATACCCGCCTTAAATGAAATAAGAGGTTTTCCAACTTTATATAGTAAATTTTTTGTATTTTTTTTTTTTTTTGTATAAAAGATTTAGTCCAATATTTAATAGAATGGGATATAGTACAGTAAATAGGGATATTTTACTAAAAAAAAATACTTAATGGCTGAAATTTTGAGGGTGTGTTCGGGGGCATGTCCTGAGTCTAAAACTGAGTTTCCGTATTCGAGGGGGTGGGGGAAGATACTACCCCCTCTTTATGTAGAGTTGAGTTCGTTTTAATTCCTCATCTTCGGTGCTATTGCCCGTACCGTCAAGTCCGAGAGATCAAATTTGTAGGAAATAAAATTATCTATCTAATGATAATTAAATCAAGGTCATAGGACGATTAGATACCGTGAAACCGGTAGGTTTTTTCGGATACTGCTTAGGTACCATTTCGAAGTACTTGAACTTAACTACAAAATGAGTGCTCAAACCCTTATCTACTGTGAATAGTTTGCCGTCAATCCAACGACCAAGTTGACCGCGCGCGCCGATGTTGTACTTCCCGATAAGCTAGAAAGTTGAAATTTTCAGGGGACTTAGAACTTTTAATTTTGTCGAACCAAAACAAATTTCATCCCCCCCCCCTCCCCTGGGAAACCCTTAGGGGGCTGTCAAAGTTTTGACTTCCGACCCCTGTACAGCCCAAACGGGTGGGGAGGGGAGAAATGAAATTTTCAGGGGAAGTATAGAAAAAGTTCCTCTATCGAATGGATGGGGGAACGAATTTTTAAAAAATTTTGGAGGGGGGAAAACATAAAAAACGCAATATCTCGAGAACGGACCCCCTTTGCGATCTAAAAATGACGTCCCCCGCTGGTCCGATCGAGTTGAAATTTGGTATGTATATAGTGAAACGGGTCCTCTATTGGAAAAAAATCGTACCCCTATCTTGAAAGGAAAGACTCCTAGGGGGCCCCTAAAATTTTTTTTTGGGGCGATTTGGATGAAATTTGAAGTGTAGGTAAAAGGGGTCTAAAAAAGGTTAAATTTCAAGTTTCAGCTCTCTACGACATATAGGAAAGGTTTTAGCCCCTATCCCCCAATTTTGAGAAAGGGCGTAGAATGGGGTATACCCGTTTTGCATTTATTTTCACAAATTTTGGAAAATTAAAATTTTCATCGGATAGAGGAGGAAAAAATGCGTCGAAAATGTCTCTAGGCGTTTTTTGCTCTGACGCTTCCCAAGCGCGCGCGGTCAACATCGGCGCGCGCGGTCAACTTGGTCGTTAGATTGACGGCAAACTATTCACAGTAGATGAGTGTTTGAGCACTCATTTTGTAGGTAATCTCAAGTACTTCGAAATGGTATCTAAGCAGTATGCGGAAAACCCTACCGGTTTCACGGTATTCACGAAAAACCAAAAACTACCCCCCACTTTTGACCTTTGACCGGCTATTGTGATTCACCTTATCGTCCTATGACCTTGATTTTATTATCATTAGATAGATAATTTTATTTCCCACAAATTTGATCTGTCGGACTTGACGGTACGGGCAATAGCACCGAAGATAAGGAATTAAAACGAACTCAACTCTACATAAAGAGGGGGTAGTATCTTCCCCCACCCCCTCGAATACGAAAACTCAGTTTTAGACTCAGGACATGCCCCCGAACACACCCTCAAAATTTCAGCCATTAAGTATTTTTTTTTAGTAAATGCGATTTATTTGTCTCGATTTACTGTACTAATAATAATGATCCCTAGTTAAAATGACCCAATTTATTTCATTGTATAATTAATTCACTTTTACATTTAACGAACGAATATGTAGCCAATACAGGTTGCCGAGTTCCCTTATTATTAATATGTAGCAAGCTCAATTAATTATACACAGTCCCTAATAGCATCCAAATTATCTAAATATAGATTTTTTTTATTTGTAGGATATGGAATTTTTTCTTATGTGCAATCGATCCTGCATGTCCAATAACCTAAAAATACATTTTGACATTGGTCACGTGATCATTTAAAAATTTAGATATAGAAACGCGAAAAGTGGACTTAGTGGACTTTTTTTTACGACATTGTCTACCTAACTATTGATATTTTTGTTCCTTTGAGAAAGTATTCAGCAAAGAAGTTTCCGATTTGGTTTTCTCCAGAACTAAAACATACGATTATTGAAAAAAAAAAAAAAAAAATGCATAAGAAATATCGTAAAAGTAGATCACTTGATGACTATAATGAGTTTTCTTTGTTACGGGCTCACTGCAAACACCTAAAAAAAGAATGTTATCGAAGTTACGTTGCTTTAACTGAATCGTCTCTTAGAGATAATGTAAAAAAATTCTGGAAATTTGTTAACAGCAGAAAAGCCAAAAATAATATACCTTCTGTAATGCGCTATGATGGTGTTACTTCTGGTTCATCTGGAGTTGGGATTGTCAATTTGTTTGCTGAATACTTTTCCAAAACTTATAGTAATAAAGACTGTGTATTGCAGGACATTCTGCCTTCTGCGCACATCAATCTGTCGGAATATAACATACCCATCTCGTCTATCTATGAAAAACTATCCAAATTGGATATTAACAAGGGACCAGGACCTGATTGCCTCCCACCATCACTTATCAAACACTGTAGCTTCTTGTTCTCTAGACCTCTTTTCCATATCTTTAACCTCTCTTTAAAGACCGGGACATTCCCAGCCTATTGGAAAACAAGCTTTATTACTCCCATATTGAAGTCTGGAGATAGTTCACAGGTTAATAACTATCGGCCCATCAGTATATTAAGTTGTATCCCTAAAGTGTTTGAGAGTCTTGTTTGTGATTACTTGTCTGCTAGTTTAAAAGGCTGTTTTATCGATCAACAATTTGGATTCATTTCTCATCGCTCCACAGAACTTAATCTTTTAGCATTTACTGACTATCTCTTGGAATCCTTGGAGGGGGGTTATCAAGTTCATGCTGTGTACACTGATTTTGCAAAGGCGTTTGATCGGGTTAACCATAGAGTTTTGATTAATAAGTTGCAGAGTCTGGGAATTCAGGGTGTCCTTCTGGAATGGCTTTCCTCTTACCTATATGAAAGAACACAGATAGTACGTATTCAGGGATTCCAATCAATAGAAATTGAAGTACCATCGGGTGTACCCCAGGGTTCACACCTGGGCCCTCTTCTTTTTAATTTATATGTGAACGATATTGCATCCTCTTTTCTCTTTGCCTTCTTCCTAATGTTTGCAGATGACTTAAAATTATACACAAAAATCAAGAATAATGCTGATTGCCTAGAACTGCAAGCCGACTTAGATTGTCTCAGCAACTGGTGTGAAATTAATGGTATGGAACTTAATGTTCAGAAGTGCCATCTGATGGTCTTCAGTCGTAGCAGGAATCCCACAGAACAAGTCTACACTATAAATGGTTGCCCTCTGGAATCTGTATGTCAAATCAAAGATCTAGGTGTAGTCCTTGATTCCAACTTATCTTACATACCCCATATATCAATGGCAGTATCAAAATCACTTCAAGGGTTGAAAGTTCCCTTAATATCACTACTCTTCAAATCAGACGCATGCACAAGGATCTTACCATATTCTATAATCTACTGCACTCATACAGCTTTGGTCCAGAGCTACTGGCAAAAGTCAATATCGCGGGAGGGCCCCGGGATATTTGGGGCCCCCAAATTAAACAAGGTATTCTTCTCAAACGAAATATTTTTCCGCTTATGTCAGTTCGAGTGTCAATTAAAGAGAATCTTCAAAAAAAATCGAAGATTTCAAAATTTTTGCAACCATCGGATGCACTGGAAATGATAGTGATACCTAATTTAGCGTGAAATCTTAAAACATAACTTTATATAAAATCGTTTAATTTTTACTCCGCCCCAGACTCCAACGCACCATAATTTTGCTCACACCGGCAACACTGGCCGTGTTGTGTCATGGCTAATAGATTTTGTTATGATATTTTTTATTTACTTTTATTTTTACTGAAACTCTTCGGGGCCCCTAAGGAAAATCTCGCGAGAGGGCCCCCAAGAAACTCGGCACGCCCCTGAAGGGTCTGATATTATTTTTGTTCCAAGAAAGGCATTCAGGTAATGTTTAGCTTTTTTAATTTGACACTTTCCAGGTGAGGAGCGAGGGGAGGAAAAATCCAGCAAAAATAAATGTGAGGTCAGGTGACCGTTGGCATGGGGAGTCACCAACTGCACATTCGTTTAGATCCGGTACTTTTACTCTCATTTGACAGCCGTTAACAATAATCAGAGGTTTGAATGTATCCTTACCACATCATATTGATAGACCTTGGCCCATGCAAAACTTTGATGGCGTATCAAATTCGTGAATTGAGAGCAAAAGTATCGGCCGAGTAGGGGAGACCGGGGCTTAAAGTCTCACGGGTTAAAAGTCACAAAATCTTTTTCTCGCACAGTAAATATGGCATCGTCGCCATATTCATACGCCAGGAGCGCTGTCGAATGCTTGTCAGCATAGAAAAGTGATTTTTCCTACGAGCGTGCGCAAAGTAGTACTTTTCCGCACGCATTTCCGGGCTCAAAGTTACACTTTTCCGCACTCAGTGCGGATACAGGCCTTATCCGCACTGAGTGCCGAAAAGTAATTATAATTGTCAAGCAACAATAGGTGCACCTGTCGACTTTGACACATGATGACAAATTTTTCCTCTGTTTCTATATCAGCCAACATCTATACAAACACCAAATATAAATTAACTTTGACACATTGTCAGATTTGTTCTCTATTTATATGCAAAAATCTACAAACTTTCTCATCAAATTTAAAAGCTTTAAGATGAACAGGTCTGATGAGGATTTTCTGTTATTTTTTTTTGTTATGTAATTTTTTGATAAATGCATAGGTTCCCTTCAAGTTAATTAAAAATAATTAAACAAATTATCGTTTTTTTTTAAATTTTTGTTATTACCTACCTGATATGAAGCTCGTAGGAAAAATTTTGTTCCTAACACGTGCGCAAAGTGTCTTTTCCGCACGCAAACACGTATCCGAACTCCGCTTCGCGTCGTTCGTATAACTGTGTTTGCGTGCGGAAAAGTAACACTTTGCGCACTTGTTAGGAAAATAACTATATAAATTCTTAAATAGGAAATGACAATGACCGACATAAAATGGTGGATATAAAAACCAGTCATAAAAACGCAGGTCCATTTGACATCATAATATAATGCATATGTCATCTGAATTAATTTGTTGAGTGCATCGTCATTGATTGTTTTGAATTCCAAGACTGTGAAAGAATTAATAAGTGTATCACAAGCAGCCGGTTTAAGAGTTGTTGCCACAATGTGTGACCAGGCGGCAAAAAATAAATCGGTCAAAAGCGAATTGCAGCCACAGGCCAGGGAAATCTACATCAAAAACAACACAGAAACAGAAATTTTGGTTTTGTTGGAGATAAACAACCTAGTGCCACTGTATGATGCTCCATAATACATGCTCGAGGGAATTATGAATTACTTGATCAAATATGACAGTCATTCAAATGGAAAAATGGACATTTTCAAAAAGCAAATTGGAAAGTTTTTCAGTTAGCTTATGAGTCAGATACGTCAAATCATCTAGATTATAGACTATTATTTTATTCATTAAGTGATTCTCACAAATATATAAAAATAAAATGTATAAAATTTTAGTTTATGAAGTTTTGGAACACTGTTTTATTTTGAAATAATTGAAATGTCAAACGAGTCATTTGAAACCGAGATTCAAACGGCCCGCCAAATATTAGTTCAATGACTACACCGCTATGGCAGCACCGTCGGAAATGTCACTGGGCGACTACAACAGAAGTGAGCGTTCTATATCAAGAATATAAATCACTTTTCTATGCTTGTCAGTTCTCTATCATTGCCGTTGGTGCTAGTCGCATGTGTATCTTTTTACGAGTGAATTTGTGAAAAAAGCCAATGTAAGTAATTTTTTGGACTAATAATACAAACCGTATATTTTATCTCAGTGCTAAATTTCAAAAATGCCGTATTATATTTATGATACCCCTACTTAATCTCTAAAAAGTCAGCATAACTTCAATAAATTATACAGTTAGATTAGGTACATATTTTAAAAAGAAAATAACAGGACCGTTTGGGGTAACTTGTCTCACACGTTGTGGGGCAAGTTGTCTTATGTGACTTTTTACCCCGATATTGAAATAAATATAGCTCTAAACGGGATTTAATTTTTAGATGGTGCGCGATTACAGTAAAAAAACAGATCGAGGCAGTTTTGATAAGGAAGCGGTGCAAAGCGCAAAGAGAAAAATTGTAAAGAAGAATTTAACAGGAAATATAAGAGGGTCGAATAATAAAAATAAAAATGGAAAAAACAAAAAAAGTGCTAAAAAGGAGTCCTCTGAACAATCAGAGCAAGATGATGAAGAAACTTTTCGTATTGTTTGCCTTGAACCATTTTCCAATAGTTCATCAAAAGAAGTTTGGGCTCAATGTACAGTCTGCAAGTTATGGGCCCATGAGCATGTCTCGGGACACCGTGGTACGTCTGTCAGAACTGCGAAGATGATGACGACATCGATTGAGAAAATTGAAATAAAGCGTATATTATACATTATTTCTCTTTCTTATCTGCATTTTTGCATTCTTTCAAATAAAAGCTAACCAAATATTTGTGTGACTTTTTACCCCTTTCCGTGAGACAACGTGCCCCATGATGAGGGCAAGATGTCACACTTTGTCACAATTTGTGTTTAGCAAAAAAATATTTAAATTAACCTTATTTATAAATAAATGTATAGTGTCTTTGTACAGACAAATGACAGTGTGACAAACTGCACCAGAAGTAACTTTGATAGGATTGAATATGACTTCACAAAAAATTCACAACCAAATTTCGTGACTTTTAGCCCCGGTCTCCCCTATCAGATTATAAAAGTTGGACTCTAAGGTATACGGTATACTCCTCCATATACTCCCCAACTTAATGGTGCTGCGGAAAGAATGAATCAGACACCTATAGACAAAGCAAGATCTATGATAATGCAAGCAAAAATGGATAGTATATTTTGGGAAGATGCTGTACTTGTGGCTACGTAAAACTAATTAAACAAGTCACATGAAAAAATATCATCCTGGTAAATTAAGTCTCAATTTGGCAGAAAAAACAAACTTAACGACTTGTTCAAATTTTAAGTAAACCTCGCTAGCACAACCAATGTTGCAAATAAAGTCAAGCTGATCACTGAAAAAAAAATTGAAAACAAAACACATTGAACTAGGAGAGAAAATTACTAGTTTTGAGCATCTGGAAACATTTAAGAAGATTAGATAGAGCTCCTTTCTGAATGCCATGCAAATCTTTGAGCACTCGTAGAAAAAGTATTGCTCCTATCACTTGCGCAAAGTGTCTTTTTCGCACTCGAAGCCTATCCGAACTCCGCTTCGTGTCGGTCGTCTAACTGCTGGGAAAGTATTACTTTGCGCACTTGTTAGGAAAAAAACTATTATTAACGTCGAATATGCAGATACCTATTTAGGCAGAATTTTTGCAAAATGCTCATTTAGCCGCCAGAATTTACAGAGAATAAGGATTCCCCATTAGAACGACGCCCATGAAAAAACATTGTGCCCGTTTTACAAAGATTGCGTGATACGGGAAGTGTGAGTGTGCAAAATCTGCTTGTTGATTTTAGTGTTTTGGGAACCTTTCAACAAAAATTAATATTTTCATAATAAGGATTTGGCAAGTAGCTGAGTAAGTATTATTTGATTTTTCTCCTAAATGTTTAGTGCAAAAATGTCATTAAGTGCAATTCACAACTTAATAAAACGGCACATTTTTCATTTTTATTAGAAAAGTGATACAAATTTAATTTATTATTTACCTATATTATTTGAAAGCCAGTATCAAACCAAAACGTGAACAGATGGAAATAAATAAACTCCTCGCAAAACAAACCTTTCAAATTTACCAGTTTTATTTACATTTATATCCTGGCAGGGATAAATATCTGTACAATGTTGTCACGTTATTAACATTTTTCTAAATTTAAATTCTGCGATAACTAAAATACTAACAATTGACCCATGGTTAATTCGCCCTGAGCATGACTAGTCCCGCCGTCTGGCGGATACGAATAAAGATAGCGGGAGGTAAAGTTGTCATTTTTGAATTTAAATAAAGGACCTCGCACACCTTATATAGGATTCCAGCGATCGGTCGATTTTTCCCAAATTTTGATATGTTGTAGAGGAATTAATTCTTGACAACCTTTAAATGGGACGAAATCTTGTAGGTATTACGGTCTTTGAGATATGAGCGTTATTGAAACATGAACTTTTTTGAGACTTTTTGTGTGGAGAGTATACAAAATACTGGGTGCAACTGGTGTTTATAAGTCAAAATATTGACAGGTTCACATATTTTACGTCAGTTACAAATTAATTTCAACATAGCTAAGGCCGGGACCGCACTGGGGTCAATGGTGGAGCCAGTGTTACCCCGCCCTTAGCGCATGTTGACAAATGTTTAGTGACGTAAAATATGTGAACCTGTCAATATTTTGACTGATAAACACTATACCATTTCCAGAATTATTTCACACTAGTGAAATTTGATTTCAAATTAATGAAAACTAAATTCACATCAGTGAAATCTAATTTCGCTCAAATGAAAATTGATTTCAAAGTAACGAAAACTAATTTCTCACAAACGAAATTTGATTTCACATTTGTGAAAATGAATTTCAAACTGACCCTAAATAATACTCATTTTTGAAACATTTATTATTTTAATTTGAAAAAAACATCAAGAAATCTTATTTATTTCACCGTAATGAAATAAACCCACTGAGTTCACATAACGTAAAATACAATGAAGGGGGTGATTCGTCGGTTAGGACATATAAAACTTAAAAGGCCTGTTAAGTCTTTGCCAACGTTTTGCCCAAAAGTTTAGGGCTTCATCAGGGCCTAAATATATATTAGGAACATCAAAAAAGTGCTAACAAAAAACTGAAGTTTACATGTCTTGTACTTAAAAAATTATGTGGCTAGATTATATAAAATAGTGCGAGATTTTTCAGGATGGAACATTCAAGTGCACATAACCAAATCACAATACATTGATAAAATTGTAAAAAGGCAAATTTTTTAATATTTTTTTTGTCTTAAGCGACGAATCACCCCCTTCATTGGATACCGATAGGACACAAACTTCCCTTAGAAAAAATACAATCATGAAGCAATTAACAATAATAATTATAAATTATTTAAATAAATTGAACTTCAGTGAATCTTCTCACTCTTGAGATAGCTGCATTATACCTTTCCACGTGATTTGCCAAACTGAAGTTTAATTTATTTAAATAATTCATACTTATTTCATGATTGTATTTTATGTTATCTAAACAACAGTTTCCTAAACTCAGTGGGTTTATTTCATTAGGCTGAAATAATAAATGTTTGAAAAATAAGTATTAATTAGGGTCAGTTTGAAATTCATTTTCAAAAATGTGAAATCAAATTTCGTTAGTGAGAAATTAGTTTTCGTTACTTTGAAATCAATTTTCATTTGAGCGAAATTAGATTTCACTGATGTGAATTTAGTTTTCATTAATTTGAAATCAAATTTCACTAGTGTGAAATAATGCTGGAAATGGTATAGTATTTCGTATACTCTCCACACAAAAAGTCGCAAAAAAGTTCATCTTTCAACGCTCATATCTCAAAGACCGTAATACCTACAAGATTTCGTCCCATTTAAAGGTTGTTATGAAATAAATCCTCTACAACATATCAAAATTTGAAAAAAATCGACCGATCGCCAAAATCCCATATGTGTGCGGGGTCCTTTTGTGAAAATACAACAGTGGCGAGCGTTTTTTGCAAAAAATAAACGTGATAAAGAGCTTATTTTTGTGTTGTCAAACATTTCGGTAAGTGCATTTTGTCAAATTTTTGTAATTTCGTTATAAATGTTTGCAGCAATCCACTTTTGTCTCTGGACTAATCGCCACTGGCTTCGCGGAAATTTATAAAATTTATATTTGCTATTTACGCTTGTGTTTTTGCAATCAACCACGCAACAATAATCACGGCCCATTTTATTTTGTTCAAAATGATCGTATGCTTGCAATTTACCTCATTACCTCCCAAGTCTCACTATTTCTCCGCTTCGCGCGCTGACAGTCATTTTAAAATCCCCTCCCCTCGGACGCTCAGAATGGGCCATATTATCTCAGGTTAAAATATTTGTACCCATACCTGATACACCCTGTATACTTCGCATATCCACATGTACTATACATAGGCTTTTTGAGGAATTAATAATAAAAAAAAAGCCTTAAGCAAGATTGTCACACACTACACTATAGCATTCTTCTCTCTGTATTCACCAAGTATAACATTTAGAGGAGCGAAGATCAGTCTATGTAGTAAACAGGAACCTTACCTTTATCCAGGGTGACAGGCGCTAGTTCAAGTTCATTTCCATTTCCCGTAGGTCCTGCTTTGTTTTTACTTTAACAGGCCTATCGCCATTTGACGTGTAGACTGCTTTATATTTCAACCTTGATTTCAGTTCTCTAAGCTTTTTGAAATAAGTTGTCATATCATCGTTAAGGTACAGTTTTTTATCTTGTCCCTCCAGGTTAAACCCCTTTACAGTGATTCCCCTCATCTGCCTGACTCGCTCCATGATTTGCAATCTCTTCGAAGGAATTTCAAATTTTACCAAGATTCTTCTACCTATAAATGCAACCGTCTTAGCAATGATGGACAAGGAGAAGTATTTTCAAATAAAGGCGTTAAACAGGGTCGTGTTATTCCACCTATTTTATTCTCTCTATCTATAGGATCCATACCCCACCATATCGAGGGGCACCTGCCGTCATGAGTGAATATCCCATACAAACCTGATGGCAGCTTATTCATCCTAAACAGATTACGAGCCAAGACGAAAGTAGGTACCTACGAAATCAATAATTGAACTTCAATATGCGGATGAAAATTTTCAGCCAATTATCAATGCATTCAACCAGGTATCGGCCTAGAGGTCAAATTTAACAAGACGCAGATTCTGCTCCAACCCGCACCGGCCTAAGCCCCAAATATAATAGTTATAAATTACCATTCTTTGCAGATCGTATAACACTACCCATACCTTGGGAGCCATCTGTCAGCAAATGCAACCATTGACGCTGAAATCCAACATCACCGCCTGAAGTGTGCTACGAAGCATTTGGGCGACTTCTAGAGAGAGTCTTCAACATTCACGACATCAGCTCTGAGACCACTTCGCGTCTACAATGCAGTTGTAGCAAACAACAGTAACATATGGCTGCGAAACATACACCACCTACAGAAGACACATGAAAAGCAGGGCCGTAGCCAGGGGGCATTGGGGGGCAATGCCCTATCTTTCAAATGATCATGCCCTACCTCCTACCTTTAAAACGCAACATGCGTTAAGATTTCTCTAGGAAATTTGATAGTAGATAAGAAAAGGCCTAAATCGAGTAAGTGTGAGGATATAGGTGTTTCCGAAAACTCCTAAATGTATGCAACAATGTTTGAAGTTTACATAAAGGAAGCTTTTCGTTTCAAAAAAGTGCAAATGCAAGGATAACACGATAATACACACTACTACACAGAATTGCTTATCGGCCTCATTTGTGGAAATTGCGGCCATATGGTGTAACACTATTGACGACATCATCAACTACGTCGTCAACTGTTTGCGCCAGCGGTCGTAGTTCATCGTCATCATAACCTGTGGTCAAAAAACCCTACGTCAAGGCGAGAAAGGACACGCTGCCTACGTAATCACTGGTTCTTTGGCGTGGTGGGGGGCTTGAGATTTGATATACACAGGCCTTATGATGATAAGCTATCCTGTAATAGTAGTAGTAGGTATGGCGAAAATCATCGGTGAAATTACTGCAAAAAACATGTATTTCTGTCACTTTCTTTTACATCATGTAGTAGAAGAGGACACGAATGCACTCAGTGCGCACTGAACTTACCAATGAATTTCATTATTAGTGTGTATTATCCTTGGTGCGAATGGTCCAAGGCGGCGCGAGAATCACCGCCATTTTGTTTACTTGCCAGAGATGTTAGGTCTGTTTCTGCAGAAATCACAAACCAGTCAGAATGAATTTCATTGGTTGAAACTAGTTTTATGACTGCTTCTGACTGTTTTCAACCAATTAAATTTGCTCTGATTGGTTTGTGATTTTTGCAGAAACAGACCTTTTATTAGTTTTATTTATTGAAAAATTTGCCTCCAGCGCCATTACCACCAGATTGTTTACCTATAGTTTGAGGAAGGGGGGGGGGGGCAAGAAGTATTGCCCTATGTCAAATTTGTCATGCCCTATCACAAACTTGACTCTAGCTACGGCCCTGATGAAAAGTCTAGAAAAATACCACCAGCGATGCCTAAGCAGAATCCTACAGATTAAATGGCAAGACCGACGAACGAACATTAGTGTTTTAGAGGAGAGAGGAGACCAAAATAACTAGCATTCAACTCCGCTGGACAGATCATCTCGTCCGCATGCCCGAAACACGTCTTTCACGACAGATTCTCTACAGTCAACTGAAAAAGGGAAAACGAAATCAAGAAGGTCAACAAAACCCTACAAAGATGTTCTAAAGGAAAATACAGCAAAGTGCCGCATCAATACCGGCAATTGGGAGACGACGGCAAAGGCTCTCAAATTTTTGAAGAATAGCGACGTAGACACGAGACCGAAAAGAGGAACCGCAGGAAGGAGCGAGAGACAATGCTGCCAGAGACTGGGTGTGCTAAGACTGTGGAAGAGTGTGCGGCTCTAGAATTGGTTTATATCAGAAAACGCACAATCGACGACAATGGGAATAGAATAGAAGATAATCATACTCGGTATCGAGTGATCGCCTAGGATGATGATGAGAATATCATCAAGTGCAATCCGAGTATTGACCTTATAATCATAACGCGAAAGAAAGCACTAAGTTGACGTCATTATTATTTGAAGTCAGATTTTATTCCTCAC
Organism: Ceutorhynchus assimilis; assembly: GCA_917834065.1. NCBI lineage: Eukaryota > Metazoa > Arthropoda > Insecta > Coleoptera > Curculionidae > Ceutorhynchus > Ceutorhynchus assimilis. The sequence continues at coordinate 18,101,262 of OU892285.1, read as the reverse complement.
GAACACAGAATCCTCAAAAAAGACTCACGTCAAGGGAGTAACAATCGCAAAGATTCGCAGGAATAATTTCTTGCTTCCATTATTTTCACACAACGCTTACAGATACCAACGCGACTCGCAAATATAGTCCGCTTGATTCAAACCATCACAAGAGTCACACAAAAATCGAGTTAAATCGACAACGCAACACTTGTCTTGATCTTCATCCTAGAATTGGAAAGAAACTTCCAACAAAATTCGCGTCTGAATCCATGGACTTCAATGTGTGTCCAAGGTAAAAGTGGTTCAAGACTCGCTTATGCAGATATTTAACAACAACATAGATGAATTCAAAAACTAATAGGTAGGTAATTTAAGAGCAGGTAGGTGCATGTAGGATTTATACCAGAACAGACTCCTATCCTTTCAATATCACCCTCTTTCTGATCGATTAGCTGACAGTTGCGATTAGCCTATTAGTATGCTAGCATATTTTCTTGAGAATCCGTGTCCCTTCGAACCATGGAAAACGGTAAAAACGCTAAAGCTGCCATGTTACTGGAAGAAACTTCCATGCCTGTTGGTGATACTAGTAATAGCCGGAGAGCCTGCGCCGAAAAAATTCTCTGAATTTACTAAAGCCAGTTTTTGGTCAGTTGATTACAGTATTTACGTACATAAACATACCTCGGTAAGTCAAGCGAAACTTGGGACAAGGACCTAGGGTGCCTGGTTAAAGTTGTCGAGATAGCTAGGTAATGCAACGAATTTACTAAGGCTAAAAATCGCTATACATATTAACACATAAATAACAGTGATGTTTGTCAGTCAGTTGAATAGCGGAACTGGGCCGGTCATTCAGCCCCATTGGTCGCGTTCCTAAGCAACATGTTGACTGATTAGTAAGCGACTTTGTTCCAGCTAGTGAAATGCACAAGGTAGAAAAGTTCTGATTGGCCTAGAGCTGATTTTCATCTGTTTTCAACATAGCCGCTGACTAATCACTCAACATGTTGAGTGCTTAGGAACGCAACCATTGAGGTAGTTCAGCCCCAATTTATGTAAACAAAATAATAGGTCTATTTTTTCTTTAGAGTGACAGCGTGACAGTGACAATTCAAAATGGTAGGTTGAAGTTTAAATTAATAGGTTTGTTCAGTAATATTGATATTTTTTGCAGATTTCTACATTTATTGGGGCTGACTGACCAGCACGGTCCCGCTATTCAACTGACTGACTAAACTACTGTTATTTATATGTTATATATAATATGTATAACGATTTTCAGCTTTAAGAAATTCGTTGCATTACCCAAGTTATCTCGACACCTTCAACAAGACACCCTGGGTCCTTGTCCCAAGTTTCACTTGACTGACCGCGGAATGTTTATGTACGTAAATACTGTAATCACTCCAAAAACTAGCTTTAGTAAATTCAGAGAATTTTTTCGGCGCTGGCTCTTAGACTATAACTACAAATAAAATAATTAAAAAAAATCAAAGTTCGAAATATTTTTTTCAATAACCCATTTTATTAATAAGCAGAAAAATAATAGATTTCTCAAAATTATTCTAGAAACTATTGTAATAAAAAATATACATACATACGGAATTTTTATAAAAACTTGATCACCGTTATATAATTGCCTGAGATTCGTGATTATATGGACGCAAGATATTACCCTTTAAACTAAAATAATACCACATCTTGATTTAAAAATTAACCATTACCTAACGAAAAGAAGAAAAAATCAATTATTCATCCTCTGTTGAGATTAACGTTTCATCGAAGCCCTCGAATGTCGGAACACAGTCAACTCTTGGCTTTCTGTAGTCCTCTCCGAAATGTTTTACCAAAAAATATTTGCCTTTGAGCTACAAAATTACAATTTTGATATAAAATCAAAAATACAAACACAAAAATTATTACCTTCTTATCTTTAACCTCCTCGAAATTGTAGCCCTTATAAAAAGCGATAGTGCCCAAAACCCTAAGAGAGCGTAGCCTCTTATGAGGTTCCACTTCCAATAATCTTAGCAAAAGATCTCTGGCTGCCATTTCCAGGAAAACGTCTTTTGGTAGTTGGATTTTGTCCATCGGAGGTGTGTCTCTCTGTGAGTAGCATTCCAAAATAGGCATCTGGAACAAATGAATAAAAATAAATTAATCTATATTTAGTAAATTATTGCGTTTAATTTCAGTTTATATCGGGATAAGACTTGGCTTAAACCACTACCCACAGAATTTGAATAAAAACAATTTCTAGGGAGACTCGAAAAAAATTGAAGCAGTTGAGACTTTCTTGAATATTTCTTCAACCGATTGCTTTATAATACTACTTGGACAAGAACCAGTTTACACGTACTTTACCTAATTTTGGTTTTGAAGAGTCATGGGAAAATTATCACATGACAAAGAATAATTAGTATGCTTTTGCGAACAAAAAAAGCTTTTCATATGCTGTTTCCTTCCACACACGATGGCAATCTTTTATGCAACGTTGGTTTTATACCTTGCACTAGTGGGTTTTTACTTCACGCCCTAATCTGATTGATTTATGTTACCATTGTATGATAAATTTTGCAACACAGAAATTGTAACAATTTTTTTTTTCAGAAAAAATGCATTAAAACTGTGGTCAAATTACTTAATTTATCGTGGATGCATTTTATATCCTACTCGTATGCAATACTTAATCTAAAACTGACCTTGCTGAACACGAACATATAATTTTAAAATTATATTGCACCGAAGTCGTTGGACGTCACGGTAAGTTAATTTTCTTTATTTCCTTTGCTTCATTAAGCCAGGAATATGGTTTATGAGGTAACTTATTTGAATTTGTGGTCATTTTATTCTTCCATCTTCGGCATCTTCTTATACTTCCAGTCACATGTGCTTTACACATACATCTTCATGTATTTCCCTATCTCTTCCTTATGGTTGTAACAATGATAAAGGAGCTTATTCAGCAATTTTGCAGGGATAATCGAGACCAGATGATTTGTGTTTGCAAGACAGAAGAAAGTATATCCACCAGTTCTTTTAATTAGAAATTGTTTAAAATAAAATTTGTTTAGGTTTGGAAGACTAGTTTCACTTATCTTGATGGAACTATTGGTTCTATCATTGAGAAAATTGTTATGAAAGAAAATTTCGGGGAAGTTTCCATTCAGTCAGCCAATGTAATTTTTTGAAAGAAAAGGGGAAATTGAATGAATCTTGAAATTTATTAATTTGGTCTCAGACCATCAGTTGGATTTTACTGATCTTTTAAATCATAATATAACTAATAGGTACCACAAATGAACCCTTCAGGAAACTACCATTTTTTTGATCACCTTAGGTATCAGATGGATATGAGTATGCAAAATGTGAGGACAGCATTTTATCAATGGATAATAGCCGAGAAAAGTTCAAAGATTAATAATCCGGTTCTTGCCGGTTAATTTTTTGGTCCAGTTTTTTTTATCCCCTCTCCAGAGAAAATCCACGGAACATATTATGCTATGTGTGTGATTTCAATATGTTTGTTCCAACACGTGAAAAACCGTCCCATGAACGGTTTCGAAACTACTCCGTGAACGAATTTCGGGTTCTACGCATATAAATTTTTGACGTTGTGCAGAATCGTGACGGTACATTCTACGGTTTCTTGCTGTGTTGAAACAAAGCTAATGACTATTATAAGTCTGTTGAAATTTGCTGGGATTTTAACTCACGATCCTGGGTTTTCGCTTGAAATTTTACTAGTGCATAGGACCGGAATCCCAGGAGTCGTGGGTTCAAAATTTTCCGCAGAATCCAGAAATGTCATAATATATATGGGGAGTCATTTAAAAAAGCATAACTTTGTGTCACTACTAGCTATTGGGCCACCCTCTATACTGAAAAATAATTTAGGAATGTAGTACTCATGTTTATCTACAAGTTTTGTATTTAGTTTTTTTTTTTTTTTTTTTTGATCTCCGTTAGTATAGGAGATATGGACGACCGCTCCTTAGTAACTCACCTTGTATAGTGTTCTTTTTGTTTACCTATTACCTTAGAGAGAGATGTCTAAAGATCCAAAATGTAAACGATTTTTGGAAATCATATTACAGAAAACCAGCGTGAACAAAGTAAGAGAGAGACAAAATTAAAATATTTGGAGGGAGATCTTTGTATCATATTTGCAAGTTGATTACTCATATTTTAGTGTTAACGTTAACTATTTACAGGGTGTCCGGATATTCGACCGACACCCTGTATAATCTAAGGTTCTACCTAATAATTTATTGTATTACTTAGTCCGTACCCATATACAACACTATCCACAATAGGAGAAGCTACCATAAAGGCAGCGGTCGGAAGAGGATGTCCACAGGGTGGAGTCCTATCCCCACTGCTGTGGGCCATACTGGTGGACGATTTGCTCCGTAAACTGTCTGCGGAGGGGTTTTTATTGCCTAGGCTACGCAGACGACCCAACGATTGTAGTACAAGGCAAATTTGCCAAAGGGCCCTCATCAAAATAGTGGAAAACTGATGCGAACAAGAGCAGCTAACTGTTAATCCAAGAAAGCAACAGCTGTCCCGTTTACCAAAATGCGATTCCTAAGACCAATGGTGATAAATAGGAAAGAACTAAAATTTTCCAGAGAAGTGAAATACCTCGGAGTCGTTTTTGTCCAGAAACTCACTTGGAAGTCGCATATTTAGAAGACCACACTTAGGGCAACAATTGCTTTTGGGAGATTCATAAGAATATGCGGGAAAAACTGGGGCCTAAACCCGAAAAGGTTCCTGTGGCTATACACGGGGTAGTGAGGCCTATGCTATGATCGCCAATGGATCAATAGTATGGTGGACCAGAAACAGACGAATAGAGGCGATAAAGCGACTAAGTGGCGTACAAACGCTAGCGTGCTGGCGTTACTGGTGGTATGAGTTCAACCCCAACTGTAGCGCTGGAGGTTTTATTGAACCTTCCACCGATCCAAATATACGTATTGTTTGCCCAGCGGATCTGAGTCTACGGCAGGAATTCGGATGTAAATGCGCCATATTGCCACGTTTAATTATAAAAAAGCGACAATACTAGACATGAAGTATAGTTCATTTGAAAATCCATTTTTTAATAACAAAATATTGATAAAAATAATAAAACGCTAAATATTTTAACGTGCTTGTTAGATCTATTCTTATTTCTCCTGATTTCTTCAATTTGATCTATTGTAAAAAATAAATATTTTATAAATATACCATCCGCTTTTGACAATTTGGCAAGCATCCGGCCTGGATGAACCTGATTGGTGGAGTTTTTGGCAGGATCGCCGTTGCCATGGGAAACCATACGGTTGTCAATGAGCCAACGTCACCTTATGTCTCGCTATTGGCCAGGCCTGACGTCATTTTATCCTCCCATCTTGGAATATCAATTTATATTGAAATATCCAGTGGCGGAGGTTTGGTCATTGTCAATTTTCGTGTACGAGTTGCAATATGATAACACTTCCAAAAAGTTCCTCACGCAGCTGGGTATTTTATGAATGAAATCAGTCATTTTTTTTTACAACTTCATTCCCCTCACCGTCGCCCCGTAGACACAGATTCGCTGGGCAGACATTACAGGGCGAAGCGCGGTCCGTCACGTATAGTCTATTGCAAGGTAAATCAGCCATAATAGGCGGACACGACGACGAACGTGACAAGTTGAATAGGGAGATAAAAGCAAATGATATTCTAGGAATGCCAACGGACAGCACCACAACGTGACCACAACCTATTATAGGTACCTTGTCAAACAGTATCAAACACAGATTACAACCAGGGACGATAAGAGAAGTGGCCCTCCGATAAGGGCGGGAACAATCTGGTACACTGATGGTTCAAAAACCCAGGAACGAATAGGAGCTAGAAGCTACGAACCTAGGACGAAAACTAAAATTCCGATACCTTTGGGAAACCTAGCATTAGTGTTCCAACCGCAGATAACAGCAATAGAACACTGCGCAATAGAAATAAAGAAGAGGATGAGTAATGATAAAAGGATCGTGATCCATTCCGATAGCCAAGCGGCAATAAAAGTAGTGATGACTTTTCGAGACGAGACTGGCTTTTGGTCTCGTCTCGTGAAGTCTCAATGAGACGAGACCAGACTCGGCGAGAGTCTCGTGTAGTCTCGAGTCTCGAGATTACACTTAAAACTTTTCTTTCATAGCTTTATTATTGGACCATTCTGGGCTATTTGAATATGAAATCAGTAAATTAAATATCAGAGTTACTCTTTACTGTAATTTTTCACTAATTGCTTTTTCACTGTGGCAATTTGGACTTCCGTTATAATATAAAAACAAAAACCATAAATACAGGGTTTCCGAAAAATAGCGTAAAAACTCTCCACGTAGTAGAGGACCCTCTGAGAAACCCTAGAAAAATAATTAAATTTAAAAAATCCTTCTCCAGCATTATTCTTGGTAATATGAAGAGGTAGATGTGAAAATTCACCTTCGAATTCTTCAGGTAGTTACATGGGTATTTAATTTAATTCTCCGACATATTGTCAACGGGATATTTTCAGTGTTGCCAATTTTAATAAATATTAAAATGCAAATAACTTTCTTAAGAATGCCACTAGATTTTTTAAAGTATTTTTCTGGGGTTCCTTGTAGGGTCTTTCACCACGTAGAGAAGAGTTTTTACGCTATTTTTTGGACACCCTGTATAACTCGAGACCAGGGGGCGGATTACGAACTCTCGATTCGAACCGAAACTGCCATGTTACACCGAAATTTTTATTTCGAACGCACTCCATGCGAATTTATTTCCGAAACTTGTACCCATAGACAATAAAAAATAAAAAGACCTTCAAAAGTATAGCCGTAATAGGTTATACTATTACTGCGCATCCGGTAGCGCATATCGCATTCGCATTGCGGAATATTCGGCAAGCTAGAGACTTATGAAAGATCACTCCGATCATTCGATTCTGTTTCATCTTTTTCCGTCTTACCAATTCACAAGACAAGGACACCGTATTAGTTACAGAGCTTTCCGAGCTGCTTTGTAGAAACCTATGAAACATCCATAACTATGGAAACTGTGACCAGAGAAAACAAATAATAGTATATTGTGTATTTAGGTGGAAAAGTGACACATTCTCGGTCGACGGTGTAAGTTGACGGGCGAGGCGTAGCCGAGGCCGGCAAACACCGAAGGTTGAGAATGTGCTTTTCCACCGAAATACACATAGTATTTTTTCTGCGATCGGTTAAATACCTGTTAAAACACATTGCGTGCCGCGTCGCTCATATGCGAGACATCAACATTTCACCGAGGGCTTCGTCGCTCATTTCTGAGAGACACACATCTCTCACTTTCTGGCCATGTATATCAAATATGATACCAGCTACCGTGTATTTTAAATGGAGAATCCGAAGCTTGGCCTCTGGGGAAAATAATATGAGTCTTGGTTTGAGCAAAATTGGAAAAATAAATTCACTACAACAAAATTTTTGAAAAATATTGATTTTGCGTATTAAAAACATAAAATTTTATTCTGAAATAGCTGATTTTACGTAATAATAAAACAAAGTTTATTCTGCAATAGCTTATTCTAAAAACAAAATGAGAATATCTTTCTTGCCGGCAAAAGCAAAAAAAAAGAAACGTTGATCATATTTGAGAGTAAATACATACAAATATTGCAAAAAGTGGTTTGGCCCCTGGGGGTATTTTCCCGATAACAGCGTGGCACGCAATGTGTTAAATGTTTGTCTTAAAGTTCCAATTATTCAGCAATACGAGAATCACTTTCCCGGCCTAGGCCGGAAAAGTGTTTCCCGTATTGTTATTCATTGATTCCTTAGCAACTATTGAAACATAATTGAAATACCAGAATATTGAGTTTTGCGACCTGTCAACCGGTCAAAAATGCTAACATTTCTTGTCGATCGCAGAAAAATAACCTGAAAATAACGAAATTTCTGTGTTGAAATTTGTCATTTCTGCCAGATTGGGCGGTCGTCTAAAAGACTCGAACTCACAAAATCTAAAGAACAAGAAGAAGAAATTGTCATTTCTATTAAGGCACTCGGTATTGCGGACCTATAATATTATGTACAGCTAGGATAAACTGAACCATCAGTAAGTATACATGTTAGTTTGGTTATACAACTCACTGTACATTTTTCCCATATGACACGAGAGGCTTAACAAGTGATAAGCCTTTTGGGATTATCGCGCTTGGTGGCAATGTTCACGCGCATAGAAATCGATCTGGCAACATGGCGCACCTCCTCCTCAGAACTGACAGAAGACAGAACAAGGAGAGAAGCACACGACGATTCAACAATTCAACACATTTATTTTTGTGCTCTTATATTTACTCAAAATTTTCGCATTTTAATGTATTTTGAAAATTAAAAGCAATCCATCAAATAACCTCACGTGTTTTAGTAAATAAGACACAACATATTTGGTCCTTCGACGCAGGATTTAAGCCCAAAATTGGCTATTTTGCTCTTCGGTGTCCGACTTTCATGCAGACAAGTCCTTGAAGGTTAACGCGACGAAAGAAGACGACTATGGAATGGTGTAGAGAAGAATTTGGGATCAAGTGAGTGCGTTCCATCTTCCTACTAAAATAATTCTTTTATTCAACCTTTGCTTTTTCCTGAATTTTCACTTGTTTTTACTTGTGTGATTTAAAAATAAATAAAATGGCAGATTTAGCCAGCCTAAAAAACTCTAAAAAGGGTATTAAATCCCGATTAACTCGTTTCAAAAAATTTGTTGATAATCTTGGTGATACAGAAATTCAATTTAAAGAATTAGAGCTTCGAGTCAATAGTGTAGAGGGTATTCTTGAGTCATTTTATGACATTCAAAATAAGATTGAGTCACTTGATACCGAGGCAACTTAAGAATTTTTAAATACTGAATCAAATGATTTTGAAAATACTTATTTTGATTGCGTGTCCAAAGCTAAAAAATTGTTAGAGGATGAAGCAGCTGACGGAGAGCTTGATAATTCAGGCGATAATCAGTCAGCACGGGTGGATAATCATTCAGGTAGGTCTTTTGTGGCTGAACAAAACGTTAAATTACCACCCATACCTTTACCTTCCTTCGATGGTTCATACGATCAGTGGTTGTTTTTTAAAGACACTTTTCATTCACTTATACATGATAATGAGTCAATACCTGATGTTCAAAAATTTCATTATTTGCGGCTTTCACTAAAAGGCAGTGCCTCTGAACTGTTGAGATCTCTTGAGAGCTCGGCAAATAATTATACAGTCGCTTGGGATTTATTGACAAATCGATATGAAAATGCTCAAATCCTACTTAAAAATCATATCAAAGCGCTTTTTGATCTTGAAACTGTCAAAAATGAGTGTCATTTAAGTCTAAGAAACCTCCTTGATGGGTTCAATAAGCATTTACGAGCTTTAAAAGTACTAAAACAGCTGGTAGAATCGTGGGACTCCTTAATAATTCATATGATGTCACTAAAGCTTGATCCAACTACTAGAAGAGAATGGGAATCTGAATACACAAAGCATGATAATCTTACTCTAAAAATATTTAACGATTTTTTGCATAATAAATGTAGTCTTTTGGAAACCCTGCAAGGAAATATTTTAAAGGGCAAAAGACATTCTTTTTCAGTCATTCATAAGCCAATCTGTTCTTACTGTGAAAAACATCACACTGTATACAATTGTACAAAATTTTTATCATTTGACGTCACTAAAAGGTCAGCTGAAGCTACTAAACGAAATTGGTGCTTAAACTGTCCAAGAATAAATCATAAAACAAATCAATGTAGATCTCCACCATGTCGAAAATGCTCAAAACGTCATAACACTCTACTGCATTTTACACAAGATAATAATTCATTTGCAGTGAAATCCTCTAATAATACTTTTCTATCCACTTCAAACACCGAACATCCTGAGCGCACTCAAGCGACTTCCTCTACCGCTCTGCCTGTTGTTTCTACTGGGATGAATGTTACAGCGTTGTCGGATTTGGCGAACGATCGGGATGGCAGTAATATTCCTGAAGTAGGGTCATATTCAACTTCTAGCGATATTTCAAGAGTAATTTTATCCACTGCGATTGTAAATGTCTTTGATAAAGATAAACGCATGCATTCCTGTAGAGTATTATTGGACAATGGCAGTGAATCATCATTTATTACTGAGAAATTGTGTAATAAATTAGGGCTTCCAGTTAAACATACCAATATTTCTATTGGTATTGGACAAACCACTTCTAATGTCTTGAAACAAACTAATATTTTAATTCATGCACGACATAGTTCTTATGAAACTAAATTAAATTGTTTAATTCTGCCTAAAATAACCAACAAAATTCCTTCTAGTCCTATATCAATTGTTTCTAAGTTAAATTTACCCTCAAACATAATATTGGCTGACCCAAGCTTTAATGAACCTGGGCATATAGACATTTTGATTGGTTGTGATAAGTTTTGGGATCTATTATGCATTGGTCAAATTAATCTAGGAAAAAATCCACCTGTTGCTCAAAAGACTCAACTAGGCTGGATAATATCTGGAAAATTATTATCACCTCAACATGATACTGGCAATGAAATCTCATGCAACTTGAGTATCACGCAATCTCTTGAGAATAGCCTAACTAAGTTCTGGGAGGTTGAGGAAAGATATTTTTCAGAATACTTGTCACCTGAAGAGCAGAAATGTGAAATGTTGTTCCAATCAACAACTCATCAAGACAATGATGGGCGATTCATTGTAGAGTTACCTCTAAAACATTCCAGCGACTTGTTGGGTGATTCTCAAGAAATTGCTACCAAGCGATTTTTAAACCTAGAAAGAAAACTTCTTAGAAATCCAACACTTAAAAACGACTATTCAAAATTTATTGATGATTATTTCATTCATTATAAAATAGACCAATCAGACAACGTCATTTTTTGAATAAATTTTGTTTAAATAAGTGATTATTTCACAAGACCTTGTTTATCAGCGACAATTCCACTCATGTATAAATAATCCCATTTGAAATGTCAAAAATCGTAGTTTGCTAGCGGATAAATAGGAAGGAAGAGAAAATATAACTGGATAAAAAAATCGGATAAATTTTCTGTTGATGCAATCGTTACCGTAGTAACAATTGCATATAAAATTGGTTTTTGAATCATCTGTCAAATAATTGTCACAAAAATTCACAAGTTCTATCATTTTAGCTTATTAAAAGTGTATTTTTAAATAAAATTAAAAATATTTTCAACATGCAGCGATTTGGGACAATTAAAGATGAATTAATAGCGAAATAGAAAATTCAATTCCTGAGAACAAAGAGTCTTCTTCTCTTTCTGTAGAGTCAAATTTTAAGGAGCAAAATATTTATTCTAATTGTACCTTCAATAACTGTTCATTTTAAAAAGCATTTCCATATTTTATTTTGATTATGCATTCGTGGAATTGCCGTACTAAATACCATTCGAGCTCAGATTTTGAGCAGGATATTTTTTTGCTTGCTCTCTCATACTTACTTTCATGCAATTTATCTCGATCTGTTCCACAAAATCACTCGAGCTGCGCTCTCGTGATTTTGTCGGAGCAGCTCTCGTTAAATTTCCTAAAAGGAAGTATTCGAGACCAAGCAAAAAAATATCCGGCTAAATCTGAGCTCTTATGGTATTACCTACGATTAAATTTTTGTTTACCTTTTTTTGACAGAATTTTGATAGAAATATTCTGACATTTTATAATAAATAGAACTCTTTGGATAAGACTGACGCCAACAATTCAATCCTAATTATTCAGGAAATAATCTAGCCGTATACCACTCGACCTATAAATTTAAATGGATTAAACTATCCAAATATTTTTTGCATAATTTTGCTTTTTTTTAAATAAAAGTTATTGTGCATTCAACTATTTTCCAAGCAAAATCATGCTCAAAATATGTTGGATAGTTTAATCGATTAAATTCAAAGCTCTTGTGATATAATATATGAATATCAAATGCTTAATCATATGACACAAATCACGTTTGAGAGTCTAAAAAATAAAAATGCATTTTTTCTTCCACATCATGCTGTCGTAAATGAGCATAGTTCGACAACTAAGTTGCGCGTAGTCTTTGATGGCTCTTGTAAAACAAGTAGCAGCTATTCTCTTAATGATATTCTTTATGTTGGGCCAACTGTTCAAGAAACACTTTTTTCTATACTTTTAAGGGCTCGAAAGCATAATATCTTGCTAACTGGGGATATTACAAAAATGTATAGGCAAGTATTGGTTAAAAATGATCAGCGCCATTTACAAGTTATTCTTTGGCGTTCAGACCCAAGCTTAGAAATTCAACCTTACATGCTTACTGCGCCAGCTGCTTACTTAGCTACAAGATGCCTCAAGGAACTTTCGTTGCAAATACAGGAAACTAATCCAAAAATAAGTCAAATAATCGCTAAAGACTTCTATGTAGATGACCTTTGCACCGGTGGCTCTACTGTTGAAGAAGTTAGATTTATAAAAACTCAGGTTTCTAATGTTCTTTTATCAGGCGGTTTTCAATTACGAAAATTTAATTCTAATGAATCAGAAGTATTATTGTCTGATGATCAAAATATAGTTTCTAATAATGTTTTCCACTTTGGTGATAGCTCACAATCAAAAACTTTAGGTCTCTTCTGGGATCCCAGACAAGACACATTGAAATATTCTATTCAGACACCAAAAATAAACCAATTTACTATAAGAAGTATATTATCGTGCATAGCGCAGATTTTTGATCCAATGGGTCTCATTGCTCCCATTACAATCACTGCCAAAATATTCATACAAAAATTGTGGCAATCAAAATTAAATTGGGATGAGTCATTACCTTTGGATTTGCACTTTAGATGGCGATCTTTTTATAACCAGTTAGCTGATCTTAACGATTTAATTATCCATAGGAAGGTTTTGTTACAAAATCCTTTCATGATAGAGCTACATGGTTTTTCTGATGCTAGCGAACTAGGGTACGGAGCCTGTTTTTACCTACGTTCCATTGACACTCCAGATTGGAACTGTGTGGCGCTCTGCTTTTAGCAGAACTGTTGGACACTGTCAAAAAATCATTGAATTTACCTTTTCATAAGATATTCTGTTGGAGCGACTCAACGATAGTCTTGGCATGGATAAAATCTCAGTCACAACAATTTAAAATTTTTGTTGGTAACAGAATTTCTAAAATACAGAACCTAACTGACCCCGAAAATTGGCATTATATAAAAACAGATGATAACCCTGCTGATGTCCTCCTGGCAATTTGATAGTCAACCAGTTATGGTGGAAAGGCCCCACATGGTTGTCATTGCCTGAGAATCAATGGCCAAAAACTTTTGTTTCTTCTAACCCTACAAATTTACCTGATATAAAATTGAATCAAGTTTCTTTAATTACAACTTCGAATACTCATTTTGAATCATTTAAAAAAATACTCTACACTTCGTAAAGTACAACGGATTCATGCTTTTTGCTTACGATTCATTAAGAATTGTAAAGCCAGCCCTTCTGAGAGAAATAAAGACTTTCTAACTGCGAATGAACTAAAAGATAGTTTATTGAGCCTTGTAAAATTAGCCCAACAAGACTCATTCAATAATGAACTATCAGATTTAACAAAAAATAAAAAACTAACTTTAAAAAACAGTAGCCTACTTAAGCTCAACCCCTTTCTAGATAATCAAGGTATCTTGAGAGTGGGAGGACGGCTTAGACACTCTGGTTTTTCTTATGACAAAAAATATCCATTCATTTTACCTGCCAAACATAGACTATCTTTGCTAATTGTGAAAAATGAGCATATTGAATTGCTTCATGCAGGCCCTCAACAAGTTTTGGCATCAGTTAGAGATTATTTCTGGCCTCTTGGAGGGAGAAATTTATGTAGAAAGGTTGTACGATCCTGTATTACATGTTTTAGATTTAATGCTTCAGAAGCGACACATATAATGGGAGACTTGCCCAAGCAGCGTTTAACTCCAAATCGACCTTTCCTATCGACAGGTATTGATTACATAGGTCCTGTGTTGGTGAAGGATAGGTTAACAAGGAATTACAAAAAGGTCAAGGGATGGATATGTTTATTTGTTTGTTTATCAACCCGGGCTATTCATTTAGAGCTCGTGAGTGATTTATCCTCTAACACTTTTTTGGCTGCTTTGAAACGGTTTCTTGCAAGACGTGGTATTAGTTCTGACATTTTTTCTGATCATGGAACAAATTTTATTGGAGCCAAAAATGAGATTGAAATAGTACATTAAAATACAAGTTTCATAAGACGTCATTTTATCGCACGAGCCCTATATTAGAAAACGAGCCGGAGGCGAGTTTTCTAAAGGGCGAGTGCGATAAAATGTCTTATGAAACGAATATTTTATACTATTTTTTCTATTTTGGTATTGTTTAATTAAAAAAAAAAACTTTTCTTGGACATTTTATTCTCATATTTCCTGATTTCATATGTTTAGGTTGGTAACACTACATGCCAAATATAGAAATCTTCTATTATTTTTTATCGCGAATGATGGTTCGATGGCCATCAGTCAGCCAGTGTTACCAACCTGCGAAAAGTAAAAAAAGAGTGTCACAAAGAGCTTCTTTTCGAAACTACTTTTAGTGTCGAAAAGACTTCGATATGACACCAAAATAGAAAAAATTATTTTTAAAGGCTCTGCCAGAAATTGCCTCCAAACTCAGTTGCAAAGGTGTTAAATGGCATTTAATTCCCCCCAGGGCTCCTCATTTTGGGGGTATTTGGGAAGCTGGTGTAAAGGCAACCAAATTTCATCTGAAGCGAGTTGTCGGTAATACACCATTGTCTTTTGAAGAATATGCTACTGTACTCACACAGGTGGAAGCATGTTTAAATTCAAGACCTATATCTCCCATCAGCCATGATCCTTCCGACCCACAACCCCTCACTCCTGCACATTTTTTGATAGGAGAACGACTTTCCAAACTTCCAGAAGAAGATTACCAAAATATCGAAGAAAACAGACTTTCAAAATATAAGCGACTTCAAAAAATGGTCCAACACTTTTGGACAAGCTGGTCCAAAGATTATGTGTCAGAGCTCCAACAAAGGTCTAAATGGAAACTGAACTGTTCAAACTTACTAAAACCTCTCGTTGTGGTACTGGTCAAAGAAGATGGTTTACCGCCATTAGCGTGGCGAATGGGTGTGGTCCTGGAGATGCATCCTGGTTCAGATGGCATAGTTAGGGCAGCTACGATTCGGACAGTGACTGGTGTCGTAAAGCGTCCTGCTGTCAAACTTTGTGTTCTACCCAATGACGATTAGTCTGTTGTAACCCACTGGTTCCAAGGCGGCCGGTATGTTCACGCGCATAGAAATCGATCTGGCAACATGGCGCACCTCCTCCTCAGAACTGACAGAAGACAGAACAAGGAGAGAAGCACACGACGATTCAACAATTCAACACATTTATTTTTGTGCTCTTATATTTACTCAAAATTTTCGCATTTTAATGTATTTTGAAAATTAAAAGCAATCCATTAAATAACCTCACGTGTTTTAGTAAATAAGACACAACAGGCAATATTGTTCATTTGCTATTAAAAATAATAAAAATTAATAAATTAATAAAGTTTAGTTCGTTGTATAACCTTTCGAATACCACTCGCTGTTTCAGGATTGCCTAATACTTTTACCTGACACTCAACACGTTACCAGCAACACCACTCCTCCTTCGGAGTCGTGGTGTTGCTGCGTAACGCGTTTCGTGACAGGTAAAAGTATTATTCGGTAATCCTGAAACCTCTTGTGGTATTACATTCGATAATATACGTTCCATACGGCATATTTTTTCACTGTTTTAGGAGACCTCAATCAAAAGAGATAAAATGTAGTTGTCAGGCCTTGGCCAGCTTAACTTGTACATACATTAAAGCATGTTTAAGGTATGTAATAACTGTGGGAACGGTAGCTGAAAAACCTAGTAATTTTTTTTTTTAATTTATATTTATTTTTGTAACTTTGTTGTTTATTGTTAGAGTATTTATTCTTGTGATTTTTCAGCAGGAGAGTTTTGCGTTTGTTAATTCTTTATTCGACCTATCTAGCTATAATACATATATATTTTTTCCTAGTACAATTTAGTTTATTTTTCCTTTTTTTTTTAAATCTACATCAAAAAATTGCATAAAACTTTATGGAGTACCACATCATTTTTCTCATTCGGATCAGAGAAAAAAAGATGTGGAACAACATAATAGTTATTTTTCGTGTCCAAACTTTAAAATTCCCGCCATTTCAGTATTTGTTCCGGTTGCCACTATTGACGCCACCGTCGCTCTGACGTCAGCGCTATACAAACTTTCATGTCATCAATCAGGTACTCTTACCTTGGTATATTATATTTCTCTATACTTGTACCTAATCATCACTGACGTTTCGAGCACAATCGATGCGTATCCACTTTCGTATCGAGTGTCCGTTTCGAGTCGTGTTTTCGCAATCCCCCCGCAGACGAGACCACTCGAGATGAGACGAGACTTTGGTACTCGAGACCGAGACTAAACCACGAACCACGGTCTCGTTGTCGAGACGAGATGAGACCAACCCTAAGTCTCGTCTAGTCTCATCTCGCGGCACCACTAAATAAAAGCGTTTTAGTTCAACAAATTAACATCATTATTAGTTCTGGATTGTCACAAAGCATTGAACGAGATAGCAAGACATAATAAAGTGACGCTATCATGGATACCAGGGCATGAAGGCCATCAGGGCAATGAAGAGGCTGACATAATAGCCCGAGAAGGCTCGTCAATGGGAATGACTGGACCTGAACCCTTTTGCGGGGTGGCCAAGCCTATTGCCAAATCATCCATTAAGAAATTGGTGGGAAAAGAATTCCAAAAATGGTGGATACACATACCAGGTCAAAGACAAGCCAAGAAGTTCTAGAAAACCCCATCAGCTAAACTAACAGCAGACCTACTAAGCCATGATCGAAGGGCTGTCAGAATAATGGTGTGTTTTCTGACAGGCCACTGCCGAATCCCAGGATTCCCAAGTCCGTTTAAACTATGATTTGTGTGGGCCCTGAGCTGTTGCGATGCCAAAACGGAAGTGAAGCGTTCCCTTCCATTAAAAAAGGAAAAGCCAATTCCGATGTCTTATGTATCGTATGCAATACAAATTTGATTTGAGTGTTGCTCATAAAGGCAAAAAAGACATAATTTCATCCTCTATAAAAATTTTAAATAATTTTGCAGCGATGTCCGGATTTTGTCCGGATTTCTTGACTCCTTTGTCCTGAATTCCGAAGAACCTTTATGGAAACCCTACAGTTTGTCAATACCAGCTATAACAACAAACAACCTAACATCCGAAGAAATGAATAGTTATTGGATGCGCCTTAGTCCTTGAAACCTTATTTTTTAGCCCAGTCTCAGTCAATCAACTGAAGCATCCTTTTGGGGAAATTGGACGAAAGAAATCAAAAGGGGTGGTATCATCGCACCCCAATCAATACAAATATGAAATAATCTTCCTAATGACGTCATAAATAGCTCCATTGATTTGGGCAACTTCCTACTTCTTCTGGAAAAGGTCATAGTCATTCATGTGTTAAAAGGAGGTGAAACTGGCTCACCTTTGTTGGCCCACATTAGCAAAGGTTGTGGAAAAGATTGTTAAGGGTCATATGGCTGCGAACTTGTCCTAAATGATCGTGAGTTCGCATCGGCGGTGTTCTGTGACCTGGCATGGGCCTTTGTGTGGATTCTGCAAGTCATATCTATCTGATCGCATCCAGAGTGTATCTTTCAACAACAACACCTCGACTGAGTTTAGGGTTGGGGCAGGAGTTCCTCAGGGGTCTGTTCTCAGACCTCTTCTATTTCTTATTTTCGTCAGCGACCTCCCTTCTATGAAAGCTCATGGCCAATGTACTTCATTTGCGGATGATACTATGTCCAACAAATACCATTTTAAAGTCACGTGATTTTTCTCTATCCTTGTTGTATACATCTCAAACAGCGGTGATAGTAAAATTGACAAAAAAATTGCTGTCTAATTATTCTTCATAATATTCTTACCTGGAATAGAATCCGTCACTGTCATCAATTAGTTTGTCAAAGTTATTTTCGAAAATAATACAATGAACAAACACAGCTAATAATTTTGACTATATTAACCTTTT
Source organism: Ceutorhynchus assimilis (assembly GCA_917834065.1). Lineage (NCBI taxonomy): Eukaryota > Metazoa > Arthropoda > Insecta > Coleoptera > Curculionidae > Ceutorhynchus > Ceutorhynchus assimilis. The sequence continues at coordinate 18,083,084 of OU892285.1, read as the reverse complement.
TCCAACTCGAAAAGAAGCAAATAGAAAACGTGTACCCAGTTTAAGTTCAGAATGTATTACAACAGACAGCAGATACGACAAAAGTGAGTCTCGCAACAATTGCAAGTATTAAAATTGCCCTCTGATTGGTTAATACTACTTCAGAAACGCGTTTGTAAAATGCTAGTGGGAACATATCCTAAAATTCAATAGTAATTAATCACCAGTAGCATTTTGTAGGTGATATGAACGACATAATCAATGGACATACGTTTTTTGTCACCAGTATCACGTGACTTTAAAATGGTATTTGTCGGACTATACTATCCTGTGGGCTGTGGCACCATGATGGTGTTACCTTGCTCAATGATACCCAAGTAGCACATACATGTCCCTGCGACTGCGTATTAACCAAATACAACGTCGCCCGAAGTGCAGATAGGTGTCCGTCAATGATTTTTCGTTAAAATTACGTCGTGCCGTCGTCCCTAATATGTGGTCAAGAAATCGGACCTTTATCTAGCTCAACTTTGACGTAATAAATGAAAACCAGTTTTAACGTTAAATTGATAACGTCAATCCGTCGTCCTCTTGTATACATGTGACTTCTGAAACGTTTTTTAAACATCGTCTAATACGACCAATCACAATGTAAGATAAAAATCGTGAAATGGACGTCATAATATTGTACCAAATTCAACGTTGCATTGAAGACGTCAATCCGTCGTTATCTTCATATCCTGTGACCACTGAAACGTTTTAAAAACCTTGTCTGACACGACCAATCATAAGGTCAAATAGAGGTCTTAGAAAAACGTCCGGCCAACGTTAAAATAGGACACAGGTAAAATTTGGTGTAGCATTTCATACTTTTTGCGTCGTTCGTTGATAAACTGTCATCAGTCAAATAAAAACATAAACAAACAATAGATATGGCGTTACTATAAACAGTTCTTAACAATTTGAATAGGTATTTTCTTTTATATTTTTGATATGATATGGGACAAAACAGGAGCTTCAAAAACTCATCCACATATTACAGAAGAAGAATTTTTTTTTAGATTTAGTGAAAAGGAAGAAGTGTATTCCAAACATGAAGGTAATGGAGCAAGAAGGGAAATTGGAAGAGAATCCTGTAATTTCCAAATAGGAAATTAAAAAAGATTCAATAAATGTCGGGTTAAAAGGAAATATTTCAAGATTTTGAACAACATCAAAAATAAAACATTTACAGTTTCCTGAAAAATTCCAAATAAACGAGAGCTTTAATGGCAGCAAATAACTAGTTCAGTTCCCCAAAACTTTGTAGAGGGCGCGAGTGAACTTGGAGTGCTTCAAATTTTGGCTGTTAATGTCAATAGTTTTAAACCGTTTTAATGAGTAGAAGGAAATATGACTACATATGAACAATGAACAGTGAATAAGTAAAAATATCCCCCAAAACGTTCAGTGGCTCTTAAAGAATATTTCCAAAAGTGTTAGCGTAAGCTTGTCTTGAAACCACACATCAAACTTGACTTTTGAGGTTAAAATTACATTCGATTATTCTAGCGCCAAAATTTAAAGAGCTCCAACTACAGAAGCGCCCTCTTCAACTCAACTGTCAATATTACATGCCATTGAAGCACCTAAAGAACTGGTTACGATAGGTTGCCATATGGGACCTATAGTCAATCTAGGTTTATATGTTTGTACTATTTTATGACCTATGGTCCTATGTTTATATAGATTAAGTCCATTTTCAAGATGAAAACACGCATCAGGTTAGGATAAGGTTCAGATTATTAACTCGACCATTTTATATATCGCAAGGTTCTATCTAATCATCCGCCATTGCTGCACGTTCAATAAAAATAAAATAGTATCTGAAAAATCAATCCTTAATAAGGAAATTTTGTCAAAATTATTATTTTTTGTGTGAATCGGACTTGCCCAAAGATGTTTTTGACCCATCGAAACTATATAAAAAATTATGTAAATTACAGTTTTTTTTTTTTTTTTTGGGAAATATTAACAAAATCGGAGCCCGTTTGTTTTGTGTGCATATCATAATTATATTTGACGAGAAAAGTTGCCTTCGTTTGAAATGTTTGTACCTACAGGAGCTAAATATTTAGTTTCACATATTTTATTGTTGACAAGGCCAGGCGCCATTATCATTTTATGTCCCCCAATATTCTTATAGGTTCATTTTGTTATTATTTTGAGTTGGAAAATAAAATAACACCAATAATAAACCAAAAGTGCGAATTCGGTGCAATATATTAAACCTGGAACGTTCTTTATTTGGTTTCATATTGGTTTTTAGGTTAGTCATGGTTGACGACGTTTAGTAAACGTTCAAATCTGGTTGTCTATGCTGACGTATAGGTTAAAAATAAGTAAAGCCACGTGACCTGCGACGTCGTTACAACCATGAAATGATTCTCCATTTTGGTGAAAATAAGGGTTGTATAGTCGTCTATTTAACGTCGCACCTCGACGTCAAGACATCAATAACGACGTTGTTAGGACGTAAAAGCGCTGCTTGGGTATGGTAAATCCTGATCTATCAAATATCGAAAATTGACGTGATGCTAATTTTTTTTATTCAATGTTTCCAAAACAACCATAATTAATTCCAATATAAGGGTAATTTTGATTTTATTTCAATTGACGGTCAGCCAATTTTTGGGTTTGTTCATTGACAGTAAGCTGAAGTTTGGGACTTTCTATCTGTGCTCTAATCTGTCTTCCGGCTACTTGGCTATCAGGGCCGTAAATTAATTAAAAACTGAGATAGCAAAAAGTATTTATTTTTCTTCAATAGAGTCCCATCTTAGATATGGCATTTGTTTATGGGGCTCGTGCTCTCATAATCTATTCCGGTCAGTGTTCATCTTGCAGAAGCGCGCTATGAGATGTATTATCGGTCTGCGACTCCGAGACTCATGCAAGCCCATTTTTAAATATGCACTGATGCAACCACAGCTTTGTGACTATGTCTTTCTACAATAAAGCATTTTTTGATATGATTTGATTTGATCTTTAACTAGAATACTGGAGGAAATCGTAACGCCCAATATCCAATATCTGACATCAACAGGCTGGACAGATTATGCAAACGTTGATGGCTCATCTATTGGGAATAATATTTTTGTTTCTGGATTATTTGATTGTACTAAATAGTTCTGATCATCTGAAGTTACTCAATGAGGTTAAAGAGGCACTTAGGCGCTGGGTTGAAAATAAGTTCTAATAAATGTGAATTTGTTGCATAAATACTAGTAAGTATCAGTAAATCTCTACAACTACTATTCTAATTTTTTATTCACAACTTTTTCTATCATCATGTGAAACTTTATAATGAAAGCCTAAATCTATTTTTCAAACAATATTTTTTTTCAAAGTTTTGTTGTCTATAGATTTAAGACTTAAGTGTTTTACTTGGTTCTTTATAAGCAATCTTTCCTAGCTTTTGCACGCTCCTGAACCTACCTGGAAAAAGAAAAAATATATAATACAAACCAACATTTTTTTCAATAGACGTCGACATTTTTAACAACCCCGTAGCGTAGCGAAAGACCCTGATCCTTGCTACGAGATAACAATTATTAGCATTTCAGCTTGATTCTGCTGCCCATCGTTAACTGACAGAGTGGGTAATCACGCCGTTGTGCACACAAATTGCCCCATCTTTACGTCTGCAATTGCAAAACTACTTATAAAGTCGCCGCGTTGCCTTTGAACCAGACCGAGTTTTTCTTTTGTAGCGAAGGACACCTCGATGCCATGCTGATGGTAGAATTAGTAGACTAGAGAAATTAATTTCAATTCCCCTTTTGATATATTGAATATTGAATATTGAGCTCATCTTGAATATTAATGTCGATGGTCAGATGACTTAAGATGTAGGACTTATTATTGACTAGCCTGATATAAGTTTTCTTTATTTACGGCGACATCAACATTGATGCGCCTATGGTTGTTTTGTTAGTTACATTTTTTTTTCTTTTGAGAAAATTTAGAGGCTAATGGAACAATAATTATTAAATTAATAATGTATTGCTTACTAGTAATATTATTTTTACTTGTTCCTTCCATCAATGAGAACATCCAAATTTTAAACAAAACTATCCCAGTTGGGATTTGAATACGAAGTCATATTTCAGCCGAAACCTGGACTGCTTCTTCTGAAGGATTCTAGAGGAGGTGAAAAAACGACCTATAGCAATACACTATGAGCCACCTCAAGGCACGAAACATAAAATGGAACATCAGTAGTCTATGGTCTATGTGAAAGACGACATTAGACATAGCAGCCGCGCCTATTTTTGATATAGATACAAAGTAGATACATATATGAATAGGTATAACATAAAAAACAGTCAATTGGATTGGAACTGAAACTACACGTACATGTATCACCGTTCTCAGGGACGTCAGAATGACAACTTCACGAAGAGCTAGCGCGACAATGTCCCATCGCCTAGGTTGAAGATATGAACGAAATTGTCCGACTTGGTGTAAATAAAGCCGCTCAGGAAGTTTGGCGTGTACCGTGTACATGAGTTACAACATTTTGAGGTCGATGTACTGGGGACTATTAGTCCTGATGAAGCATTTAAAAAAAAAGTGGGTAGGTAACCAGTGGGACATCATACCCATACCGATATCATATTAATTTGTCCCAAATAATTACTTTGATGTCCGTACTATTTGCTTTTTTTTCCTGTCTCGTTTAATGCCTTGCCTGGTCCTGTTACTATTGTATCAAAGATAAATTTCCTAAATTCCTCAAGCTTTATTATGGCCTCGACGAACCCCTCATCAACCACACGCTGCTATAACCAGAATCATAAATTCGTTATATTACCCATCTTCGCCATAATAAATTCTATTTATAGATCGAACACCAAACGGCCTGAGCAGCAGATTTTTTGCTTCTTTTTTCATCCACTTAGCAACCCATAAATTTAACCGTTATTTTGATTATTTATGTATATGTGTAAATCGTCCGTTTTATTGGCCAATAACATTTTAATTATAAAATGCAACAATATTCCTCATATGGGGCTTTTTGCACTTTTGGAGGATCTAATTTGAGAATTACTGCAATAAAACATTGCGATTTTGACATTATTTTTACATGTTTCCACTCATGCTCGTTTCATATAGTTAGAAACAGCATTTTGAAAGACTGATTTGGGTAACAACAAAAAAATAGATGAAAGAATAGTTTAGCATACGTATTTTATTTTATTTTTCATTTGATTTCCAAACAGTTGTTCTTTTAAATTTGACTGTAATAGTTTCAACTTTTTATTGCCTGACACTAATTGTTTAAACTTTAACAAAGCGACTTGCCAAAAACAAAATAAATTGAATGATACATACATCTAAATGCTTTATTAAAATAACAAACAAAGTATAATTTGATTATTTGACTACTTTACGACAATTTTTTTGGGACTTAATTATGAATTTTTATAGAATAGCTACCTAATTGAATTAGTACAGTATATTTCCATTGCAAAATACTATCATGCATACTACAAGAATGAATTCTTAAGTATTGTATTCTCGAAAATGTAATTATCTTATTTAATCCAATCGAGAACTGAACCATATATTATTGGAACGTTTATCCAATTACCAGGACTTCCTATCTACGAAACGACAATACGATTTGAAGGAAGTCCGAAATGAATTCGTATGGCAAAGCTTGTTTCTTTTTCTTTTTAAACGTTTTAACCCATGATATAAGGTCAACAACTCGACGAAATAGGTCAGAAATAGTTCTCTAAAAGTAGAACTTTTGAAGTCCATCTAAAATTTACACTATTCTGTACATTATCGAAAATCCCGTTGAAACTTACTAAAAGAATCGTGTTTCTAATATTCGAAAGTGATAAAAGAGAGCCTAGACGATAGACTGGAGACTGTAAAAATCTAGGTTAAAGTTGATTACAACCAATTTGCAAACAAGTAGTCGTTTAATTAATTCAGCTTAGTAGATTTTGTAAGAGATATTTCATCCATAACGAGCGGTTTTCATGGGCGAGAGGTTAAGGTCAAGTTTAAGAACAAAAAGAGGAAGTTTTATTTTGATGGGTTTGTTTTTTTATGTAATTTGACGTTTTTAATTCGTGGAATTTTTTTTTGTCGAAGGTTAGGTTTCAATAAATATTCATATCAGGTCCTAGATAAATGTAAATTTGTAGAATAAGAAATTCCTTGAAGATAAAGCTCAGTTACATTGGACTTAATTTGACGATATTTTATAAATTTTCAACATTTTCAGCTTATACATAGTATCATGGAATCAAACTCGAATATTTTCAAAATTTCCGTAAGGTCGTAATTTATTAAAACTGAGAAGATAGGATTAAACTACTGTGAACTCAAACCCACAGAAGAACAGAGAAAAATTTATCATGAACTTGTTAATCTGATCAATCAAAATTTGAAAAAAGTGGAACAAGGTTAAAAAATGATGGCCCAAGAATTATTGATACATTTTTTAATGTGCACAAAGGTGAACTATGCTGTATATAAACGCATATAAAATCAAATATGTCCTTCATTAAAATTCCATAATTTCCACTATAACTTATTGTAATTCATAAAAATCTTGAAATCTACACAAAATCAAATTGTCAGCCAAAACAATAAAGGCGCGTGTCGGTTATCGTGCTTATAACGTCACAACAACCTTCATAAAATCTCCTGAATACGACAATGAAAATTTAGCGCAATTTTCAGAACCATTATAAAATTAACATCAAAAAAATACTTCCTGCTCGTTTACTTTAAGTAGGTTACCTATAACTTTCAGGTTTTTATTATGCTATTATTGCAGTTGCAAAATGTTTATTTCAAATTTTCTCGAATAGTTAATTATTCCATTATTGATTGAACGTAATATTATTTTCATTTAAAATTGAGAAAAAGCTGTGACCTATCAAAACAAAACTAATTTATCAGATGCTCCATATATGCAAGATGCAGGCCCCGGTAAATTAAAAGATCTTGTTTTTCTTCTCTTCTTCAACCTATATTTTGAGTAATTCTTCTCTTCTTCTTTCTTCCCAATACCTTGCCTATTTCTCTGTGTAAAGCAGTCTCCAAACATTTTTGGCATTTATTTTCAAAAACACAACATAAGGTACCATTTAAAATCAGTTTATTAAAATTCATTGGAATGCAGTGGTTAACTACTGCAGAAAGTTATTGCTCAGACCAGACTCATTATTTACGATAACATTATTAATGGTTCGTTTTCTGGTGATCAACATTACGGTAACAATAGGTACCTAGTTGATTAAGAGTTTTATCGTTTCTGCTAAATGGTTTCTTATCACAGGAAATGTGTCGTATGAATTGAAAGGTGATAAGCTAATGATGAAATCTTATTAGTCAGAATTTATTAACTTTTTTGCTTGTAATGCCTTACACTTAGACATTACATTTTCTACTTTAAAAAAAATAGAATGGCCTCTGTCCATCCTCTATAATATGAGCTTCAACGCGCTATCCTCAAGAGCTTCTTTGATAGATCGGTGTGAGGTGTTATCAAAGGCACCCTCTATACCTATAAGAGCTACATGAGCAATTTCTCTTGCCTCAAGTGCCTTCTCTGTCTGTTACTAGACAATGGAATGCACTTGTTGTGGATTTGCCTGCTCGGTAGGCAAATTATTGTCTTGAATGAAGCGGTCTGTTAGTTAGAGTTTCGCTTTTGATATATCGGTCTATTGTTTACTCCATGGATTTAAGGAAAAAGGCAGTTAGGCTAATGGGTCGCTGGATTTTGGTTCATCCTTTGACCGACGTCCTATCTTTGGCATGAATGTCTCGCCAGCCTCACTTCAGGCTAGTGGAACGTAACTTATAAGTGAGGCTAGATTTGAATACATAATACTCTTATTGTTTCTTATTTTCTAACACACAATATTTAAAATAGGTAACCATTTTCCTAACAAGTGCGGAAAATATAGTTCCGCACGCGATTGCCGTTAGCCGAACGACGCGAAGCTAAGTTCGGATAGCAATCGAGTGTGAAAAAACAGTTCTACCAATTTATGATTAGAAAACTTCTTTTTAAATCTAATTTGCACTGAACAATAAATATAAAATTTAGTTCGGCGCCGTTCAGTTTAAATTTTAATCCATCTCGATGTTCTTCGAACCAATTAAAAAAATAATAATAAAGTACCAGCAATAGTAAAAAAAATAATTACAATCAAACCTCATATCCTTAGAAATAACGATGTGGTAATCGCTATAGCAAAACACCTTATAATTAGAAATTAACAGAATTATAATTACGACTGTGAGCATTGTTGTAAGATTAGGAATTATTAAAAAGCGAAGGATAAAGTTATTTGCAATAAATTTAGTGTCGAGGAAGAAGTATCAGGTACAATGGATTTAATTTATTGTTATTAGAGATGCATTTCAGTTTAAATGCATTTCCAGCTGAGATCAAGGTAGTTCTTGAAGAATATTAATTTATTTAATTTCGAAAAAATAATAGTTAAGGGAAGTCATGACTTATGACACATCAATGCAAAAAGAGTATCTATAAATTATTAAACATATTATACCTACGTCAGTAATTTAGGCTTCAAAAACTTCATCTTCCAACTAAAAATCTATTCAGGGTGAGAATTTGGGAATATCTCTTAGACAAAAAGTGCTATCAGGAAGTTCTCAAATAAGTATCGAGGGACTGGTATAGTAAGGGCCTCGAAACACTCCAGAAAATTTTCGTTGTCTTCATAAAATTAGGTAATTCACTGACAGCTTGTTTTTACACAACTTCTTTAAATCATATGTCTCTTTATCGGAAACATAATGCCGCTGCTGACTAGAAGTACTACCACGATCGTCTTAATTGTTCAATGTTCATCAAATAAACAAAAAAATGTTGGCAGATCATACATAATATTTGCTCCAACGACTCTTCAAACCCGTCCCCTGAGGTTACTTCCGTTCATCTAAATCAGTACCTACTATTACAGTATTGCAAGAAATTTAACAAAAAATACCAAACCCAGTGAAGATTCGATGTTCTACATGTCTAGTGGTTAATTTATTTTCACATACTCCAACTAACTTGCATGAAGTAAAACAAACCTTGAAAAGTATTAAGAAGAAAAATACCTCCGGGGAGGATGGGCTGTCTGCTGCGAATATTCTACTTAGCATGCCTGATGTGATTCTTTCTGGCATACTTGTGAACTCTATAAATATCTCTTGGACAAGCTTAAAGTCCGTATTGGTGATTCCCCTACATAAGGGAAGGGGAGTCTAATCCAGCAAATTTTAGACCGATTTCCTTACTGTCCACTTGTTGATTGAAAAGTTAACTAAGACTTGCATCATGTCATTTCTGGAATGCAACAAAATTCCAAGCAAGACCCAATTTGGATTTCAAGCCAACACTGGCACAAACAATAACAATGCTATATGTTTCATTTGCTCATTCAGTTATTTTCATCCATAAACCAATCAAATGTATTTTTTTTTCAAAGTTAATCATTTCATTCTTTTTAAAAAAAACTTTATCATTATGGATTGTCATTTTAAAATGACTCGAATTTTATTTAAGTGAAGGAACCCAGCGAGTTCTAATAGGATCGGATGCATCCAGGCCGGGCCATGTTGAGTGGGGCGTGCCGCAGGGTTCAGTACTTGCTCCTGTTTCATTTTCACTCTCAGTGGCGTATCCAGCCTGAGGTTCTGGGGGGGGCAAACCTGGTGTGTGAAATTTTTTTTGAGGTGCCACGCCCAAAAGTCTTCAAAACCACACAATCGAGTATTCGCTCGCTTCTCTCAATACTTTTGTAGGACAAAATATATAATATTTTCACAGAAAAATAAGGTAGGTAGTGCTAGAGTTCCGTAATATTAGCCTGCCAGCCACCACTGAAAAAATCTTTGGGCTGCTCATTATAACTGTAATGTCTTTGATTACTTTATTTTGATGATTCTTAAGTTTCGATGGCTTATAGAAAAATACAGATTTTACTGATTACTTTTTAATCTATTGAGCACATGATAAAGAATGACAATTTTGCGGATCTAATTGAACATTCCCACCCATATGTATTGGTGGGGGCAATTCCCAGTTAGATGTCATTTGTCGAACAAACTTAACAAAATTAAATACAGTACAATAACGATAAGAGCTTGATAACTGGAATTATTTGTTTTTCTGAGAAATCGACTTTCAAGAAACAAGTAGGTAACATGTGTAACATAAAATCAAACTAAAATTTAATTCAAAAGTCAAAGATATACAGGGTGCGGCATGAAAAACTTCCCACCGAGATTTTCTCAGGTGTCAGGTGATAAATCAAAAATCGCTCGGACACATCACTTTTTGTTTTTGAGGGACTTTATTTATTGATATTTTCGCCCCTTACCTGTGAACCCCTAAGCGGGGGTGACAGGTACCAGGTACCCCCCAAAAGTTCAAATGGAAAGGGAGGCCGACTGATGCGTCATTTGTTAGCTATTTTTATTAAGATCATATCCCCAAAGTTTCAAATTGCTACTATCGACCCTGTCGAAGTAGCTTGTCAAAGCTGTGTGCTTTTTACCTCATATTAACAAATTAACATATTTTTCAAGTGAATAAACATGAACCATTTTGAACTGAACTATTGAATGACGATACTTAGATTAAATGCCAATGGTATTTTATTACTATGGATAGGTACCCTTCAAAAATCAATCTGTTGTTTTGTTATTATGTGGTAAAAATCACACAGTTTAGATACTCGGAAAAAAGCATTTTTCCTAACTTTGATACACTGCCATTTCGGTAGAGAAAATAGTAGCAACTTGAAACTTTGAAGATATAATTCTTATAAAAATAGCTACCAAATGACGTATCACTCGACACACCTGTCTCCCCCGCTTAGGGGTTGACAGGTAGGGATTGGAAATACCAATGAAATGTGTCCCCCGAAAAACAAAAATTGACGTGTTCGAGCGATTTTTGATTTTGATTTTTGATCACCTAACACCTGAGAAAACCTGGGTGAGAAATTTTTCGTGCAGGGTGGCGTATAATAAATACTTTAAATTACTAAAAATTCACACTGGAATAACTAAAATATAAATATTGGTATATACAGGGTGTCCTTTAATACTAAAAATCATGCATGTACAAACGGAAGGGGGCGATTCTTTGGTTTTTTCTTATGACTAAATAAAATTTCAAAGAAACATGGGTTTGCAAACGCTTCGTTACCGACCTACAGGGTGTTGAAATTTCAATATATTTCTTAGTTTTTTCTTTATAGCTCCTGCGGCTTTCGAGGGATTAAGCCCAAATTTGAAATATAGGTTACGCAATAGGAGCTTAATGATTGTACATTCCACAGGAAAATTGAATCATAAAGGTACCTTTTGCATTACCAGCTTTACCAGACAATTATTATTGCTTTTGAGAAAGATATGGTTTTTGTGTTTTTGCTGGTGTCGCCTTTTGACAAAGTCTGAGCCCTGAGGAGCGATGATGGCTTAAAGGCAAAAGCGCTAGGCAGCCAGCGCTTTACGCTACATTACGCTGAATATAAAACTAATGTTTTGACTTTTATTCCCTGATTGTCAAGCACAGCGTACAACTGAACAGTTTCTATTTAAAAAAAAGCTACCTGTTCATGTAGTTGAAAAAAGTATTATTTATCAAATTAATTTCAGTACATTTTTGAATTTATTTTTTTATTATTTGACAATTTTTCAAAAAATGAAAGGAATAAAAAGATGTTGCTCTGGGGGGGGGGGGGCAATTGCCCCCTTTGCCCCCCCCCCCCCTGGATACGCCAGTGTACTCTTCTTCAATAATTTGGCTATACTTCCAATTAATGGAAAAATTACCATTTTTGCTGACGATACTATCATATTGTGGAGTTGTATTGACGTTGCTACTCTTTAAGCTACCATTTAAGAGGACTTGGAATTAGTGAAGAAGTCCTTGTAGAAAGACAAAGAAGAGCGCATAATGCATGGAAAAGCGACCCCAACTCGACTGTAAAAAAAGGCAATACCAACAAGCAAAAGCAGAATAACCAATTGTGAATGGTGGATGAACAAATTGAACGAAATGCAGCAACTACCTAAATCCAAAAATTCAACCAGGGACTGAATCCCTTACAAAGATGGCACAAAATTACTCAAAGAGAGTTATTCTTTCATTAATTAACTAGAGGTTAGGTCGTCGCAACGTAAACAATAACAATTTGTAATTTTTGTATTTTCGTCGTAAAAGCTGGTTAGTATTAAGAACTATTGGCTTAAACAGTTGCATTTTCCCAAGTTGTTCGAGATTGAAAATAGTAGAAAAGTGAAAATCTGTGAAGGATTGTAAAGATTTTGGAAGATTGTGATTTTTTCGAGGTTAGATTTTGTTATGCTACCCACCTGCGCTTCCTGCTCCCTAGATTTGGGTAACGGTGATAAGCAAATTATTGCTTGTGACAGCTGTAGAAGTCGAACACACATGGCTGAAAAATGTTAGGGGTTTTCTGTATCAGAAGCCAGAGCAATGGTTCTGCAAAAGCGAACCCTTATGCATTTCCGCCAAGAGTGCCGTCATGCTTTTAAGAGTGTACCAGTTTTGGTCAGGAAAATGTTTAGCTTGAAAGAAGACTCATTCTTAAGCAGCAGGTCATGACACTGAAAAGAGAAAAGGCAAAATCGTCAGATAGCAGTATTGAAGCTATGCTATATGAAGTGTACCAACGAGCTGCTCAAGCCCAAAACTTGCTCATATGCAATATCCCAGAATCCAACTCGTTGAATCTCGAAAAACGCATCAGCTATAACAAAACCAAAGTCTCCGGAGTATATTATGAGAAGCTAGGTAAAGAAGTGGAATTTTCTTTGATCCAGAAAACTCTACGTGTGGGAAAATTGAGAAGTTACACTACCAAAGGAAGACCTGTGCAAGTGGTTTGTGGCTCAACTGATATTTTCAAATTGGCAATCAAATCAGTTAATAAGCTGATTGGGTCCAAATAAAAAATTTCAAGGGATCAAAAACCAATGCAGCAGGAGGCCAATAGGAAAGCAAAGACATTGCTGGATAGTAGAAAGGCTGCAGGTGAAGATAATTTGATAATAAGATACCGCAATGGCCTACCTGTAGTAGAAACAAGACAACAACAAAAAAACATGTAACTACCTTATTACAATAAGTGTATTTTAAAGATGTGGGTGGTCTAAAGACCAAACTTTCAGATCTTCCTAAAACTGTGGCTTGCTGCATGTATGATATTATTGTCTTGGTCGAGAGTAACTTAAATAATGAATTCTCAGACAGCGAACTCAAATGTGATGGATTCAGCATATTCAGAACTGACAGAGATGCAGTGACTAGCAATAAATCCAGTGGGGGTGGCGTGTTAATATTATATTTGTCAACAACAAAATACGAGCTCAGTATATCAGGATTACAGAAACCCGAGTTGAGCAATGTTTTGTAGAGTGTGAAATTAACCGAAGTCGAAGTAAATGTATAATAGGTGGTGTGTCTACATCCCTCCTCAATCTTCTCGGGAGAAGTACAACTGGCATTGTCGGTCAGTCGAACACATAATATGTCAAAAGTACCCAACAAAAAATTTGTATGTTTTCGGTAACTACAGCCTACCCAGTGCAGTCTGGTCAAATGATGAGTATGGGATGACTGTGCAATGTCCTGACGGTGATGTTATAGATGTAGCCCAGTCTTTTAGTTACTTGAAATTATTTCAACATAATGCAATACCAAATAAAAGAAATGATTTTTTCTATTTTGGTGTCATATCGAAGTCTTTTCGACACTAAAAGTAGTTTCGAAAAGAAGCTCTTTGTGACACTCCTTTTTTACTTATCGGAGGTTGGTAACACTGGCTGACTGATGGCCATCGAACTGTCATTCGCGATTAAAAATAAATTGACCTTTTGTTTGGACGCCATATTGCGGTGCGCGAACATAGTTGCCAATAGTAGAAAAAAAAATTACTAGCGTTCTGTTAACTTTAAAATCCAAAGTTAGTGAATAAATTACATTTAAAATTATAAATTTGCCGCCTATTACGAATGTTTTTAGAAAGAAAAGCCATCAATTTTAGCTTGTATTGGGCAGAATAGAAGTTCGCGCACCGCAATATGGCGTCGAAACAAAAGGTCAATAGAAGATTTCTATATTTGGCATATAGTGTTACCAACCTAAACATATGAAATCAGGAAATATGAGAATAAAATTTCCAAGAAAAATTTGTTTTTTTTAAATTAAACAATGCCAAAATAGAAAAAATAGTATAAAATATTCGTTTCATAAGACATTTTATCGCACTCGCCCTTTAGAAAACTCGCCTCAGAAAACTCGCCTCCGGCTCGTTTTCTAATATACTTAGGGCCGAATTTATAGTCGCTCCTTGAGGTTTCCTTGGACCTTAAGGAAGCCTTGAACGTTTAGAATTGACATGACTAACTTGTCAAATAGTACCAAGTGTCCATTCTGAACTCACGACCTTTAAGGCAGACTCAAGGAATGACTATAAATTCGGCCCTTAGGGCTCGTGCGATCAGGGCCGGTCCGATAGCTATTATATGGCCAGGCAAAGTTCCATTCTGGCGCCCCCTCCACAAATTGTATTGTCAAAATGCTTGAAGATCAATATGATAAACAATGACTTTCAGGCTGTTTAGAGAGTAGGAGAATAAAACAAAAAAAGTAACTTCATTTTTTAAAATAAGTATATCATATATGTTTACTTATTACATGAGGTCTGCTCTCACAGAAATCACATTTCCCGAGTTTGACGTTTATTTACTATACGTTGTGTCGAGTATTTTAATTATGGTGATGTGTTCTGTGATGGTGATTGTTATTGATCATTGATCTTTCCCATTTTAAATAGAAAAGCTGGTCTCAATGCCAAAAATGACAACCTAAAGGTGGGTTTCCGACAGACGCCGCGCGGCATCGTCGCATTGGAAATTGCACCCGGAAATATCCCGCTCACCAGGGATATTTCCACTTTTCAATTTTTGAAAATTACGAGGTCAATTTCCAGTTAAATATGCACAAGAGAAATTTCCAGTAGAAATATAACTAGTGCATAAAAAATTTCCTTCAGGAAATATTTTATGCACGTGTTATATTTTGATAGGAAATTGCCCGAGTTTGAAGTTTATTCATTATACGGTGTGTCGAATATTTTAATTATGGTGATGTGTTCTGTGATGGTAATTGTTATTGATCTTTCCCATTTAAATTGCGTTTGTCAAAAATATACCTACACTTTGATAGATTTCTGACATCAACGCGTTTTAAATGGAAAAGCTGGTCTCAATGCCAAAAATGACAACCTAAAGGTGGGTTTCCGACGGACGCCGCGCGGCATTGTCGCATTGGAAATTGCACCCGGAAATATCCCGCTCACCAGGGATATTTCCACTTATCAATTTTTGAAAATTACGAGGTAAATTTCCAGTTAAATATGCACAAGGGAAATTTCCCATGAAATCTGCTCAGAATTATACGTATCCAAATATGCAATTACATACAGGTTGTTCAATTTAAAATAGCGATGGTGCCACTGGTTTAGAGTAGAAGCGGCAAAACCGCATATACAAAAATATTTCCAAAGTGTAGATTATGGTCGTTTATCCCGGTTGCCAAATTTTAAAAATGATCCCGCTTTTTAGTTCTCCATAAACATCTAATACGCCATCCACCGTGGAGCACCCTGGTATGTATGTGGCAACAAGTGAATAAAAATAATGTTTGCTGATTTTGTGCCGCGCTGACGGACTGGGCAACATTCCAACCTGCAGCTGGGCACTGTTTAACATTTTGACCTTAGATTCGGCACTCCACATATCTGTTGCTACAGAACTATTTCGGCCTGATGCTCAGCACCGTTCAACATTCCAGTACGGATTTCGACTCTCCGCAAAGATCCCCCAAACCAATGCAAAATATTCGCAGTGACGGCGAATTATTCGCGTCAAAACGCTACCTATGAAATTGAATATTGAATGATGATGTACACTGCAACGAAAGTATCGCGAAGATCTATGCGAACTGCAGCGATTAAATTAAAAACGCAGCGAGCACAGTTTTTGTCGCGTCGGTCGCCCAGATTCGCTACGTGTTTTTTGTGATTAAAAAGGGCCCTCACTGAAAAGCTCATTGAATTGGTGAAAAAATATCCTATTTTATGATCTATCACATGAAGAATATATAAATGTGAGGAAAAAAGACAAGGTGTGGGATATTATTAGGTTATAATTCAATTTGCATTGAATAGATTTACAAATTTTTCTCCAATGCAGAATGCTAAATTTGTTTTCCATTTTGGATCAGTTTCCAGAAATAGAATTGCTTCTTCTTTATCATACGAGAAAATCATTTTCGTATTGCATTTACTAACGCGTTGGTTTGGGTAACGACGCGAATTTCGCCATCGCAGATGGAGCAAAACACTATCGCCGCGAAAAATTCACCGCAACTGCGAAACTTTCGCGTTGTTTTGAGGAATCCTCAAAAGGCTCTCCCAAACCAACGCGAATTATTCGCAGCGGATTCGTGACGGAGAATCCGCAGCGAATTTCATGGGGGATTCCGAAGAAAGTCTCCCGCCAAAGCGAACATAATCCATAATCACATCAATCACGTCATATTTTCAGTTTGCAATTTGCTTGCTGAATGCTAGTGCTAGTGCTAAAAAAGAAAGACAAATTGTTTCCTTGCCTAAAAAAATGTATACATCATCGAGTGAAGAAGAAGTGATAGTGTTCCTTGCAGTGGAAGAATAGAGTTTAATTTCCACCTAGTTCTTCTCCTAGTTTAGTACAAACCTTATCTTTTTTGCGCACATTTTTCTAGTCGTCATGAGAAAGGTCATATATACAGGGTGTCCCAGGGAAAACGGTCCACCCCGATTTATTGGATTTGGGATGAGAATCTGGAAAAATGCTCGGACCCGTCGATGTTTGATTTAAGATTTAAGGGGGAACTATTTTTCAGTTCGTTTCATCCCCGTAGCTTCAACCCCCTAGTTAGGGGGAGAACGACCCACCAAATTTGAATAGAGAATAGGGGTCGTGTCATACCTCCTTTTAAAGGTGTCATCGAGTTCTTTATGGCCCTAGAGTTTTGTCATTACACGACCCCTATTCCCTATTCAAATTTGGGGGGCTGTTCTGCCCCTAGCTAGGGGGTTGAAACTACGGGGAAAAAACTGAAAAATAGTTCCCCCTCAAATTAAAAATCGACGTGTTCGAGCGTTTTTCCAGATTCTCATCCCAAATCCAATAAATCAGGGTGGACTGTGTTCCCTGGGACACCCTGTAGGGTTTTTTTTTCAACTACTGCGCATACTCAGTATAACGATAGCCACAACGGAGTAACAAAATAAGAGGTGCAAAAAGTCTCTAATAATTCTGATGACAGCTAAAAATAACGAAATGAAAATGTTTACACAAGTCATGCAGCGTCGAGCGCCGTTGCCAACCAGAAACATCTGAAATTTTTCCTACTTTAAATGCGTTACAAAGTAACTTACAGTCAGGGCCGTAGCGATATGACTATCCGTAGGGGGGGAGACTGAGATCCGGCGCCCCCTAAGCGCCGCGAAGGCAATTCAGAGGCGAAGAAAATGGGACTTTTTGCAACTTTGATTGACTATAAAACCTAAACAGTTAATTTTCGACTTTAGAACAAAACCGATTTGACATTCTTATCTTAGATTTCCATAATTAGGCAATTTAATCAATCTGTCAAAAAGGAAAATTCAATATGGCGTGGCGGCTAAGCAAGCTTGTTTTGAATATGTTTTTATGTGTATTTTGAATTATTTTGCTTAGAGTTTTGCTTGTTACTTTGATTTTGATTATTTAATACGATATTTGTTGACTACGTACCTAAATTATTAAATCGGGCAGAAACTAGATATTTTTTTGTGTTTTTTGGCCTATGTGTGGCCGCCACGCCATCTTGAGTGTCACGTGGTTTTAATTGCCTAATAGTACCTATATTATGATATAAGTGTATAAAAGGGCATTTAAAGCACGCGCGACATATTTCGAAACACGACGCGCAGCGGAGTTTTTTTTTTAAGTCGCAAGGGCTTTAAATGCCCTCTTATACACGCATATCATACGCTATTTTTTATTACGAATGCATCATAATCTCAAAAATGTTTTTATTTACGACTGATATATAATGTAGGTATTATACTTGTGATTTTGGCAGTATAATGCCATTTATTATTCCCGCAGGGATTAATGGTCATTATTCCCGCTTGCACACCAATCACAAATTTTCTCAAATTAAATAAGTAGTACCATGGAAATAATATAAGCAAACGTGTAAGCAAACTCGAAAGTGTCAGTGTCAAACGCGTGGTGCTTGTTTATTTGCATTAAGGTGGATGAACAACGAGCGTTTTTAAACAGAAAATCTCAAATAAATTGATTTGTCGTAAATAAAGTAGAGTATACTACTCGCAATAATGGCTATTATTCACTCGGAATGTTACTCCCTTGCCGCTAACGCCTAACGCGGCTCAGTTCGTAAATATTCCTCGGGAATAATAGCTATCATTATTGACTCGTGGTATAATTTACTATAAAAGTGTTCATTCATTTTGATAAGTAGTAATTTGAATGGCAGGTATGCAGGTAAATATCTAGGTAATGAAGGTAGATCGAACGTTTCTATAGCAAACCTTTGAAAAGGTAAACGCATCATAATAGTATATTATATGATAAGTGTGGTAACTAGGTTATTACCGCACGCGAGAGAAATTTGCAAACCGAGCCGGTGAGGCGAGGTTTGCAATCTCTAAGGGCGGTAATAACCTAATTACCATACGAATTATATACAGTATTTTATCTACAAGCGTGCGGTAACAAAATATCCGAAAGAAGTTCAAAAAATTATAAAAAAAAGTGTGTCTGTCACCTTACTCACCTTTGACAGTGGACCAGTACAATTAAGGTGATAGATAGGTAATTTAACTCTGGTAGGTAATTGAAGGTACGTACCTATGTAGGTAGAGCGTGCGGTAATAATATTACTGCACGCCGTGCGGTAATATGGTACTCACCGCACGCAAAATTGTGTAATATTTTTTAGTTACCGCACGCTTGAAGATAAACATCATTTTATGCACGCTGCAGCGTGCGATAAGCGTTGATTATGATGCATGCGTAATAAAAACTATCATTTGACACCAACTTTGAATTTAATCCATGATTGAAAATTCCTTACAGCATGGCAAAGTTGCAAAAAAGTCAATTTTCAAGGTATAGGGTATACCACACGAGATCTGCTCAGAATTTTACCACAGCATATGCAAAAACAAACAGCAGGTTAACTCTTACGCGCATCTCTTCTGCGCACGCCGCCATTCAAGGATACAGACCTCGAATTAGCCTGCTGATTGTTTTTATATATGCTGCGATTTTAGTACAGAGGGAGTGAACTTCATAACCAATAACCCTGTACGTCACCGAAAGCATCGACTCAGCGGCTGGGTTCGGTAATTGCATCTCCGGACGTCACGGTATCACTTATCCACCCCTTATCTTTTTTCACGTGTCAAATCACGTAACATCTGTCAAATTTGGCTCATTTTGCTCTTTACTTGCAGATGCAATTCCAATTACCGAATCCAGCCGATGATTCCGTTGCCCCGTGCATGCTAAGCATAAAAATACTATCCTTCCTGAATTATAATAGTTGTAAAATAGTATTTATTAATTACCTACTCGGAAACTTGCCTTTTAGCTTTTTTTTGCGCTTTGCTTATTTTGGCGCCCCTGTGCCAGCTGCGTCCTGGGGAGGGAGATTCCTCCGTCTCCCCCCCTGTTGGTTACGCCCCTGCTTACAGTTTTGTTAGGTGGGCAGCAGAAATTTACTAAATGTGACGTCATCCTCAATATAGCATAAAAAACCTATAGTATAGCGTACTTTCGAACTTATTCAATAATTTGTTCCATTTTGATTATTTTTCACTTTATAACGTTGCGGAATTACTGCAAATAGGACCAAAAACGCATTCGATTACGAACTGAGTTTCCGTGCGGATAAAAACGCAGATAAATCGCAGCCAAATCGGAGAAAACCGCGCCACTTTGAACTTGTCTATTTACCCCAGTGAAAACAATTTGTTGCGAATCGTCTGCGGTCGGTGTGAATATTAGTAGGTGTTGAGAATTTTCCGCGTTGGTTTGGGAGAGCGTATTAGGTTTGGACTGAACTAGGAGAAGAACTAGGCGAAAATGGTAATTTGAAACTTATTACATTGTTTATTCATGGAAATAATCATTAAATATTTTAGTGAAAATTTTAACAATATTATAGTGCACGCAGTGCCAGTTGTTTATATTATTTTCATTTTCAATAATAAAAAAAAGCAAATTGGATACTGGAAATCAGGGACGTAGCAACAGGGCGTACAAGTGGTGCCGCGCACAAGGCCCGGGTCTCGGGCCTCGAAGGGGTCCGGCGGATCCTGCCGCTTTTTGCACACAACATACAAGAAATTCAAGAAAAGTTTTAAAAAATCACGTTACTCCCGCCAAAGTAATCATTCTTCGCTTTACCGATTTTTAACTGTGACAGAAAACTTATAGTCTGGCAAGTGGTAACTTGGTAGAGACGAAAGGGGGAAGAAAAGTGGGGTGTAACGTGTAACCTAAGAATATTCACTGACACCTCAACTGACACCGCCTGATAACAACCATGTCTTTGGGTTCAGTGGCACCGAAAACACCAAGAAAATAAACCAAAAAAATTATTAGGAAAAAAATTCTTGGGTTTCACTAATAACCACGTAGGTACGCCACTGGTGCTGTCGTTCAGATTTTAACCAATAGAATCATCCCTCTGAATAATCACGCCTTTCCACATCCTTCATTTCGCAATGCTGCCAAATTTTTTTCTATTCCAAAATGCTACACATCGTAGTAGTTACTCGTGTCAATATTATCAATTGTCAATCTCAATCGTGGAAGTCCGCGAGTCATGAGTAAATGCCCTGTGGAATTTTGTCCCGGCCCAGGCTGAAAAAGACAGTACTTTTTAAGTAAAACGCGTTCGGAAAGTATGTACTTCCAGAACCGTTGCCGAAAAACCCCTTTTTAGATATAGTTTATTTATTCTCAATTGAACCACCACAAAAAATAATTCTCCATCAACAGTCGGCGTTTTCTTTATGAAGCATAGGCGGCGAGGTTTCCAAAAATGTTTCATAATATAATAAATCAATATAATTTAGATATTATTCTACGTAAAATTTAATTTATATTTATTATTATATTTGAGATAGGTACTTTGGAATACACATGCCCCAGTGCCGTTTAGGAGATATTTTTTAAAATTTTGAACAATTATTTCATAAAAATATACACACGTATAAACCTGCCTCCACCTCTGACAAAAAGAACAAACTACCTTGAAACTATACCGCCGACGCCGCGCCGTCGCGTCGCCCAAGCTACCCCAAGCAAATAAACATGAAGAAATCTCTTCGAAATTTCGTTCCGACAACCAGTATTTCATTTTGTCGATTGTAGTTTCTAGTAGGGAATATTCAAAAGATTTATATAGGTTTTTTGAGTATTTATTCACGCCAAAGGTGCCTAATATAAGTATCGGGTATTGATATCAAAAGTATCGAATCGGTACAGGTATTCAAAAGTATCAAAACTTTACATCACTAGTGCTTGTTGCAGGTCTGTATCTTTTAGTCCATCGATAAAGTACTGGACATTTATCTGTTCAATGAAGTTTTCAGGAGCTTGTGGATACGCCAATCTCACCATTCACCGTCTCGATGTCGCTAGTACCTGCAGTGTCTCAGATGTACCTTGGACTCTGCTTTTGAGTTGACTCTGGTAGACTTGACTGAGATACCTTTTTTTGTACCCCAGCTCTAAGGCTCCTACAACAGCTACGTAATCATTTTGTTTTGCCTCGGGAATATTTTGAAGAATTTCAAGCGCCTTTCCTCGTAGTGCAAGTACCAATGATGTTGCTTTTCGCTGGTCATCCCATCCATTTGCACTAGCAGCGGCATCAAACTGTCGATTATACATGGACCATGCTGTTTCGCCGTCAAAAGTTGGTGGTTTCAGTTGGCCGCGTACGATTGGGCTCACCGATACATCCATTTTCCTGGTACTTTCGTTGATATTGGGTTCTTTGCGAATTTTCTCCATTTTCTTCTCCAGTTTTCTATAATTTTTCTCGAATTCCTCTCGGATCGTCCCCATTTCGCCTGTGACTTCTTGTCAAACCGTTTCTATTTTGCCTTTGACTTCTTGTTGCATGTTCTGATACAACCCAGCGATCCTGTCAATATCTCTCTGTTGTCTGTCTTCCTGTTCTTGCAGAATTTTTTGGAGCCGGTCTTGCTTTTGCTGTCGCTTGTCCTCTTCTTCCTCTTTTTCTTTAAGTCGCCTGGGCTGGAACTCTGTAATGGATAGCGATCTATATCTCTATCTCTAGTGGCGTCCCCTCTCTATTGATTTCGATAAGAGAGAAGACAGCAAGTGCCATAGTGATAGGGATAACGATCTCTATCGGTTACAGAGTTCCAGCCCTGTCTTCTTGTTCTTGAAGGATTTTCTGTAGTCGGTCCTGTTCTAGTTGTCCCTGGTCCTCTTATTCTTGAAGGATTTTCTGTAGTCGGTCCTGTTCTTGTTTTTCTTTTGCTCTCTTCTCGTCCGCAAGTCCGCTTTTCTCAAGTAATTTGTGCATAAATATAGTATTGTCGATAACTCCTCCATCAGATACGCGACCGTTGGTTCCAACATCACACAAAATTAATTCGTAGTTACCATTTGCAATTGCCATCATCATCTGTGTGAAGTAGTAGGATCCACTTCCAGGAGGGGCCATAATCTGTATATATGCTTTCCATGTACAGTCCCCAAGCAATGGGGATAATTCCATTTATCTTGGAACACACTTGCGATTTTTTTTCATTCAGCTGCAGTTGTGAGAAACTATGAAAAAAAATAGTACATTATATACCTAGGTAGCGTTGGTCATTATATACCGAGCGCTTTTATAAACCGTGGTGCGAAGCGCCGAGGTTCATAATGCGTAAGGTATATAATGACTTTCTCTACCGAGGAATATAAACAATTTTTTTCACTACTGCTAGTAGAAAATAAAAAATAGCTTTTAAACCTGTGCTCAAATTATTTTCTCTTGCGAAAGTGCTGCCCTCTATCAACAGCTTACGGTAATTTCCTACAATGTACATACAGGCACCTGCTTTTTTTAAAATTGACAGTTTGAAATTGAACCAATAGAAACCTGGTACTTCATGACAATATCCTTGCGTCATGACGTCATTTTCATTGTTAACTGAGGTATTTTTTCATTATTTCCATTATTAACCTAGGGAGAGACATTCAATTTTTTCTTAAAAAAATAGATTGAATAATGACTACTTAATTCTCAGGTTAGTAGAAAAAAATAGTTTTTTATTATACAAGGGAAAAAAATAGGTACTAGATTTTAGCGAGCGCTAAAATCTTACTTTTTTCCCATGTATAATACACTATTTTTTTCTGTGACGGGAAAATCTTAACATTTTCCATCTATACATTATTCCCTTTGAGAAAAAAATTTGACTGGTACCTGTTACTTTTTTCCCTCGGGAAAAAAATTGACTGGTACCTGTTACTTTTTTTCCCATGGGATAAAAAGTGACATTTTTGCCCCTGTCAACAGGTAGAAAAAGTCTACTTTTTTCCCATCACAGAAAAAAAATATATTTATTATACGGTATATTTTTTTTTCAGGATCCTACTAGTCCTGCTGCTGAATCAATGCCTCTTGAGTTTGAATCAGCCGATGTGTATTTACCAACCTCACCGTGTTCAACTTCATCACAAACATCTTCCAAGCCATCGAAATTATTTCATGAACGTAATGATAAATGCGACGAAGTGTTAGATATGATTGGAAAACGGCTTGAAGGTTATTCAATAGTAATCGTTGATAAATTTACTGATATTGGAAAAGTATGGGCATCAAAATTGAGGGACCTTCCAACACAACAAGCCATATACGCAGAAAAAATAATTAACGATGTCCTGTATGAAGCGCAAATGCAAAATTTGAACCGAAATTGTGTTTTACAAATTCCAGAGGAACCATCAAGGAACAGGCAACTGATAAGAAATGCTGATATACCACATAACATCCCAACCACTTCTGATATTTACCCCAGTTTCAACCCTCAACCCCTATTGATCCCTCAGCCCCCAGTCAACACTCAGCCACCATTCCATCCCCAACCCATCACTCAGCCTACATTTAATACTTATTCTCGGTTCAACACTGATCCATCATACAACGATCAATCTCAGCTCTCTCATAATCAGCAAGAACAATCTGAACAACGTGAACAATCTGACTATCCTGACACAAATAATATCGCACAATACTTTCACAACTTCGACGACTCAGAAGAGAGTGCGAAGCGCAATTATGAAATGATATTAAAATGATATACAGAATGTAGTATATTGGATAACTGCTCTTAGCATTTCATAGTTTTTATCCACAATCATCAAATAATGGCAGTTTTATCCACTCATATGAAGCGTCTAAAGTGATACTTTATACACTGTGGAATATTGAAATTAAGAAATACGAAATTTTTATTCTATTTATTGATATTAACATTAACATTTATATTAATAGATACTCCGTTGTTTGATTTGTCTCCTATAACTTCGTTATAGCTGATAAAAAGGTGATAATTTCCATCCGCTTGGGAACGCACGTTTATGGGTGTTTTGGCAGAATTACGAGGAACAGGAATAATGGGTGTCTCCTCTTGTAAGGAACACCTATTTTCCCTTTGGATTTTGTTTCCAATACTAAGCTTATTGGAAATGGAATACTCGATATGACTTCCAGCAACAGAGGAGCTCTTCCATCCGCCATGTGTATGTACGCGTGATTGTGGATAAAACGTTGTATTACATCCGTGTTTTAGTTGCATTATATCCACTTAAAAAAAATTAAACGTTCTTGCATGGATAAAATGCATCCTAAAACACTTACACAATAAATAACTATTATATTGTCATGTCAAAGGTTTTTGTCATTATTTTTATCAAGGTACATTTTTATATGCTGTGTTTTTATTATATTTTATTCTGTTGTTATCTTCACTAGTTACTATAGTCCTTGGGCCCAGATCTAATTTTTTTATTTATGACCACACCGTCGAAACTTTTTGTATTTGTTATTTGGGTGGAGTCGGACAAATTTTGAGCTTAGCGCATTATGGTAGTGGGGCGTTTCTCTGTCAAGCTGTCACGAAGTTGTCGATTTTATGCAAGAAAAAAATGTATGACCACATTGGTAATTTTTTTAAAATCAATAGTTTTTATCACATAAACAACGAAAAAAAAATGCGTCGGACAAAAATATTGGGGCATTCGACGCGTCGGACACGTTGAATATGTCAAATTTATGGGAAAAAAATTTAATTACCACACGGCTGATTTGAACAGAATCTGCCATAAAAATATTTTACAATAACGTGGTAACCTTGTCGGACAATTTTCACGGGGCATATGCGCAGTCGGATGCGCCAAAGATGTCAATTTCCTGCAACAATTTTATTTACAAACATTTTTCCGACAAAAATAGGAGGGTCTAAGTAATTATATTCTAAATAAAAAAATTTAAGTGTCGGACAAAAATATTGGGACATATCGACAGTCGGACAAAAAATGTAATTATTATTGGTAATCGATATTTCTTAACTATACTGGGTTCAGGTATCCCTTTTTTTACAAATATTTTTCCGACAAAAATAGAAGGTTACCAGTAATTATATTCTTAACTAATAAATGTAATTGTCCGACAAAAATGTTGGGGCAAACACACAAGAAATTTAATTCTTATAGGCTATCGACGTTCTTAAATTATAAGGATGAGTTAATGCTTATATTACTTTATATAAACATATAAGTACCTACATATACGCCGACGCTACAATACAAACAAACATTCGAGACGCGTGCGGTGAAATTTTAAGACGAAGCGATTTTCAAATTGCTTGTGATGATTTTTCGCATAAAAATGAATATAGTATATTTCCTAACTAGTGCGGAAAGTACCACTTTTCCGCAGGCGATTGCAGTTTGCCGAACGACGCGCAGCGGAGTTCGGCAAGCAATCAAATGCGGAAATAGTTATTTACCTAACAAGTGCATAAAGTTATACTTTTCCGCACGCAACGGCGTTTGCACGAACGACGCGCCAGCGGAGTTCGTGCAAGCCATAAGTGCGGCAAAGATACTTTACGCTCGTTTTAGGTACAACATTTTTCCTACGAACGTGCGGAAATTGACATATTTATTGTTTTTTTTGTTTGTATTTGGCTCCACTGATAGGAGAAATGGTCAAATATGTGATTTTTTAATTGAGTCCAATAACGCAATGAATTCAACAATAGAACATTAACAATATTATAAGTAGAATTATTATTTATGGTATACAACTTGTTAAAGAGGTCGATATTGGTCAGTGCAAAGACCTAATAGCTTTCTTGGAGAGAAAAAACAGTGGAGGAATTTCAAAAAGGTCTGAAATTTTTGAGGAGCACGACATGAAGAGAAAAATTGAAAAAAAAAAAAAAATCAGTGCGTGAAAAACTTTTCTCGGGCACAGCAAAAAATTCACGCACGCAGTGCAGAAAAGTGGTACTTTCCGCACGCAAATCAGTGCGTGAAAACGCGTTTTCCGCACGCTCGTAGGAAAAGAGACTTACCTGTAAGTACCTGTATACCTAAAAATTTCAGGTATTCTACTTTTCCGGACTCAGTGCCAGTGGCGTAGCCAGTAGGGGGGCAGGGGGGCGACAGCCCCCCCCGCCCCTACACGTATGGCGCCCCTACCGCTCTTAAAAAACAAAAATAAGAAATTATAAAATTATGTTGTTTCTTATTTATTTTATTGACCTCTTCATCCTTTATTATTTATCGTAAGTCGGCATTGTCGACAAATGGTTCAGTTCAATCAAAGCAAACATGATATAGTTTCTGTTTTGATGTTTGATGTGGTTGAAATAAAAATACCGTATACCGCCGATTTTTTCTGTCAGTTCACTAATCATTTCTGAAAAACAATATTGAAAAACAATTACAGTAGAACCCCAATTATCCGAGTCGCAATTATCTGAGCTCTGGATTAACCCAGCCAGTCTAAAGATCCAAAAATCCTGATTATCCAAGGTATACGCTCGTCCATACTCCGTATTAACCAAGTTTCCTAAATACATACATATATATACATAGGTATATGTATCGGGTGTTTTTTTATCTTTGATATCATTTTCATCACCTGTAACTGTCAAAAACGAGTGAACCAAAATATGAAGTGTGCGTGAATAAAATATTCTAGCGAACACACATTTGATATACAGGGTGTTCCATTTAACAAAATATAATGTAGGCTTATATGTCAAAAAATTGATGGTGTTTTGTTTTATGTATAACTTGGAAAAAAACTTGGCTACTAATCTTACATTTTGTTTTTTTGTTTACCTTGATAACGTCAAAAACAAAAAAGTTACAAGTGATCAAGATGATATCAAAGATAAAAAAATACCCGGTACATTCGGATTATTCGAGTTTTCGGTTATCCGAGGTGGGTACCCCCCCACGTTACCTCGGATAAGCGGGGTTGTACTGCATTATGAATTTCAATGTATTTATTTGTTTATTAAACTAGGGGCTGTCATTGGTCCGGATTTCCACGGATTTGTTATAATTTTCAAGGCGTCTGGAGACGTCCGTGAGGTGAAGTTAATGCCAATGTTTTTCGGAGTGACAAAAAATGTTTTTTTGAAGGCTGAATTAACTTTGTTGGGCGTGGCCTCCGAGGAAATTTTTCGCCTCCGGCGGCCCCTGCGGCGGTCTTTTTGTCTTCAATATTTTCCCCCAATAAGCAAATACGTAGTACAAAAGCATACAAACATTCATTTGTTACCCCCCCCCCTCCTCCAAAATAATTATGCGCCCCTCATATATTTGCCCCTCCCGCCCTGCAAGGCTGGCTACGCCACTGCTCAGTGCAGAAAAAAACGGAAAGCACTAGTACGGAAAAGTGATACTTTCATGACCTAAAATGCGTGCGGAAAACTATACTTTTCCGCACGCTCGTTTCACCGGCATCATTTGACATCAACTTTGAATTTAATCCAGGATTGAAAATTCCGCTTAAATTTATAATCTTCGGTCAAATTTAAAGTTGGTGTCAAATGATAGCTTATGGAAATCTAAGATAGGAATGTAAAATCGGTTTTCCTCTAAAATTAATTTAGGTTTTACAGTCTGTCAAAGATGCAAAAATGTCAATTTTAAACTGTCAATACTTCCGAAACAGTTGAAGATAGGTATATGATATTGTACATGAAATATGTCTAGAATTTTCCGCAGAATCCAGAAATGTCATAATATACAGGGCTAGTCATTTAAAAAAACATAGCCTTGTGTCACCACTAATTGGGCCACCTTGTATACTGGAAAATAATTAAGGAATGTAGCACTCATGTTTATCTACAAGTTTTGTATTTACTTTTTTTCGATCTCTGTTAGTATAGGAGATAGGGACCACTGCGCTCTTAGTAACTCACCCTGTATAAAACATATAGGTGTGTGGGTATGTGTGTATGCATCTATACTATAAATTATAGATGTAGAAATTCTTGACTGGCTTGTTTAATAAGTGAGATGATTCTTGGGATTCAGTCTTGGCAAAAATAAAACTAGTTTTTCACAAACGCCGAGCTTTCGGAAATTTTATTGTTTCCTTTTTCAAGGGTGCAAAGTTAGTTAAATTATTTTAGAATTAGCCATTGTTGGGAAAATTATTGCTTTGTTCTTTTCGTTTAACTGTTGCTCTAATCTTGGAATTTTGCGTCTGATAATTAAGTGACGAAGTGAAAAATTACAAAAATTACCTACTTTTTTTTAAATTGTATCAAAACGCCCCATTATTTTTGTCCGACAATTGATCCGATATGCGTTACACCTGTAAAGAAACAGTGAAAAATAAAAATTGCATCTGTGGTTGTAAATAAAATTGTTGCAGGAAATTGACATCTTTGGCGCATCCGACTGCGCATATGCCCCGTGAAAATTGTCCGACAAGGTTATTACGTTATTGTAAAATATTTTTATGGCAGATTCTGTTCAAATCAGCCGTGTGGTAATTAAATTTTTTTCCCATAAATTTGACATATTCAACGTGTCCGACGCGTCGAATGCCCCAATATTTTTGTCCGACGCATTTTTTTTTCGTTGTTTATGTGATAAAAACTATTGATTTTAAAAAAATTACCAATGTGGTCATAAATTTTTTTCTTGCATAAAATCGACAACTTCGTGACAGCTTGACAGACAAACGCCCCACTACCATGATGCGCTAAGCTCAAAATTTGTCCGACTCCACCCAAATAACAAATACAAAAAGTTTCGACGGTGTGGTCTTAAGGACTACTAGCTATGGTTACTAATTACTAGAAAATAAACTTGGATAATTTTCCTATGATTATTCCAGAAATCCTCTTTAGTTTCAATTCCCAGTTATCACACAGAAATACTTATAAAAAAAAATTAACCCTTAAATATGTTTGTTTCAATACAGTGTAAATTGGGTCATTGGTAAATTGCATTACATGTTTCAGGAATTATATCACTTAGAGCTGGTATGGGTATACAGTGACCGCCAAAAAGTTTGCAACAAATGGGAAAATATTTTTTCTCCAAACGTCAAAAAAACATCACTTTGTCAACACCTGTCCAGATGGTAGAAATTCAATTTCTATGTTGCTAGGCAAATCCAGGAGGTTAACACCTGTCGAGGTGGTAGAAATTTAATTTCTATGCTGCTTGGCAACCCCAGCGGCAGCAAAAGTACTTTTGGTGCCGCTGGAGCGGCAGTAAGCAGCAAGCCTCACTACGTTCGGCTCGCAAATCTACTGCTTCAGCACAAAAAAGTAAAGCTTCTACTCCTAATACAACAATATACTATTTTTATTGAGATATAAAAAAAAATGTTTCGTGGGATCAATTCAGCATACCTATCAACAAAAAAAATCACTGTGACAGATGTCATGTGACCACAGTCATGGCAGCAAATTTAAAAAGTTTGCCTTAAATATGTGAAAAGTGGGGTTAGACGACCAGAAATCGAAAAATTGCAGAGAGAAAAGTTGTTCAGGATCCGATTTTACGTCCATGTGCCAATTTTTAAAAAGGTACAAGGATTTTTAATAAATATCAATTTTTTGGTCTGTTTTCTGGTAATTTGAAAAATATCAAAAACTTTCTGTCTGGTTCACATAATTCAAAGTGAAACTAACAGAAAAAAAATCCAGTGCAGTAATTCTGCTTAATTGTCCCGCGAAAAATTGTAAAAAACCAAAAATTCATTTTCAGACCACTATCTGATCTTGTTGCAATGACCTACAGAAAACAAAAATTTGGAATAACAAATTTAGAATTATCATGAAATCTTTCTAAATGATCCAATACCTCTTTTCTAAATTTAATCAAATTTAATTTTGTGAAATGTTTTCGATATTTTTCAAATTACCAGAAAACAGGCCAAAAAATTAATATTTATTAAAAATCCTTGTACCTTTTTAAAAATTGACACATAGACGTAAAATTGGATCCTGAACAACTTTTCTCTCTACAATTTTTCGATTTCTGGTCGTCTAACCCCACTTTTCACATATTTAAAGCGAACTTTTTAACTTTTCCGCCATGACTGTGGTCACATGACATCTGTCACAGTGATTTTTTTCTGTTGATAGGTATGCTGAATTGATCCCACGTAACATTTTTTTTGATATCTTAATAACAAAATATTTTCCCATTTGTTGCAAACTTTTTGGAGGTCACTGTATGTACATGTTGAAAATTTCATATCTTCGTAGCTTCTACCAGTTGCCAAAAATCTCAATGCAGCTGATGGTCTTTCATTGGGGGGGGGGGGGGGTTATTACACGTCTCATAACAGAATCCGCTCTCAAAATTAGTGGTGTAACTAAATCTAGCGAATGCTGGTATGTACTTTCGTCCATTCGCAAATAGTTGCGAAAATCATCCGGTTCACTACGTAATTCTGCTATCAAAGTGTGTGACAATAAATTCCTTTTTAGCAACGAAGGTTTAACCCACCTTTTCCTTGTGTTAGGCTTCTTTGTAAAATATAAATATAAATAAACTATTTCTCTAAACATAACTTGACTGCAACTCTTTAAAACTTACCCTATCCGCATAAACCATTTTGATGGAATATTTAAATTAAAATGTTTTCACAAAAGTTTAAAATCAAACCCAAACAAGTGCAACTTCTTGGGAGGTAAGATTGAAAAAATTTGATCAACTATTCCAAAAAGTTTCTTCAGAAAAGAATCAAACAAAGGAAAGCGCAATTCTTTGAAAGTCAAAGTTAGCTACTTTTTCAATTCTACCTATTTTACCAGATCCGATGAAGTTGAGGCTCTAATTTTTTTACTAATGACACAATTTGTCTGGTAAATTCAGAAATTATAGGTAGGCTGTTTTCAATTATTATTATAAATTTTTTTGTGCTAAAATATATGACAAAAACACATTCTCCGCCATCATTCTAAGATAAAGCTTCTTAAAAGGAATAGAGATAACGGCTGGATTCTAGTTTTACATTTTTCTTAGATAGCGGGTAAATCAGCCAAACAGTTTTGAAGAAGGTACAAAATAGAACCGAAAGCTTGGTATGTAATAAAGAATTATTTTGAAAAAATTGTTTGGCTGATTAACCCGCTATCTAAGAAAAACATAAAGCTTCTTCTTTAGCTACGCACAAATGACATGTCAAAAATTTCAACCATTTTTTTCACAAAAATATCGAGCATAAATTAAGAAAACCATACCTGAAAACCTTAAAAAACGACTTGCGAAATAGTTATTTATTAGTTTTTAGAAGAAAGCTTTAAAGTTAAAATTTTAAAGAACACTTTTGTTATGAAAGCTCTTGACCTGATGAACACTCCGTTTCCATGGTATTTTAACAACCTCCCTGCTGATTATTTAAATATTTTTGGAAAGATTTAAACATTTATAAGCTCAAACTATGATTTATTTGAAAACTAACTGTATTCTAGGAACAGTTAAATTAACCATTACGAAAAAGCCGCCAATGATCCGAAATAGAAAGAAAAATGGGTATAGGACATCCTAACTTTGATTTATCGGTGTTAATCTTTATTGATTTAAGTAATTTTCAGTAAACTTGGGAGATAACTTTCAAAATTCTTTGAAACTCATTCTGCCGTGCTTAGTAAAAACGCCGTAACCAACAATTTTGCGATTTTTGGTTTACGGCATTTTCTACTAGAACAATTTATCCTGCGTCTATTCCCGGTACTCAAAAAACCGTATCTACCTTTATAGTTGAAGTTTGAACAGGTTTTTTCTGCCGTATATACATTTATGTAACTTTCTATAAAGAAATTGGCCGTAAGCCACATTTTTTGGATAAAATTGCCGTACCTGCAGGCTTTTGAGTATATACGGCAAAGTGATTTGAAAATAACACTCCCTATTCCGCAAAACGATAGGGTAGTTTGTCGTAAGTGATAAAATGAATCAGCTGTTGTTGCTGTTTTTAGGTTATTATTTTTGCAGTTTAATTCAGCAGCTGGACGCGATTCACCACGTTCTTCCTATCAAATTGTTAATTTGCGTTGTTTTCGAAGTCTCTAAGGGGTGGTTTTGTGTTGAATCAGCTATAATAAAATAATAGTGGGTGTTTCTCTATTTTTGGGTAAGTTATTTTTCTTGTAAGTGTTTGCTTCAAATATTTATTATTTTTCTATTTTTTTTTACAGTTTCAATACGAATAATCTGTCAAGAGGCAAAAAGATATTGGCCATGTTAAATAACGACATAAAAAAACGATTTACTCCGCAGAATGATAAGCGAAAAACAAAGAAAACTAATGATGATTTAGATCCTGATTATCAACCAGACTCCTGAAAAAACTATACAAGTTCATTCGCATTATATAATTTCTGGCTCAAATCCTTTGCAAGTTTCAAGCCTACTTCCAGCTTCTCCTCAACCAGGAACTTCATTTCAAGACCTACCAAATTCAGAAAATGAAATAGATATTGCGGATCCCGAGGCTGTTAAATGCTCTTCGTTTGATAATCAAGAAGAAGAATCATCACCAGCTGCTATTGCCTCTTCAATATTAGAAGAATTATTAGATTTAACGATTTTGGAGATTTTGAAGAAATTTACGAAGAAAGGGACTGTAAGAACGTGGAGGAAGTTTGATACTCCATTATCTAGTCGCATAGCAGCAAAAAGAATGAAAAGGGTTTTGAAACACACAAAAGTGAAGCCGCCCTGCTCTTCCGAATGTGTTTTAAAATGCAGTTTGAAACTCAATGAAGAACGTAGAAAAGTTATTAATCAGCAGTATTGGGAGTCATCCAAGGACATCCAAAAAAACTTTCTGCTAAACCATGTTAACAGAGAAAAGATAAAAAGAACTGTAGTTCTCTCTACCGAGCCATTAAGAAAATCAACAACTTTTCATTATTCCTTGAAAGATGATGTTGGTGACCGCCATTGGGTATGCAAAACTTTTTTCTTGGGGACAATAGGATATGGTTCACACGATGATAGATTCCTTAGATCTATAACATCATCCGATAATGACGGAACTGCGATTTATACACCTAAAAGTCGAACAAGGGTAACTCCAAATAAAAAAATCGATCGTCAGGTTATTATTGATCATATATCTTCATTTGGGCCAACAATATATCATTATCGAAGAGAACATGCACCAAAAAGACTCTATCTTCCATCGGATATTAATATAGCGTATATGCACCAACATTTCCAAGAAAATTATCCTTCAATGACAGTGTCTTATGCTGTGTACCGACAAGAAGTTGCCGACCAAAATATATCTTTCGTTAAACTTGGGCATGAGGAATGCTGGTCCAGTGGCGGATTTAGAGGGGGGGCGCGGGGGGCGCGCGCCCCCCCCTATTGAGCAACGCAACAACGAAATTTTTAACGAAAACACAAACATATTCATCAAGCATTATCCAACATGAAATTCCATATGGTTTTTGCTATTTTTCCAAATTTTTAATACTTTTAAATACGTTTGGCAGCAGCGAGCTGGGAGCGAATCGACTGCGGATGACGTAAATCCGCACCAACTTTGAATTTAATCTATAATTGAAAATTCCAATTAAATTTAATCTCCGATTAAATTAAATGTTGATGTCAAATGATAGTTTATGAAAATCTAAGATAGGAATGTAAAATCGGTTTTCCTCTGAAATTAACCGTTCAGGTTTTACAGCCTGTCAAAGTTGCAAAAAGTCAATGTTCAACTGTCAATATTTCCAAAACAGTTGAACTTAGGTATAGGGTATATCACATGAAATCTGCTCAGAATTTTTCGTAGAATCCAAATATGCAATCACATACAGGGTGTTTTATTTGAAAAAAAGAAAGTTGGTCTAGATAGCAAACAAACCAGAAGTGACACAGGCAATACGTTTAAGTAGAATTGTGGGAAATATTAGGGACATAAAGCTACTTGAAATAATTCATCGGTATCGGTATCCGTAACGCAACTAGATACGTTGACAAGCGAAAAGGCTGTTAAAGCGCTCCCTGTTCCGGTAAACGTAAACGCATTTCATAACCTAGACATTTTTGTCTCAAAACTTCGGCGTTTTTATATCTAACCTCAAAATTGTTATTTTTTTTGCGATAGAGAAGCACTAAACACACAAGGAACTCAAGAAAGTATAAACTAAACAAATTAAATCAACCCGGAAGAAAAGGGAGGTTATATTCATTTGAAATTTGACATGCGTCAGGAATGTCAAGATACGTTACCGATACGGATACCGCGAGAGGGCCGTAACGTTACGTTGTACGTACGGTATCTCGGCCTCCGTATCGCTTCTGCACATGCGCAGTACGATACCGATACGGATACCGAGCAAAAAATACGGAAGCTTTATGTCCCTAATTTACTGAGCAACTTTCATTAAGGTCACTTTTTCGTATACGAGGTAATTAGAAAGTTACAGGTATTATACGCGACTTTTTTGCCACTCTGTATATTTAAGTCGTTTTTTTATTATTTCTTATCTGAGCCTGAGGCCCTGATGGATCGCCCCCCCCTAGAAGGAATCCTAAATCCGCCGCTGTGCTGGTCTTGTGAAATTTTTGAATTGCATTGTAAGCAAATAGGCCACGAGAAAAATAAAATTCCTGATGATTGCAATGTATGTCAAAAATGAAATACAGAGGGCAAATCTTTCAAGGAAAGCTTATCAACAAGACAGCAAATCTGACAGTGAACCTGGACGTTTGATTGTATCTGCTGATCTTCAAAGTAGACCCTGAGATAGGGCCTGTTTAGTGGAGTCATTTTTTTTTGTCTGGCATTTTGAGGGATGAATGTGAATAGTTAGCTGATGAGAATATATAAGTGGTTTTAATGCCTGCCTCCTGTTCGAAATGTCCACAGAATGTTTCGCAGGAAAACTCGATTTCGAACTGTGATTACCGTCTGGCGATTTTTTAGCGTTATTTTCACATCAAAACCTTTCATTCTCTCGATTGCCAGACAAAAAGTATACGTGGAAGGTTCTTTTTTTTTCTCTTGGGGCGGTTACACACGGACGTGGATGTCTTAATACATATACGTGCATACATCAACGTGCAAACAACAACGTGCATGGTGCTTTTGTACAGACGCTCGCACAAAACTGCAGTCTTGCTATTCTTGCTACAGTGTTCCGAGTGTGCATACAAAATTGCACATTCAAAAACGCGACGGTATTTTGCATACACATTGATGTTTTTGTTTGCACGTTCATGTATGTGCGTACATGTTTTCAGACATCAACGTCCGTGTGTAACCGCCTTTGGAAGTTGACACCCATCCCCATTTTTTCAACTATTGAAAAGCATCTGATTTTTTTCATGGGTGAATTATTTATCAATCTCAATCTTTTATTTAAAAGCTAGAAAATTTGAGATCATTAAAAAAAAATTCTTCATGTAAATGAATTTTTTTCTTCTGCAAATTTTCGAACGGGAAGCCGGCATTAAAATCACCTATATTCTCATTAGCTTAGTAGCCACATTCAGTCCTCAAAATGCCAGACAAAAAAAAATGACTCCACTGAACAGCCCCTATCTCACAGTCTAAAAGGTATGCTTACATTTTTGACAGATTTCATAAATCGGAATTAAATTTATTTTTTTCAGGTGATTATGCTGCCACGCCTTGATATGTTTAAAGAGGTAATTTTTACACCAAGAATTATTGCATTTAATGAGTCTTTTGTCCCTGTCGGTTCCAATAAAGAAAAGCCATGTGCTATCTTGTGGCATGAGGCGATATCTGGAAGATCGAAATCTGATATCACATGCGCATTCCACAGATTTTTGTTACTAAATTGAAATGCCCAAAATATTATATTCTGGCTAGACAATTGCAGTGCACAGAATAAGAATTGGGGATTGTTTTGTTTTTTCGTCTATATGATCAATTGTAATGATATTGCTGCCCAACAAATTGACCTTAAGTACTTCGAGCCAGGACACACCTTTATGAGCGCCGACTAATTCCACCAAGTGGAGCATTCATTAAAAAAAAAAGGAAAAGTTTATGACTTTCAAGACTTTTTTGATTGTGTTGAGAATGCAAGGCCTGGAAAAAAGATAGTCGCTGCTGTCATGGATCTTCAAAACTTTTACCAATGGCCTGACTGTACATCTCAGTATACAAATTGAGTAGAACGTCTCCTCGACCATATCTTCAGTCTATGCCACCATAGAGTCTATGGTGCATGTTAGATTCACAAGAGGTGACCACACTTTACAGTATAAAAATAATTTCAATGATGATTTTTGTATACTAAATTTCTTAACCGCAAAAGCTTACAAGAGTGGAATACCTCCTCGGAAACCCCTTAAAGAACCACGGGGTATATTAAGAGAAAGAAAGGAAAACATACTAAGTAAGCTCTCGGAAATTATTCCAACAAATAGAATAAGTTTTTGGAAAGATTTACCAGTTTCTCAGGCTGATACTAGCTTAGATGACAGTGAAATTGAAGATTCCGTTGATGAATAGATTCACTTCTCCCATTTTGCTTTATTGATAGGCATCCAGAGTTCTGTCTTGTGTTCCTTAGTTTATTTTTGTATGCCTACCTAATGTTATCTTATATTATGACTTAGAAGGTTTATTTTTTTACTACAAATAAAATAAAAAATTTGTTTACAAAAATGTCTTTCCATTTCTTAACTAACCTTTGCTCTATCCAATTCTGCAAATTATTATTTTTTGAATAGGTAAGGCATTAGAAATATTTGTAATATAAGTAATTATTATTATTAAATGAAAATGCCGTATCTACAAAATATTGTAGATACGGTATAATCATCTAACATTTATTACAGATATTTTTTTCTTAAAATGCCGTATATACAAATTTCTTTCAATGCTGAGAACTAGAAATATAGCGTAGCAATCGCCACATTTAGTCACTGCTACTGGAATGATAACCAAAAACCCAAGTTTCTATATTTAAAAATAAGGATGGCATAAGGCAAAACAGAAAATGTCGCATTTCTCAAAATGTAATTTCTGTAGATACGGCGTTTTCATTAACTATGGCAGCATTGCATTTGAGAGTTAAATTTGGAAATCGTTAAAGCCAAAACGCATAAACTTGTCAAGGTGTACGGAAATTTTATAACAATAGGTAATTATTATTATTGGGACTTGCATTTAATAGCTACCTGGTTTTGTTTTGAAGATAAGAAAAATGAATCAGTTTTAATGGGAAAATAAACCAAAACAATTATTGCAAAATAGGTTTTATAGATTTCAGTGAGTAATTTGTTATAATTTTCTTCAAAAATTCAGAGGGTAGGACTTTTGTGCACGATGATATTTTTCAAATAATTAACTAAAATTTTTCCAAACGAGAGAGATAGGTTGGTTCAGTTGTTTTACAAAAAAAATGCAAAAAATCTATTGAAGGTTCTGAAACACTTTTTTTTCAATTAAATAAATAAATCATTGTCTGAAGAAGACAGAATCTAAGCCCTAAGGAAGATAAAGGTATTTCGAAATGAAAAAAGAAACATTCATTAAGTATCTAGATGAAACTTGTATGAACCCAGGACAGATTCTGGAGAAAAAAGTTTGGCAGGCTATAAATATCTATATTAAGCTCTTGGCAAGCTCATTTAGAAGGCCTCTCTACAAAAATTAAACCTCTATCTGAAAACGGAAGTAAAGTCCGTTGATTTATTCTGATACTCCAAAAAAATGTGAGCTGGTAGTTCCCTACGTTAAAACGCCACTGGTCACCTGACGTCACACCTGTTTTTGCCATATAGATACTTCACCCCCTCGCTCCTCATACGAAAAGTGTCAGACAAAGATCGACGGACAATATGTAGATTAATTATCTCCCATTTTGACAATGAACAGGGATTTATCAAAGGTGGCTTGTTAATGCTTCGATCTAAGCACAAGACCGATGATTTCAAAGCGATGATTTCAAAGAATATTTCGAGAAGATACTGGAATAGACCTCTTGCACTCAATCAAAATTAGGTATATAATTTATCTGTAACGAAAGTGTATTTTATGTACCGTAAAACGGGGTGGGGTTACTTTGTGACATTGTGATAATAATTATTCGGTATCCGGCCTATTCGGCGTTATTTCTGCTATTCGGTATTCGGCCGAATATCCGATTTTCACTACCGAATATATGTTTGGATTTTTTAGTGAATTTTTCAACATATTATTTTTAATCAACATCAATTCGAAAAAGAAAATGAAAATACACATACTTCTGGGTCCTTAATCTCGAGACAGGATAGTTCTTATGATAACGAAAGGTTCTGTCTTCATCACCCATATTTATATTTCCCTAACACTAACAAAGACAGAGCAATCGTTCTCGTGAGAACGCTGTTCCCCGGTTTCGAGAATAGACATCATGCCCATGGCGTTAAGGGATTCAACTTAAGAAAGAATATAATAAAAAAATCTCAGTATAGTAGAACAATAAGTGGTAGGTTATGATGATGGAAGACGAAATGCACCGCTATAGGTAATTATTGATTCTTTTTACTCTCGTACAGGTTTCCAGCTCCTGAGACTAGTAGTTCATCCACCTATAAACGGTACTCGAAGGAGCTTATAGATAGAAGTTTCCAAGCTGGCACATTTTTGGATATTTGAAACAGTATTTCTTCCACCAAAAAACTGGACAATGGTCTTTCTTCAAAATTTCACCCGATGAATAAGGCACTAACTCAATTGCAGTATCGTTTTAGCAATTAGAGTGATCAAATTCAAATGATCAAAAAGCTCTGACATGCTTTAATAACTATTCGGTATTCGGCCGAATATTCGGTTTTAATTCTGCCGAATATCCGGTATTCGGTTATTCGGCGAAACTACTATTCATCACATCACTAATTCATAGTTCAAATTAAAAAAAAAAATACTGAACAAACTGAAAAATTTAATTAGGAATTAAGAAATTTGTAGCCAATTCATAGTTCAACTATCTCTTTCTAAATCCTTATTGTTTCTTATGGAAACAACGGAAATTATTTTTTTTCTTCAAAACTATTGAAGGTAAAGGTATAAAACCTTATATCATTGAAATTAGCTTACAAAGAGCTATATTCAATGAAAAAATAATATACCCATTTAAAAAAACACAATTTTGGTTAATATTCCAAAGTCGGAGGCATCTGGAGAAAAATTGGTCATGCCACTGGATTCTCCTTGAAAAACTGCTTATAGAAAGTATTTTTCGTTTTTGGATATCTTGAATAATAAGGAAATTAGAGAGTCTTTTAGAATTGGACAAAATTTGAGAAGTGCTCTGTATTTCCTAAACGCATCAAGTTAGCCGTGATTTGTCTTCGCCATTATTATTTTCTCAAAAAAGAGCTCGAGAATGTGCTCCCAGATTTTTGATATCTCTGCTGGTTTTCGATATAGCCTATTAAAACATCGAAAATGGGCCACCCTGTACAGTCGAAATTTGGCATCAATCACGACTATTTTGTTTTTTTTTTTTTGGGACACTTAAAAATTATATTACTCCCAGAATCTTCCTGGGTTATCTCTCAGTAAATCCATATCTATATTTCCATTACCACACTCTTGGAAGGCCAGTCATGAAAGGATTTAGGAGAATCCGAGAATCGGGCCGGTATACTTTAAAGTATCTTCTCTCTCTTACTAGGTAACTTTAAACCTAATTGTATTATGTTTTGGTGTATGGTTCTTTTTTGCAGCTAAGTGTTAGGCTTCTTTGGAAAATATAAATTTGACTGCCAAGTTTACGCAGCAACGGGAACTTTCTTTTGAAGTTTGTTTTGAAACCTGGCGCATTAAAGTCTTAAGCCATTTGGCAGATATATTTTAAAGCAGATGCTTACCTAAGCTTGAACTTTTTTGGTAAGCTACTTCTAAAATTAGCACTTAGTACTCAAAAAGGATTAGGTCGATATTCCAAACTAATTCTTCAAAGAGAAATCATTAATCAAACATAACTCGACTGCAACTCTTTCAAACTTCTTCTAGACGCATAACTATTTTGATCGAATATCTGAATTAAATTGTTTTCTCAAAAGTTTAAACTCAAACGCAAGCAAGTGGTAGGTAAAAAAGGAAAAATTTGAACAGCTATTCCAAAAAGTTTCTTCAGTAAAAAATCAAACAAAAAAAAGCGCAATTCTTTGAAAGTCAAATATTGCTACTTCTTCAAATCTACCTATTGTTGTGCTAAAATATTTGCCAAAAACACATTCTTATTTGCCATCATTCTAAGATAAAGCTTCTTCTCTAGCTAGGCACAATTGATATGTCAAAGTTTCAGAAATTTTTTTCACGAAAACATAGAGCATAATTACAGCAGAATAACTGGAAACCTTGAACAACGACTTCCGAAATAGTTATTAATTAGTTTTTATAAGAAAGCTTCAAAGTTAAAATTTTAATGAACACTTTTGTCATGAAGTCTCTTGACCTGATGAACATTCTATTTCCATGGTATTCTTTAAACCTCCCTGCTGATTATTTAAATATTTTTGAAAAGATTGCCCAAACGGTATTCCAGGAACAGTTGAAAATTAATCATAAGGATTAACGAAAACGTCGTCAATAATTCGAAACAGAGAGATATAGAATAGAAATACCTAGGTATAGACATCCTATTTTTGATTTATCGGTGTTAATCTTAATTGCTTTAAGTTGCTTTTAGTAAACTTGGGAGATAGCTTTTAAAATTCTTTGAAACTTATTGTATTTGAGATTTTGAGAATTAAATGTGAAAATCGTTATGCCAAAACGCATAAACTTGTCAGAATGTGATAAACAAGGTGTACGGAAATTTCCATTCCATGAATAAAATAATGACGGCATAAAAATCACAGATAAGGTTTTCTCAGAAGCATAATAGGTAATTATTATTATTGGTTCCTGCATTTACTACAATTTTCACAAACGAGCGAGATACGAGGAAAATCAGAAAAATATTTTCAGTGCTTTTACAAAGAAAAAAATGTCAGAAATCTACTAAAGGTTTTTTTAAAGACGTGCAAAACACATTTTTTAGGTATTATTTTTTAAATTAAATAAATGAATAAATAATTTCCTGGAATAGACAGAATCTAAAGAAGATAAAGATATTTCGAAATGAAAAAAAGAAACAGTTATTAAGTATCCAGATGAAACTTGGATGAGCCCAGGACATATTATTGTAGGGTTGCCAGACCTCCTATTTTTAATATGAGACTCATATATTTCAACAGTTTCTCATATCTCATATAAGCATGTTTGATATGAGACTATTTCTCATATATTATCCTCAAAAAAAAAAGAAACCATGTATCACTACCATACACGTGATACGCCGGAGTGTCATGCGTCCGTTATCTGACTGTCTGTTGGTACGACGGAGATCCTATTGACTGGAAAATTTCCCGCCACTTTTAATCCGAATATTTTCAACTTTTTTCCGACATCGGACAAGATTGAAATAATTTTAACTCCTTCCGTTTCCGGATCGAATCTTACTTTTTGACTCACTGGTGAACAGTAAAAGTAAACAAAAGAATGAACCAATAATTCTTCACTTGCGTTTTAAGCTTAAACTGGTCGATAATGGATCTTCAAATTCAAATAAGGCGTGTCGAATTAATAATATTTTCCTTTTGTCGCTTCTGTAGATGAAAATGAAAATAAAGTAAAAACAAAAGAAAAAAAAAAACAAAACGATTTTTGGTCAGTCAGGGATTTGTTTGTTTAAACATTAAAAAACTCAAGGTGTTGTCCACGACTTGTTACAAGAAATGAGACTGACGAATCAGGAGGAATATCTAACTACCTAAAAGAATGTCCAGCAATACATTCCAAAATCTGCTAAAAATCAAAAAATCATATCTAATTGTCAAGATGGGAGCTTTTTCGGAATTGGGCATTTTGCAGTATATAAAATATTTTCATATATATTATCCAATCTCATATAATTTTATACAGGGTCTCCTATTTTCAAAACTCAAGTATCTGGCAACCCTATATTATTGTGACTAAAATTTTGGCAGGATATACCTTAATAAAAAAAAGCCTATTTGGGTATAACGCGTATTTACAAAAATTGAACATCTATCTGAAAACGGAAGTACCTATGTAATGTAGATTAATTATTATCACCCATTTTGGAAATCAACAGGGATTATCAAAGGTGGCTTGTTAAGTTAATGTTTCAATCTAAGCACCAACGCCGATGATTTCAAGGAATATTTCGAGGAGATACTGGAATTGATTCCATCTAGCATCAAGCTTTTTAGTGAGCTTGATAATGCACTTTATCGTTCAAGAACCACAATTCTCTCTCAATCAACCCAGAAATATCTATAGAATTCTTGTGAATTCTTGTTTATTTAATTTACATGATGAGAACGATAATGTTGAACGTTTGCCATGCCTATTTGGCGGAAACCTTGTACTTAATATTAAAAAGTTTTCGTGAACTAAATAAAATAAAAACTTCTGTAGCCTTCAATATGGAACATGGGTTGTTTTTGCTGAAATGTAATGTAAATGGTAGAATTTTAGAAAAATGGGTCAGACCAGGAGTACGCTTTTATTGCTGCCCAAGACCATATATTCTTTCAAATCCCCTGCTATGGTACGCTCGGCCAGCCATAGCGTCTGTATAGCCACCAGAATCAATTAACATCAAGTTGGAAGTGAACTGGCAAAGAAGCTGCTGCCTTGTAGCTGGATGTTGAATCATCAAAGGCTAAAGGAAGACAACCTTGATCACAAATTACCTGGTCCTCCTGGTAGGGGGTTGAGGCATCGGGCTAACTTCCCGTTACTCGGAAAAAAAATTAGACTGTTAAAAGACCCAATCAACAGCCTCGGAACAGGACCGAAGACGAACTAGACAACGGAAATGGACAATGAGCATCGGTACATGGAACGTCCAAGGAATCTCTAGAAAATTGAATGAATCAGAGATAAAATATCAAAAATTGGATCTGCTTGTCGCCACAGAGACCAAAAAGAAAAGACAGGGCTCAGAAAATCTAGGAGAGAGGATCATTTCTTTAGCGGGGTTCAAAAAGAACTCAGAGCGAAAAAAGGAGTCTCGATCTTTATACACAGAAAATGGAGAAAACATATAACATCATGGGAAGCAGTAAACGAAACCATAATAAAACTAAATGTATGTATGTTCGGAAGGAAAATAACAATCTTGGGAATATATAGAGTGAACGACGACGAACCCGTTAATATAAAGGATCCATTTTATCAACAACTCAGTGACCAAATCATAAAAGTAGGAACTTCAAGGGAAATAATATGTCTGGGAGACTTTAACGGA
The DNA here is from genome assembly GCA_917834065.1 of Ceutorhynchus assimilis. Taxonomy (NCBI): domain Eukaryota; kingdom Metazoa; phylum Arthropoda; class Insecta; order Coleoptera; family Curculionidae; genus Ceutorhynchus; species Ceutorhynchus assimilis. The sequence goes on along the minus strand of OU892285.1, from coordinate 18,039,078 downwards.
CGAACCGAACAGGAAGAAAAATCAACGACAAGGTGGTCGGAAAATTCGGAGAGAATGTAACGAATAACAATGGAGAAAGGAAAGGCTCATAGAAATATGCCGAACTAATACCCTAAAAATCCTAAACGGTTACTTTCAGCATAAAGAAATACATAGGTACACATGAAAAAATGAAACTAGACAACAAAAATCTAATATTGACTATTGCACTATCGCAAAACAAAGCTCGAACATAAAATTCCAGGATGTGAGAGCATATAGGGGAGCGACCTGTGGTAGCGATCATTACCTCCTAAAAACAAAAATCTTTATCCCGGGCAGAAACACCGCAAAAGAAAACGGAATGAAAAACCAAGAAGACAATATTATGCCTCAGAACTACAACCTAAAATCTCTAGAAGAGCAAAGCGTAAAAGGATGTACATGAAGAGATTAGATCAAAAACTACAGAGTAGTATGAACTTCCAAAACCTTGAAATCAGTGGCGCACCCAGGTTTTTTATTTGGGGGGGGGGTTTTCATAATGATGAAGGCTCGCCGCATGCAGGCGCTGTATAGTCAGAGCTGCTGGGCAACATGCGATTAATGATACCACATGCAGATAGATCAAGTCCATGCTAAAACACAGGAATATAAACTCGATTATTGCTGAAACCTCTATTTAGGTAACCGCGACAAAAGGATGCCCACAGGGCCGCTTCTCGAGCGTGATAGGACATTTCCTTGCGAGTGCGCATATCCGTAAAAAAAAAAAAGTAATTTCACCACTTTTGAGCAATCTTGTCGTGGATGAACTTCTGAGGAAACTAAACGATCAAGGCTACATCACCCTAGGCTACGCGGATGACATAGTCGTTGTCATTAAGGGAGGATTTACCAGGAAGGTATCAAACCTCATGCAGGACGCCTTAGGAATAATTGAGGAATGGTGCACGAGTGAGAAACTTCGCGTCAACCCCTCCAAAACAAAACTCATTCCTTACACGAGAAAAAGAAATCTGGAGAACTCAATCGCCCCCATCAGTCTTTTCCAAAAAACCTTGGAGTTTGGCAAGGAAGCTAAATTTCTAGGCATCATCCTAGATATGAAACGGACATGGAACCAATACATCCAAAAGATAACCACCAAAAGCAAGATGACGTTGATGTCACTAAAAAGAGCGATTGGGAAAACATGGGGCTAAAACCGTCAGTTGTACAATGGATATACACTACAGTTGTAAGACTAATGATAACATATGGTGCACTTGAATGGTGGCCTAAAGTGAACCAAAGACGAGCAAACCTGGAGCTAGCCAAAATCCGGAGACTTACGTGTCTTTGTATTACCGGTGCACAGAGAAGCACACCAACGGCAAGTATGTCAACCTCTGGAAGAATACACTACTCTATTTCCAAGTAGAAATATATGCCATCGACTCCTGTCTGAGAGAAAACCTGAGGAGGAGATACACAGGTAAAAACATCCTTATCTGCTCAGACGGTCAAGCGGTCGATCAAAGCACTCAACAGCTTTGGAATAAACTCCAAACTTGTCTGGGAATGCTTGGAAAACCTCAAAAACCTAAGTATGGGCGGCCAACAAGGTAACCTTAAATGGGTGCCAGGGCATAAAGGAATTGAAGGAAATGAAAAAGCAAATGCTCTGGCAAGAGAAGGATCGGCAACCAGTTACACTGTCCTGAACCGGCAATTGGTACCACAAAATCATCGGTAAGAACAAAAATAAACCAATAGGTGTGTATAGACAACACAAAACCTACTGGCAAACTCTTCCGAAGCTCAGAGACAGTAAGCTAATGGTACAACAACCATGACCTAAACTTACTGAAGAAATCCTACAAACTAAACAGGAATCAAATCAGGCTAATAACTGGACTTATAACTGGACACTGTAGCCTGAGAAAACACCTTCACACAATGGGCATCCTCCAAGAAGAACCCATATGCAGACTTTGTGACGAGGAGGATGAAACCGCCACCTACATAATTTTTGAATTTGAGGCCTTACGCTGGTGGAGATACAGACAGATAGGGCCAGAAGACCCTATCTCTAAACTCACCAAAAGTAACACGGTGAAGAGGCTCCTAAACCTAATCAAGGTCACGAAACTTTTCACTGACTGAACAGACGAACAGGACAATACAATAAGCCGACGGGTACAGTGTTGTGGCCACCTAACCTGGCCTGTTCATTCTGCATGTCAACCAACCAACCAACCAACCAACCAACCAACCAACCAACCAAGTCATTGTATAAGTTATGTGTTTACCTCGCTGTTTACTCACCTAAATCAACTCGCTGTCGGAGGCAAAACCTTTTAGGGGTGCCATGTATGTAAAATGGAAAATTTGTAGGTACCTATTAACCAAAATCGCAAAAAAAAAATATTTTTACCGGAAAATTCTTTGTACCAGTGCTAAATTTCGGGGGGGGTTTTAACCCCCAAAACCCCCCCTTGGGTGCGCCACTGCTTGAAATGCATTATCAACATATCGAAGAGAGTATTCACAGTGCAGCATTTGAAGGTCTTGGCAAATATGAAAAAAAGGGAAACACCTTATTGGTAGGATCAAGAAATAGAGAAAGACATAGAAGATAAAAGGAAGAAATACCAACAGTATCTAAGTTCAAATAAGACACAGAAATATATAAAGAAGCACAAGCAAGAGTACGGAATAAAATAGTACACAAAGAGAACGAGTCATGGGAAAGAAACTGTGCGCATATTAATACTTATCTGAGGGGTAAAAGAAACACGGAAAGTTGGAGATTACTCAAAAACATGAGGAAAACAAACTAAGGATATTAATACAATAACACCCCAGCAATGGGAAGAGTACTTTGAAATATTACTGACAGAACAGCGGGCAGAGAAAGGGAGGGGACAGACACGAAACATAAAAACTGCAGGATCACCAATACGAGTTATGCAAGAAGAAGTTGAAAAACACTGCGGCTTCTTGAAAAATGGTAGGGCACCAGGCCCAGCAGAAATATATGGAGAACTGATAAAGTGTGGGACCAATAAACTCTACAAACATTTAACAAAACTATTTCAAACATGCATAAACATGAAGTACCGGAAGAGTGGAAAATAAGCTATTTAACAACGATATATAAGAAAGGAGACAGAAACAAATGCGAGAACCACCGAGGAATTGCAGTAACAAATACGCTGAGCAGAGTGTATGGAAAACTTATAAAAGCCAGAATAGAGAACGAGTACAAAGATAGTGAGGCAGAAGGCAGAAGAACAGGCCGGTTTTAGAGCAGGAAGATCAACTGTAGACCATTTATCCAGTTTGACCCAGGTAATGGAAAAGAAACTAGCCTATAACCAAGAACTCCATTTACTTTTTGTCGATTTGAAGAAAGCATACGACAATGTTCCGCTGAAAAAGCTATGGGAAGCACTGGAAAAGACCAATATCAAGTTAGAACTAATAAAGGCAGTAAAAACGCACTATAGTGATGCAAAGACCAAGATTAAACAGGGAAACTTAATCAGTAAAGGCTTTATAGCAACTAAAGGACTTAAACAGGGATGCTGCATATCACCAACACTTTTAAAAGTATACTTAGAACAAGCGCTCAAAAGATGGAAAAACAAATGCAGACACATGGGAATACCGCTCAATGAATACAATCTTTATACTTTAAGCTTTGGAGATGATCAAGTATTAATTGCACAGGACTATGATGACCTAGAGTACATGACACGAAAATTGATAGAGGAATACGAGAAATGGGGTTTTGAACTAAATCTAACGAAAACCGAATATATAACCTACTAAATGGTTTACTGTGGGATCAAAATATCAACAACTCAGAACTAACCCAAACTAACAAAACGAGAATATACAACACCATAGTCAAAACCATAGTCACGTATAGTTCAGAAGTCTCACCACTAAAGATCAGAACCGCAAAAATGCTGGAAGCAACTGAAATGGCCTTTTAGAGGAGATCGGCAGGCAGGTCATAAATGGAAAGGATAACAAATCTGAGAATTAGGGAGATTATGGATGTAAAACACACAATAATAGATGATATAAAGGACAAACAGCTAATTTGGTTCGGACATGTACAAAGAATGGCAGATACAAGGATACCCAAGCAAATAATTGAGTGGAAGCCAGGGGGAAGAAGAAGACGCGGCAGACCAAGAAGAAGCTGGAGAAGCGGAGTAGACGAGGAAATGAAAGACAGAGGCTTAGAAGAGGATGCCTGGATTGACAGAGATGGTTGGAGATCGGGAATCGGAAGACGTACAACGTTATAAACCGATAATTATATATATATGTAGGTATATAGAATTTTAGAAAACTAAGTCAAGTGCGGTAAAATACAATTTCTGTCGATTCAGGGCAGCATTACCCATTAGACCCATGAGTCCCGTGCCTAGGACCCATAAAAAGAGAGGCCCGCTCGGCCGTATCATAAATCATTAGAGGTACTTTTTTGCTTTACATTATCACCGGTATAGTCACGAGTTCTTGAAGAATGGTGATTTCCACGAGATCGACGACACTAGACTTTCACGGAAGTCTTGGCTCATCTCGCCAATGAAATAAGATGTCTTGTCTCGCACCCTCGAGTCTCGTCTCGTTTCGCATCTCGTACGAGAGTCTCGCAAATGTCTACTTTGTCTGCACGCACAAACATTCACCTGTTAGACTCTCGCACGAGACCGATGAAAGTCTCGTCCTGTCTTGTCCGAGTATCGTCTTGAGTCTGTCTCGAAAACGAGACGAGACCGTGCGAGACTCTCGAAAACGAGACTCGTGGGCACCACTATTGAAGAAGCTCAAATACCGATCAGAAACTGAAGCCGTAGAGGGCAGAGCCATGATAATATCTCCAATAAGTCTACTTCACTTGAGAAAGCGAATATTCAAATAACAAGACTTTATAACTCACTGACTGCTGACAGGGAAAACAAGATCCGAAGTTAGTGCTTTAGCCACCAAGTTAATTACCTGGGATGCCGTCCTCCATCCTAATTAGTCGAATGACCGAGTCTGAATCAGAACGCGTACATTTTATAATGTTTAATCAGATCATCACAAAGATAGCTCTTTGCCGACATCTGTTGATATCTACAAACTGATTAAAGACCAGAACCTGCAGACTTTTCCAAGCGTTGAGAAAATTACGCAGCATCAAAATTACGATTATAGGTACCTATGGGTCACATTTTTATTTGAAAATTTTGAAATATTTCACTTTACCAACAAACTTCTGAAGGCTCAGTCAGTGAGGCAATCCTGGTTCACGCCTCCTTGAAATCACGGGACCCGGTCTCCCAATACGCGTCCGTAATTTCAAGCGGGCCTAGGGTCCCAAAGGTTCTAGATTAGATACGATACGGCATTGTGTCGATTAAAATATGACCGACCCGGGTATCTTCGGATATTTTGCTAGATACTATCTTTTGCCTCCAACTTCACACCGGTTACTACGAGATGTCTTAAAGACGTCTGTGTCTCTTTTCAATACATAAACCATTATTCAGATGTGAATTTACATCTTATGGACATTTCAAAACAACGATTTCTATTATAGACGTCTTTATTTGGTCTTTAGACGTTCAGACATAATGCAGACCTGAAAAGGACGGCTTTAAGATTTTGTGTGCTGTCTGGGTAGTAGCTTAACATTTAAGCTAGATTTATACAGCAAATAAAATAAAATAAGATAAAATAACAAATACATAACTAATGCATTTCTTATTTTATCTCATTTTATTTTATTTGCTGTATAAATCCAGCTTTATAGCTATTTCCGATTCAATAGTTTTATGGCTGAGATTTTATTATGAATAACTTCACTCTAACTAACTTCAAACCTAATATTTGTATTAAGTATGTTATTGTAAATTTGCAGCTATTTAGGCGTCTTTGGAAAATCTAACGTTCACTGCCAACTTTACGCAGCAACGGCAACTTTCTTGAACGTTAAAGTTTGTTTCAAAACCTAGCGCATTTAGGCCTTAGGGGAGGGGCGGGCATAATGACATAGACGGGCATAATGAATTTTTTCTTTTATATAAAAATCTGGCAATATTTGAGGTTCACTAACCCAGCTGAACGTTTGCAAACTGGCAACATTGCACTGGCTGTAGTAGAGATTCTCTAGACTACAATTAGAGGAATTTATTGTGCTTTTTGTGGTTCCCGGCTGTTGACATTCAACTGTAAGTAAATTTAGAAATAATATTTTCCTAACTTATATACGTTTGTACTGAAGTTTGGGGATATTGCTTCGACCACATAATTAAAGGCTATAAATTCATAACACAATTCTTAGGTTAATGGCCATTTTCACGTTTTTGTACCCCAATTAAAAATACCAAACACGACGGGCAAAACGACATATCAAAATGGCGGGCAAAATGAATTAGTATGTCGTTTTGCCCGTCTGCGTTATTTAGCGCTCCAATGAAATATTTTTGTTTAGATGGTTTACTCATATAAAAGAACGACAAATAGAGGAACCTGGAATGAGGCGGATATGGAGAGAGCTATACAAGCTGTCCGCAATGGCGAAATGGGCTGGTTAAAAGCGAGCAAGTCCTTCAATGTACCCACCGCAACTTTGCGTCGTCGAGCTCTTGGAAAAAATAAATTCGCCGTTGATACTGAAAAACGCTTTGGATCTTTTCAGTTTGCATTAGATAGAAACCTTGAGGTTGCGATTGTAAATCATATGCTTGACTTAGAATCCCGTTTTTTCGGAATGACGACAAGAGATGTTCGACAACTGGCGTATGAGGTGGCCGAAAAAATGAAGATCAAACACCCCTTTAATAAAGAAACTAAAATGGCTGGAAAGGGGTGGCTTCATGGATTTCGACAACGTAATCCTCAATTATCATTACGACTTCCAGAAGCAACGTCGCTCGCCAGAGCTGAGGCCTTCAATAAACCACAGGTGAAATTTTTTTTTTCCAAGCTGGAACAAGTCCTTAGAGAGCACAAAATTGATAAAACCATGGTATTTAATATGGATGAATCCGCACTGACCACAGTGCAAGTGCCACCAAAAGTGTTTGCTCAAAAAGGCAAAAAACAAGTCGGTGCTGTCACAAGTGCAGAGAGAGGGGTACACACAACCGTTGTTGTCTGCATGAGTTCTGGGGGAATTTATGTACCGCCATCAATAATTTTTCCGCGGAAAAGGTTCAATCCGGACTTATACGATGGAGCACCCATTGGAACATTAAAACTTTACAATGAGTCAGGTTACATGACGTCAGATCTGTTCGTGAAATGGATTAAGCACTTCATAGAACACGTGAGACCCGCTGCAGAAAAAAAAGCTTTGTTAATTTTGGATGGCCATTCTAGTCATAAGAGTTATGAGGCCTTACAATTGGCTAAACAAAATTCAATCGTTCTTTTGTGCCTTCCTGCACACTGCACGATCACCTTCAGCCATTAGATGTCGCGTTTTTTGGTCCCCTTCACAAATATTACAACCAAACTGTAACCCAATGGTTAAAAGAAAATCCCGGGCGTACAGTTACCATTTACCAGGTATCCAAACTTTTCAACTATGCCTACGAAAAAACAGCAACACTTGAAATTGCAACTAGTGCGTTTCGTGCCACAGGAATATCGCCTTTCAACCCGGACATCTTTCCTGACCATCTATTTTTACCCAGTTTAACAACGAACGTGGCACAAGCAGTGACTTCCAAAGATGAAAATCCTGTTATTAAACATACAAAAGAAATACAACCATCCACTGTGGAACCTACAGATCAAGAACAACTAAGTTTCACAGAAGAAGTGAATGATCCAGGGCCTTCATGCTCTTCCAAGAAAGTAGATATTCAAAATATCTTACAAGAATTGTCACCAGTGCCTCAGAGTAACGTCAGAAAAACCGTCAAACGCAAAACTGGTGGATACCAAGATGTTCTAACCGAAAGCCCATATCTGCAAAGCATTCGTGAGAAGGAAAATGAAAAAACCCAAGAACAAGAAAGAAAGAAAAACAGGAACGTTGTCAAAAGAAAGCTAGTGGAGAATGACTCAGATGAAAATAGAGATGAAAAGCAACAGGAGAATTTGAGAAAAAGTAAAAGACATCTTGGAAGGCATAAACTAATTGAGGGCGAGGCTAGTGAAGAAGAAGATCCCTACTGTGTTAGTGACGATGAAGATGACTGCCCGTGTCTTTATTGTAACGATCTGTTCAGCAGATCAAAATCGAGAGAACCTTGGTTGCAGTGCCAACTTTGCCACAAATGGGCACATGTAGATTGTGCAGGTGTTCCAAGAAAAACTAAAATGTTTGTTTGTGAACTTTGCAAGGACTAAATTCAGTATTCTGTTACATATGAAATTGCATTTTTTTATATTTATGAGTTATATATTTATTTTGTTTGTGCCTTTTTTTTGTATGCCATTTTGCCCGACCTGGCCGGGCAAAATGATTTAATGTTGAGAAATACGTTTGATTTGATCTCAATTAAACTCTTTGAATAAAAATGGATTTTATTATCTGAAGTTATAGAGTACATCACTGGCTATCGACACACATAAGAATTCCTTATTTTAGCCCATTTTTTTAGTAAATTTCTTGAGTAAATAACTAAGTATGTCATTATGCCCGCCTCTCCCCTAAGCCATTCGGCTTGCAGTTTTTTTAAAGATATATTTTAAAGCAAAAGCAGATACCTAAGCTTGAACTTTTTTGGTAAGATACTTCTAAAATTAACACTTTAGTACTCAAAAAGGGTTAGGTCGATGTTCCAAACTATTTCTCCAAGGACAAATCAAATTAATATAACTCGTCTACAACTCTTTTATACTTGCTCTTCCCGCATAAACTATTTTGATCGAATATCTTTGTTTTCTCAAAAGTTTAAATTCAAATGCGAACGAGTGCAACTTTTTGGGAGGTAAAATTCGCGATATTCTGAAATCGAATTTTTTCTATTCACTTGGAAAAACTTGATTAGAAATTCCAAAAAGTTCCTTCAGGAAAAATCAAACAAAAAAAAGCGCACTTCTTTGAAAGTCAAATTTGGCTACTTTTTCAAATCCCTATTTTAGGGCATCCGATGACGTTGAGGCTATAATTGTTTTGCTAATGACACAATTTGTCTGATGGTGGAATTTATCAGAAAGAATGGATTGGCTGTTTTCCAATATTATTATCAATATTTTTTGTGCTAAGATATTTACCAAAAACACATTCTTCGCCATCATCATTCTAAAATAAAGCTTCTTTTTTAGCTAGGCACAAATGATGTGAAGTTTCAGCCATTGAAAACCTTAAAAAACGACTTGCGAAATAGTTATTTATTAGTTTTTATAAGAAAGCTTAAGGCCAGAGTTACCCAACTCCTTAATTCTTAATATTTGTCCTTAATTCTTAATTCTTAAAAAGTCCAATTTATTTAACATTGGTGTTTTTAAAGATTAAGAATTAAGAACAAAAATTAAGAATTAAGGAATTAGGTAACCCCGGCCTTAAAGTTAACATTTTAATGAACACTTTTGTCATGAAAGCTCTTGACCTAATATAATGTACATTCTGCTTCCATGGTATTTTTTCTACCTCCCTGCTGCTTATTCAAATATTTTTGAAAAAGATTTAAACATTCGCAAACTATGATTTATTTGAAAACGGCATTCTAGGAACAGTTAAAAATTACCCAAAACGATTAACGAAAACGCCGTAAATGATCCGAAATAGAAAGAAAAATGGGTATAGGACATCCTAACTTTGATTTATGGGTGTTAATCTTAATTGATTTGCATAAAAATCACAGATAAGGTTTTCTTAGAAGCAGTAGGTAATTAATTTTATTATCACCAGCATTTAATAGCTACCTGGTTAAGATAAGAAAAATGAATCAGTTTTAATGGGAAAATAAACCACAACAATTATTATTGCAAAAAAGGTTTTAGATTTCAGTATGTAATTTGGTATAATTTTCTTCAAAAAATAAGAAGGTAGGACTTTTTTACACTTCTCAGATGCCTCTCTTATGACAATCCTTTAAAGAAAAAAAACGACATTTTTTCCTAACGAGAGACGAGAGAGAAACGAAGAAAGAATAGTTATTTATGCAACAAGTGTGTAAAGTGAACACGAGCCGAAGGCGAGTGCGACAATCACATGAGTGAAAAAAGGTGCTTTACACACGTATTGCATACAAAATTTTTTCTACTGCCAATCAAATATGTGTAAAAAAATAGATTTAGACAAATACTTCACGAACTAGTGTGTGAAGTATTTTCACTTTACGCATTAGTGCGTAAAGTGAAATAGTCGAGATCACCAAAGTATTTCGCGCCCGAGTTGCAAACAATATTTTTTCTACAACTCCATTTAAATATCAATACCTGGGAAAAAAAGTGTCACTTCGCAAACTGTCATGAGTGTGCGAACATCATCATTTTTTGACAGTTGTAGAAAAAAATATTTCAAGTGGTAGTTACAAAAAAAAAAAATGCAAAAAATCTATTGAAGGATCAGACTTTCAGAGACGTGCAAACAGTATATTAAAGAACAAGTTGCAGAAGGCCACATATTCTCGCACGAATTCAAAATTCGGCCACTAGCGACGAAGGAGCAAGTGGACGAACGAATGAGTGTGGGAATGGGAATAGCCTTCTGCAACGTGAGTTTTATACTATTTTATCGAATTGAATTTAATTTATAATTTTTAAAAAAAATTTTGTGGTCGCTGTTAGTTGGGGATTTTTCTTATTGCCAAATATATCAGTTGATGACAGGTATTTTAAAAACTAAAATGTCACTAAAAAATGTTAAAGAATGAGCTTCATTTATCAACGATTTTGCGTGCGAGAATATGGCATTCTTACACCAAAAAAAGAAACACATTTTTTCTTATTTTTTAAATTAAATAAATAATTTTCTGGAGAATAAAAAATCTAAGGATGACAGATATTTATTTAGAAATTAAAAAAAAAAGATACAATATATTAAGTATCCAGATGAAACTTGGATAAACCCAGGTCATATTACAGTGAAGTGGCAGGATGAGGATATACCATATACCTAAATATAGGGTATTTCATGAACATCGAAACAGAGTCGTTTTAGGGTATTTTAAGGTAGATTTAACGCTCGGACACGTCATTTTTGTATTCAAGGGGAAAACTTTTTGACCTCATCGGTATTTCGCTAGAATGTACCATTTGGGTGGGGTGAATTTCACCCCTCTTTTTTAGATAAGGAAGATGGGTCGAGTGGTACCTTGTTTTAAAAGTACATATTTTGATTCTCATCACGAGTTTCTTTTTTTGAAAATCGAATGATTAGTTCTCAAGATATTCACTGTCAGTAGTACAGCAACACGGGTTCAAGCATAAAAATCCGAACATAACCTCAATCTTTCATTCTTGACACGTGGTGGATGCGCCGCCGTTGACACGAAGGTGGATGCGTCGTCGGCGCCATCTTGTCAAACATCATGGCGCCATCTGTCGTGAGTGTGGTGAATTCTTGCAATTGATCGACAGGAATGGTTCGGGGAATTACAGGTTTCTGTAATATGGAGTGTGCGTGGAAGGGATTGTTCCGAGTCGTTTCGAAATCGCTACGTATATTTAATTATGGTTCGGGGAATCACAGGTTCCTGTAATATGGAGTTTGCGTGGAAGGGATTGTTCCGAGTCGTTTCGAAATCGCTACGTATATTAAATTATGGTTCTGTGATGACGTCATAGCGACCTGGGTCACGTCCGTGGAGTCATTTAGAGTACATAGTGCAAAGTTTGATTCAGGGTTCAGGTTCTGTGATGACGTCATAGCGACCTGGGTCACGTTCGTGGCGCCATTTAGAGTACATAGTGCAAAGTTCGATTTAGGGTTCGGGTTCTGTGATGACGTCATAGCGGGTGAGTGCGGTGAATTCTTGTAATTGATCAACAAGAATGGGTTCGAAATAATTATCATCAGCCTTATGAGGATAGGCTATCCTGTAGTAGAAGTAGTAGTGTATTATCCTTGATTACAACTAACGTCGTTGAAGTTCAATAAGCCCGACGACAATTCTTGTCCAGAAAAGTTTACTGAGCTCGTCGATCTCGATCTAGCTAAGAACTGCCTACGGATTAGTCAATCAATAAAAATGTAAATTTTGGATGCAAGGAAATAATTGGAAAAATAAAAATCAAATTCAATAATTATTGAACTATTTATTAAAACATTACAGATTATTAAAATAGATACAATTATTAGTAACCTTATTGATTAATTGATATAATATATACATAATATGAGTTAGAAAGAGATAGATTAATACATAATTTCAAATATACATACAATTATTATTATTATTATTAGTGACCTTATTGAGTAATTGACATAATATATACATAGTACGAGTTAGAGATAGATAGATTAATACATTATTTCAAATATACAATTATTATTAGTGACCTTATTAATTAATTAACATAATATATACATTATACGAGTTAGAGAGAGAGAGAGAGAGATAAAATGATACATTATTCCAAATATACAAACAATTATTAATATTGACCTTATAAATTAATTGACATAATACATACATATACGCGTTAGAGAGAGAGAGAGAAAGAGAGAAAACATATTGATGCTCAACATTACTATACTTTTAATTCGTCACCAACATCAAGACTATAATGCCCCCAGGGAAGAGTATTGAAGGAATTGGGCACTAAGAAACGTTTATCGTCAGCTGGACTTAGTGCAATTTTTGATTGTTCAATGCTGAACACATTATGTTGAAAAGACCGAATGGTTCTCTGCATTACGGTACTTTCTTTGAAATTTTTCAAACAATCAACGTAATCTTCAAATGCAATTTTATATTTGACTATATTTTTTTTGACGCCTTTCGATTTTTTCACAACTTTTCCCTTAAGGGTCTTGAAGCTGTACATTTTGGATCTCAGGCCTACTTGGTGAGTCATGATATCACCATTCAGTTCATCTTTCATTAAACCTAAAACCTTTTTATTGACCTGCGGTATGTTATATGGGTTATCTGGAGGGTAGTCTGATGTATCGAATTTAGACAAGTCGGCCTTGATGACTTCTTCATATACATCATCGGTTTCGATGTCATATATGAAGCTGTCGGTGTCCATATATTGAATGTGACATTTTTCAGAATCTAATTTGGACAACATGTAGTCGTAGTGAAATGAATACATGAATATTTTCGAAATATCTAAAATCGACATACCTACATACAATGGTTTGTTGAAAAATAGTTCGGCTTTTTTCAATTCAACCAACAATAAATTATCATCTAAAATGGTTCTGCTATGAAATCTTGGACTAGATATTAAATTTTTTGCACCATACCGCCCTTCCCACGTCTTTACAAATTTCACAATCCTATGATTTCGTATGTTTTCCATAGTCTTTCCGAACACTGCGTTATTGAACAATTTGAAAAGATTTTTGTCAAAGTCATTCTTACTCTGTTTACGTAAGTTATTGTTATGCTCGATATAGGGCTTGAGCCACATTGACTGCTTGAATTTTAAAATCTTGCGAATTTTCTTCAGTACTAGGCCATGTTTCAGTGCCTGTTTTAAATTTCGATAATGTATAACATAGTTTTTCTTGTCGTACAGCGTGGTCATTAATTTCGGTAACTTTGAATTTGGCGGCTTACGATGTTCTGCCGCGAATGGTAAATCTTTATGCAAATCATGTAAATGCCTAGGATATTCCAAATCAACTTCCAGGATGTAGCCCTCTGGAGAATCGTCTTCCACTGCCATAACATCAAAATTTTTAAGGTCGTCATCGTCTCCGTCTACCCAGTCAAAACCACCGTAGGGTAGGGGCTCGGTCATTGCTTTTCCATATAAATTATTCATGTCGAGATAGAGCAAATACCTTGATTCTTTTGACACATCATATGTATCCATATATTTGTTATTGGCCTCAGCATAACGATTCACACATACGGAAATGCCTCCACGAATTCCCTGCTCCACAAACATTATCTGATCAATGTCCCGAAGAATATCTAAACGACATTTCGTAAATTGGAGCATGCTGTCCCAAGTATAACCAGGCATGCTGTGATACCACGCTGGATCTAGTTTATGTGTAGCTATACAGTTTTTGCGAAAATTTTCAAAAACATCGGCCAAAAGTAAAATGTCAGTTTTCAAATAGAGATCAGAATATTCACCTAAATTTTGAATTTTGAACAAATGCCAGACATTTTGGGCGTGAGCGAACTTTTCATCGCTTAAATCTTCATCATTTAACTTGTTGTAGAATTTATCGATGGAAGGTAGAGAAGTTTCGTTTAATACTGAAAAATCATTGATATAATCGTAACAAAAGACACCTTTCTGAGTTAATAGTTGAAATTTTGACGGCTCCAAGTCTGAAAATTCTTTTTTCAATATCAGCAAGTCCTTTTTGTTCAACGTGGAGACAAGTTCGTCCAAAGAGGCACCCAAAAATCTTAGTGAATCAATGAATCTGAAACGCAGCCCATTATTAGGTTCCCTGTAGGTGATCGAAATATATTTTTCTTTGTTCACGGGTAGTACGCTCACGCGACCATGCTTAGCAAGCTCTCGGATTACGAAATGAATATCGTAGCCGGAGAGATTATGGAAAACTACTGGAACTATAAAATGCTTACGATAGTTTAGGTTGCAGGATTGGTGCGCAAAATTACGGAATTTCCCCGTAAAATGATCATGATCACGAACAATCTTATCGCTGTTTGTGAAAGGTTTCTCACAAATATGACAATGTGTCGACGACACATTGGACAAGCTAATAGTTTCACTAGCAATAAGAGGTACAATATGTTTGAATTTTGAATAAATAAATTTAGACATTTGAGACACTTGTTCAACAAACCATTGCATGCAGTCTACACCTCGATAACTTTTGAAATAGGATAGGGAATCATCATACCCACATTTGAGGTAGTATCCAGCACTAAATGGAACATGTTTCTGATATTTACGAGTTTTTTCCGAAATTTTACTGTTGTTTAAATTTTGAAGTATGCTTTCGAAATCAGCATAGATGACAAAAGGTGTGTGTTGTTTGTAAGTAAAATTTCGAAATTCAACGTGTTCATATTTGGGGAAAGTAATCTTGTAATCATTTAATCTAGAGCACAAATTTTCATGTTCAATTAGGCGCTGTTCCGATGCAAAATAATTCAAACACCTATCACAAATAAATTTCTTAGTTTTATATTTACTGAGCTGCGAGTATACAAGTCCAGACAAGTTGCTAATATAGCAATAATGATACTTGATTTCCTCATCTTGTAGCTCTGCTGGTGTTTCAACATCATAATCGTCTACTTTTGGATAATATTTGTTTTGAACAATCAGCAAATTGACGTGTTTATCTAGTTTTTGTTTTGTTAATCTAACCGGTGCTACTGTGTAAAATTGTTTATTATTGGTCACATTCAGTTCCAAACCGTAAACGTTAATCGAAACATTATTTAACTTTTCAAAATTTTGAATTTGATTGAGGGGCATTGGGATAGGTAGATTTTTTGTATTCAAAACAGACCTATAATATGGGTATGCTGATGTTCGCTCCTTATGGTTAGAGGAGGGAAAGAGACCACATACCACAGACCAATAGAAACAAGCTTCATCAGAATTCTTAATGTTGATGCAAGCATGTTTCCTGGAAATTTCAATGGGTAATTTAATGTAAGATGACCCGTTTCCAATTTCCATTTTATTTATATTAATTTCCAAATAAAGTATTCTACGTAATGCAAAGCCCGAATCGCGCTCCTGAAATTCCGAAAGCTTGTTCAAAATTTCATCTCGTACATGATCATTGAACCAATCAAAAATATCTGTTCCAACATCAATAATGACATTTTTGGTATTGAAATATTTAACGTCACAAACATCTCGATCATTTTTTGCTTTAATAAATTCACCACAAAATGTTGTATTGACTTTAATTAATGGAAACTCACGTAAAATTTCAGTAACTTTTTTCAGAAATATCCTAAATGCATCATTCAAAAATTGATCGACATCCTTGTGAATTAAATTGATGATAATCCCAGTTCGTACCCTTCCCTGAAAACAAGATAAAACATTTTCCCATAAAACCCTCTTTGAAAGCGGTGGTGGTGCTGCTGCTGAACCACTCAAACCTGTTCCTACATGTTGGTGTTGTTTTGAAATTAGTTTTCTAATCAGTTTAAGCTGTTGAATAATTGTTTGCAGTTTTCGTTGAAGACCAACTGAGAGTTTTGTAGCATTACGAACAACTTTATTGCACGAGCAAATTTTTCTAGTTAAACGTTTGCACCAAATTGTTTTGTCTCTTTGTGAAAAATTATCAAAAATAATTTTACGCAACTTTTGAAATACCAAAATCAACTTTTGAGACTCTTTAATGACCTTTGAAGCATTCATAGTGTACGTATATGTATGTAACTAAAGATCAATCAATTTATTTACAAAGTTGAAACTTACCCTCTCTCTCTCTCGAATCCTTCCGTAGCTCGTTGGCGTAGCAGGAAGACAACCACCAATTCCAGCAACAGCACGCTGTGACAAGATCTGTTGTGGTTTCAGGCAACTCATGTAGTTTGGCTAGTGCTGGCTGCTGCTGCAACAACAGAAACGCTACGTTCAAAGATACATCCATAACCAACAAACAAATCATTAGATTAAATAAATAAATGATAAGAAAGTTGCGAGAAATTGAAAAATATTTTTACAAATAAAAATTTCCGAAAAACTAATCACCTTTGAATAGTGTTTGTAATTGAAACTTACCCTATCTCTCTCTCTGGTAAGCAGAGAACTTAATTGCCCTGCACAATTTGGAAATCACACACTAGATTCGGCACACCGGGTATTGCTTTCTGGCCCCTGTATATCACGCTGTAAGCTCCGGTATCAAACTGTTCAATAACCGGCTTGAAAGCTTCTGTGGCACGCTTTGGCAGGAACACAACCTTTTCAGTCAGCTCCAATAGCACGCTTTTACCAAATTTGGTTTGCACCAGTTTGGCCGACAGGATCTGTTCAGGCGTATTTTGCGGCAGGTCCTGTAGTTTTGCAACCGGTTTCCTGTTGTCAGCTGTAACAACAGAACATGCAACGTTCAATTTTTTTAGATCCATCTATAACCAAAAACAAAATTTATTTAATCTACGCGAAAAATTAAAAATTCACTTACGATTTTAGAGTACACAAACAGACACTCACTATCACTGTTTTTGTTTTTGTTGTTGTTGTTGGTGTTGTTGTTGTTGATAGGCGGCAAAAGTGTGAACTAACAATTGGGAAGCGTCGTTGGCTCTTATATAGGCAGAATTTTCTGAGTCGACAATAGAGAGTTATCGCAAAACAGTTCTACGTAAAAGTTGCCTGTTTGCTTACGCTATTTTATAACCTTATCTACTTGTACCTTGTTGTGATTTGTGTTGTTTATGATCGTCGTCAAGGTCAGAGAGGATTTGAAATTTTAATGCTAAATTTTATTATTATAACCTTTTTAGCAATGGAGCTACTCAATTGGACGCAACAAAACTAAACATAACCTATATTACCTGCCTATTTCAGTCTTTTCAGGCATATATTTAATGTTAAAATAACGTGGGCGCTATTACTGCATGACGCTCTTTGCGATATCTCTCTATCCCGTGTGCACACGGCACTACAGCTTTTGTCCAAAAAAAAAAACTGCTGGGTTCACATTTTCCGTAGAATAACGGCGACAGAGTTCTTGAAATTATTTTCATCTGCGGTACCACGAAAATAAAGATAACGTTGTTGACGGGAAACTGAAACCCGATACTATGAAAAACAACGATATATTTCGACGCAATAAAGACAATGGTCTTGCAATGACAAATTATTATAATTTATTTCAACTCGATTTATTCAATAATAATAATTAAAACCATTAGAGTAATTTTCAAAA
Source organism: Ceutorhynchus assimilis (assembly GCA_917834065.1). Lineage (NCBI taxonomy): Eukaryota > Metazoa > Arthropoda > Insecta > Coleoptera > Curculionidae > Ceutorhynchus > Ceutorhynchus assimilis. The sequence goes on along the minus strand of OU892285.1, from coordinate 18,021,131 downwards.
ATCCTATTTATTTTTATTTTTTGGTAAAAGGCTTACAATATAATCATACAGAGTAAATGCATTATTAACACTACAAATACACAAGTCTAAGCTATGAAAAGTACAGTGTATAGGTTGTTTCTTATCTAACTTTGGTACATTATTAGCAGCACTAGTAAATTCTAAATTAACAATATGAGAAGGAGGCAGGCGTTTTGTTTCAATTTCGGATAAAAGTTTGGCTAGAAACTCATGCTTTGAGTGGCCCTTGACATAGATGACGTCAACATCTCGTAGATTCTCATAGACAATGGAATAAATTTCTTGATAGTCCAGTTCGCCATTATTATAGTAGATACCATGATGATTCCCACATAGATATTTCACTTGCCT